>CM022702.1:84417254-84764754 GCA_012295165.1 Asparagus setaceus | reverse complement strand
AGAGAGAGAGAGAGAGAGAGAGAGAGAGAGAGAGAGAGAGAGAGAGAGAGAGAGAGAGAGAGAGAGAGAGAGAGAGAGAGAGAGAGAGAGAGAGAGAGAGAGAGAGAGAGAGAGAGAGAGAGAGAGAGAGAGAGAGAGAGAGAGAGAGAGAGAGAGAGAGAGAGAGAGAGAGAGAGAGAGAGAGAGAGAGAGAGAGAGAGAGAGAGAGAGAGAGAGAGAGAGAGAGAGAGAGAGAGAGAGAGAGAGAGAGAGAGAGAGAGAGAGAGAGAGAGAGAGAGAGAGAGAGAGAGAGAGAGAGAGAGAGAGAGAGAGAGAGAGAGAGAGAGAGAGAGAGAGAGAGAGAGAGAGAGAGAGAGAGAGAGAGAGAGAGAGAGAGAGAGAGAGAGAGAGAGAGAGAGAGAGAGAGAGAGAGAGAGAGAGAGAGAGAGAGAGAGAGAGAGAGAGAGAGAGAGAGAGAGAGAGAGAGAGAGAGAGAGAGAGAGAGAGAGAGAGAGAGAGAGAGAGAGAGAGAGAGAGAGAGAGAGAGAGAGAGAGAGAGAGAGAGAGAGAGAGAGAGAGAGAGAGAGAGAGAGAGAGAGAGAGAGAGAGAGAGAGAGAGAGAGAGAGAGAGAGAGAGAGAGAGAGAGAGAGAGAGAGAGAGAGAGAGAGAGAGAGAGAGAGAGAGAGAGAGAGAGAGAGAGAGAGAGAGAGAGAGAGAGAGAGAGAGAGAGAGAGAGAGAGAGAGAGAGAGAGAGAGAGAGAGAGAGAGAGAGAGAGAGAGAGAGAGAGAGAGAGAGAGAGAGAGAGAGAGAGAGAGAGAGAGAGAGAGAGAGAGAGAGAGAGAGAGAGAGAGAGAGAGAGAGAGAGAGAGAGAGAGAGAGAGAGAGAGAGAGAGAGAGAGAGAGAGAGAGAGAGAGAGAGAGAGAGAGAGAGAGAGAGAGAGAGAGAGAGAGAGAGAGAGAGAGAGAGAGAGAGAGAGAGAGAGAGAGAGAGAGAGAGAGAGAGAGAGAGAGAGAGAGAGAGAGAGAGAGAGAGAGAGAGAGAGAGAGAGAGAGAGAGAGAGAGAGAGAGAGAGAGAGAGAGAGAGAGAGAGAGAGAGAGAGAGAGAGAGAGAGAGAGAGAGAGAGAGAGAGAGAGAGAGAGAGAGAGAGAGAGAGAGAGAGAGAGAGAGAGAGAGAGAGAGAGAGAGAGAGAGAGAGAGAGAGAGAGAGAGAGAGAGAGAGAGAGAGAGAGAGAGAGAGAGAGAGAGAGAGAGAGAGAGAGAGAGAGAGAGAGAGAGAGAGAGAGAGAGAGAGAGAGAGAGAGAGAGAGAGAGAGAGAGAGAGAGAGAGAGAGAGAGAGAGAGAGAGAGAGAGAGAGAGAGAGAGAGAGAGAGAGAGAGAGAGAGAGAGAGAGAGAGAGAGAGAGAGAGAGAGAGAGAGAGAGAGAGAGAGAGAGAGAGAGAGAGAGAGAGAGAGAGAGAGAGAGAGAGAGAGAGAGAGAGAGAGAGAGAGAGAGAGAGAGAGAGAGAGAGAGAGAGAGAGAGAGAGAGAGAGAGAGAGAGAGAGAGAGAGAGAGAGAGAGAGAGAGAGAGAGAGAGAGAGAGAGAGAGAGAGAGAGAGAGAGAGAGAGTCAATAATTCACAGAGTTAAAAATAGAATTCAATCTTGAAATCTTGAAACAAACAATTAAAAACAAACACACTAATTAACGGCGAAAATCATTGTCGGTAATGCTACAAATGCAAGTAATGGTTGCACCATATATACAACAAGAAGATGGATAGAGCAAGAACTTCGTGCTTATGACTCGATCTACGCTCGAACTTGCTAATTAGGTACTTGGAATCACGTCATTCACCTCCACCATTTTGTCATTGACAACATAGGCCCATGGTATGGAATTTTTATGCTATCGGTTTCAATCATATTGAAGATTTCGTGCCATAACTATGAGAAGCCCTTGTATAGCTAATATTTCTTATTTGAGAAACAAACAGAAAATTATCACTAAGACTTGCTTAGTTGATAGCTTGATATTCTTTCATCCTGTGGGTCTTAAAAGGTCGTATATGGGACATCACCTGATCTGCTCCTCCCGCGGAGGGGAGGTCGTGAGAGGATGATTGAGTGAGAGACAGGCCATTACTCACGGCGAGGCAAATGAAGGGACGGTCGTGAAGGGATTCTTTCATCCAGAAAGTGAAGGCCAAGCTTAATTTGTCTAGTTGTCTGCGATGCCTTAGAAATAAATAGAAAAGGAATATTTCCAATTGATTTTTTTGTTCTCTTCCCCAAACTATCCCTGCAGTAATAAATGAAGAGATTCATTTTGATCATGTGATGAATATCTTATGCATCCAACGGCTAAAAGTTAGGAGGACAAATGCCTTTATCCACTTAAGTGGATACTAGCTCACCTCTCTCTCTCTCTCTCTCTCTCTCTCTCTCTCTCTCTCTCTCTCTCTCTCTCTCTCTCTCTATCTATATCTATATATATATATATATATATATATATATATATATATATATATATATATATATATATATATATATATATATATATATATATATAGTTTTCTTTGTCTCAGTTAATATGGCTCGTTTTCCCCTGCGTCACACACATGATTTAGTATTACAAAATTGTTGTAACAATTATATTGTAAAATCATGATTTTGATAGTTCTATATTGTTTCCAATCTAAAAGTTATACTATAAGTTAAAAATGTTATTACCGTAATTAAAAATGTTATACTATAAGTTAAAAATGTAATTAAAAATGTTATACTCTAAGTTAAAAATGTTATTACCGTAATTAAAACAAAACTTATTAATGTGGAACTCATTGCAATCAATAAGAGTTATGGAAAATTCAATAAAATTAATATAAATATATAGTATGATACACAGATATGGATTTCAAATTTAAAAAGAAAAAGGAAATGCTAGAGAGAAATAACCAGTTGAATATCAAGTTCTGTCCATATGTATACTTACAAATCACAATTTTATATGGATTACACTGCTTGTGTTGTTAGAATATAAAACTATAAACTTCAACTCTCAATCCAAATTCGAAGTTTTGGTGCACTGGCAGGCTTCTTTCACGTAATATCAGATCAATCCAAGTTCAATTCCCACTCCAACAAATTTAAAAGCAAATTAAAAAAAACTTGATTGACATTATTGCGTGAGTCCAAAATTCAGCCCATAAAAACGAATCCTAATTCTGTGTGGCCATGTTAGAATATAAAGATAATGTAACCCTTACTATAAGTTCTGAGTTTAGATACAGGGACAGAGACCTTAATAATAATTATAAACATGAGTGTTATTGATTGTGGACTTAATAAATAAAAATTTTCCATTCATTTTCTATTATTGAAATGTTTAATAAAAATATCATCTAGAACACAGAATATATAAGGGCTGTGATTTGAAATTTGCTAAGGAGCAGATATTAATGTGACCCGTACATAGGACTATTAAATGTCTGGGTCTGTTTGGTTACATTTTGTAAAAATGCACAGTAGCTACAATAATGATGAAATGAGTGATCCAAATTATTTGACAATTTATAAGACGCGAGCTCATTTCACTATTTTTACGAGAAATGCCGAGAGTATGCTAACCTGCCTACAAGAATAATTCAATTTAGATACAAGAATCATCACTTATTCCAGAGAGGTTGTACATCAGAAGACGGACATCTACAGTATTACATCCCAAAAAATTGGCAAACAAACAGAGGCTGATAGCCTGACATTTCAGGTTTTTTAATAGAGGACAAGAAGCATGTGGAGAAAAATACAGGCAGCCTAATTCATTAGCATGTGAATATTTATGCTATATGACAAAAGTAGTTTCCAAACTTTTTCAATGGAAGCTGAATACAGCTTTGAGAAAAATAGATTAGTTGTGAAGCTTGGTAATATTCTTGCAAAGGACGAACAAGCAAAGGTATTAACTTATCAGTGTAAAGATCGCATAAATAATTATTAGGTATTTATTAAAAAATCATTAGGATGCTTTTTACTGTGGATAGATAGCAAGAATCATTAGGACACTTTTCTCTGTATAGATAGCAAAGAGTTCATTTTCAAGAGGAAATTCTATCAAAATAGTCTGCATGTGTGCATCTATTTCACTCCATACATAATCAAAATGAGAGAAATACAATTCTGGAACTCCAGTGCCCCTTTATTTGGATGAGAATGGTCCACTCCTATGCGGATAGGAGACTTTTGATACTTCATTGCCCATGTATGAATGAGATAGTCAACTCACATACGAGTAAGAGCCAATTTTGGTATTCCATTACCCCTTGCATGGATGAAAAGAGTGTGCTCGCATGCAAACTGTTCTAATAGAATTTATATTCTGTTGTCATTCAAAGTCTTAACAAAAAGTGGACATACATGTCACTCATGAAAAGAATTCTATTAGAATATAAAATGTATAATCTTTAATCATCACCATAACTTTAGAGTTTTGGTACTGCGACATGTACTTTATTGTAACATAACAACGAATGTATAAAAAAGAAAAGTAGAAAGTTCTAAACAGGGAATTCTCAACAATTTCATCTACTTGCAACTCTAATCACTTCATGAGTAACGCTGCAGGTCCCGTCCCCAAACTCTGTATCTACCCGAACCGTCCATTACTACGTGCAGATCATGTGTAAAATGGTCACATAAACAAACGAATTCAGAAATTATTTCATGGACTTTTTTCTTTCTATTCAAAAAATAAAAATAAAAAAACAAAACAAAATAAATAAAGGAAGAGGAAGAAGATGGAGATCCATAAAGGTAATTATTGTTACGCCATTTGAATATAAATATCTCTTGAATCTTGTCATGTTGTCAACTAACGTAGTTACAGACAAAAACACAAGTTGCCACACTAGTCTCCATGTGGGAGATAGCAAAAGATTTTATGAACTATGATAGCTGAACAATATCCTTTCTATAGCTTACATAGTTACATATATGCCCACCGTCAATGTAGTTCAATGGATCTCCACCCTTTTGAACTGTAGAAAAATGCCAATAATTTCCTCCAACTTGTTGGCAATGTCATTGTCATGGAGAATACAACCAAACCTCCAGGTAGCCCTAGGCTCTAAGCATGGCTCGGTTTCTTTGATTTTTTGTAATATATTTCATCTACTCATCGATCTCTGTTTAATTTTAGTATTGAAGAAAATGAGTCGTAAGAGAGCATACATAGGTCTCTTTCTTGATCACAAGTTGAATGGGGACGTCAAGGGTAAACATCCAAATTTGTTTCTAATTGAATCCAGCTTATTCGCTCTCATGGGAGGATTAGCTGAAGACGGGGGCATTGCAGGTGCCCATATGTTGCTGTATTATAATATGCTACGACAAGAGGACACTCTTTAATGTGATGTGTCGCATCAAATTGAATAATAATAATAATAATAATAATAATAAGAGGGAAGTTACATAAAAAGTTCAAGCAAAATGTTTTACTTATTCACAGCCAATTTAGATGTGTACTCAAGAAACAAATAAATAGAACTTCTAAATTGCACTTAAATGTCCTATAGTTTCACCAACATTGTACTTAAGTGATCTTAAATTTAAAACTGAGCAAAAAAATGTTAAAGTATTTAAATGTTGGGATAAATGCCTTAAAGTTTTAAGATGTTGCACTATGGCGCCATCTTTTTACCCAATATTGCATATAAATACCTCAAGTTTGTAAATGGCCTCACTTAAATACCCTAAAGTTTCTAAGAGTTACACTTTAGTACCCTCTATTATGTGGTATTAATCTTGGATATGCAGAGACACTCGTTTTTTAAAACTTTGGGACATTTATCTGTAATATTTAAATACTTTGGGTCATTTATTTGCTCGGTTTTTAAATAGAGGTCACTTAAATGCAATGTTGGTAAAACTATAAGGCATTCAAGTGCAATTTACCCCTTATACAAACTCCTGGATGATGCAATATATGATAACTTTTTTTCTCGTGTAGAAGTGCTAATATGGTACCATTACTGGGTAAAATGTTTTAAATATGTATAACTCACCTTAACATGTAGAAATACATGTTCAGTTGAATACATGTAAAGTACTTAAAACTTTTAATCAAATTTAAGCTGTATTCTCGTCTCGTATCCAGAACTGAATTATATGTAAGTACAATAATAGCTAGCTGTTCCGTAGTGTACTCTATGACCTATAATCTAGATGCTAAGGAAACCAAACTTTTAGTCCCTAATCCTAGTCCGAAACTACACGCGCAATTTTAAAATCAAAAGCTGACTAAGATCAACGTAATCAATCATTTATTTTTAGCCGCCATGATTCTGTCTTTGATTTAAACACAAACAAACATCTCCTTTTTGTCTCTATTACGTGGATATTTGCTGCCTACAGCAATATTGAAATAGAGTGGGCCATTTCTTACAAAGGGACTAATGATTGAGATTTTTATTTTTATTTTCCTTACCAAATAAAGGAAAGATATTACTATGTTTAATCTTAATTGTCTATTTATTCAATAGACATTTACTATCGTTCTTAAGTGAGAAGATGAAAATGAGTGTTACCCCCATCATATGATAAGTATTAAATTTTAAAACAAATTGTAAATGTTCAATGAACAATAGAGGATTATGGTAAACAGTACTAATCTCTTTAGGGTGTGTTAGGCAACTCCACTTTAACTGGTTTAGCAGAACATAACCATATTCAGTCTCGGCTCTCTTTGGCAAATAACTAGACCGGAACTTAATTGCTTTTGTCAGGCCAAATCTTGGGCTTGAACAAGTCACACTTTGGAATTAAACTAGTTTATCACTTTGCCGAACTGACCCTTCATAGTGGTAGTTGTGATAAGGATGGATTCGGATCCTCTCCACTACCAAAAAAGTAGTGGAGCGACCACTACATAATCACAATCATTAATTATCTAGTCGGTGGTTGTGATTTTTTATTTGAGTGCAAATTAAGAATGAGTGCAATACACGGGGGGTATGGTGAGTGTTAGATTTAAATTGTATCATAACCGACTACAAAATAATCAACGGTTAAAATTGAAAGTAGTGGCCTCTCCGCTGCTTTTTAGTAGTGAAGAGGATCCAAATTCATGATTAAAAGCATCTGTGAAATGGAAACCGCCTCTATACCCATGAGATATTTTTCATGACTGAGTTGGTTCGGGGCCCATTGACAGCTACTAATCCACATGAAACCTTAGCTCATGTACATCTAACTCTTCCTACTTTCTCACTATAAATACCCATCAATTTGATTTGGTTCGTTGTGAAGAGAAAAATAATTACTCCTCTTTCATCACATCCCCCTCTCTATCTCTCTCTAACTCTTAACTGTATAGATTTTTTTTTTCTAACAATGGCTATTAAGGAAGATATTGAGAGGGGAATAAACGTGGAGGAGAATGACATAGCTGAGCCTCTTGTAAAGCAGAAGGACGTTGCTAGCAGTAGTGAAGAGTCTTTGTCAAATGGCGAAGATTCGTTGTGGATGGTTTTGCTTAGTACGGCCATGGCAGTCTACGGTTCCTTCGAATTTGGACTCTGTGTAAGTAATCTTCCATATTTATTGCCATCCTGCAAAGTTTAATCTATATACATGTTAACAACAGTAATGATCAGTTATGGGTGATAATGTGCAGGTGGGTTATTCTGCACCAACTCAATCAGGGATCAGGACTGACATTGGCCTGACTCTGGCAGAGGTATTTTTGTTTCCTGAGGAGAGAAAGGATGATATTTTTTGTGAATACAAATTTTGGTAGTTAATGGTTATGTTACTCTTGATAGGCTGTAAAGATTTTCAATTTTGTTACTATCAAAAACTTAATTCCTTATTGGGACTTAAACAGAGATCAGATATAAATAACCTAACTGCATTATCCATTAAACAACAAATTAGAAAGATAACTACTAACCTTACACAAAACTTGTTGCATATTCCGAAGTCCTTATTGTACACCTTTCTGCTCCTTTTCATGTTCTGTTGTTACTTACCATCAGTAGAAATGCGAATGAAAACTTTTGATGACATGTAACTAATTGTTTTGTTTATAAGAAGATCAATATAAGATACTAATGGCATATTTGATAACTTGCAAGAGGCAAAATACCTAACACTAATATGGGAAAATATCCTTCACATCTTTTGGAGAGTTTTCTATCCTGTAACATAAAAAGGATTGTGAGGATATTTTCAAATAACCTTTTTGGATATAAAACTAAAATGTACACCCCATTTATGCCTTTCAACTGATACCTGGACTATTCTGAAATACAAACAATTATACATTTATTAGCAGCACAAGTTTTTAGCAGGCAATGAACCTAAAAGTAGTTGCAATGATGTGTAGAACTATAAGTAGTTTCTGAACAAACAGGGCACCTAAAGTAGTTTTGATATCAGAAAATCACCTAAAACTTAGTTAGACTAATTCTAATATTATGCTCTTTGAAAATCGCAAAACTACAATAAACAGGTTGAAGCATTTAAGATTGGGTGGTCAAGTAAGTAGTTGTTTTGGTATTACTGCAAAGATAACCAGAGTATGGCCAGAACAATGTACATATTAAGAAATATATTTGGCAGGAGAAGATACCAAGCATTTATTTCCAGAACAAAAATTAAGCCTCTCTCCCTTTAAGATAGGGACCCATGAGAACTATCAAACAGAGAAATAAGTGATGGGAACTACTGCATATTAGAGTTGTCCTTATAGATGCATGTTGTCTTTAAATAAAAGGAAAAGGACAAGTGCATACATCAATTATTAGATTAATGACTGTCTTGAGCTAGCAGTAGTCACAGATATTGCTTTAAATTTAATTTGGGACAATATATTGGTATAAGCAAAGCGTAGCAGAGCCACGAGTAAAATTTTAACCTTTGCTTTCTACGTTTTACAGACCATGAGCTTTTAACCATATAATGCTTACTAAACCATAACCTCATGTGTCCATGTGAAGTGTCTCACTCTGATTGATCAATCATCAGGCATGCCAAACATTATGAAAACACTGACTTCTGTGTATGATCACTTAAGATTCTCATGAAATGCAGTCTATTATTATTCTTAACCTGCCCTCACTGGAAAACAAAATAACTTGTAATTGATAAAGTTAAAAGATAACAAAATGTTCATTATCGCCAGTTAGACTTTAGCTGAATGTAGTAAATAATAAGAAGCGAAAAATGGTACTGAAGGGTATGGAATCAACTTTTAACCAAAGAAATTATGAATTAGTGATTAGTTAACCGCTTACCTGATATCTATATGTTATAGGTACTGACATGTCATATATGTTTCCTTAATTATGTATCTTTGCATTTTTTCACTATGATATAAACCTACTAAGGCTACCAGAAAAACAATCGTCTTTGAAAATCATAACAAAAATAAAGAACTCTTAATAATTACCAAAATGAAAACTTAAATCTCCATAACTTATTCAACCCAAATCACTGATGACAATCAATTTATGCAGAAACAGTTCAAATTTGGAAAAAAAAAATAACAACAAAAAATTAACCAGGAAGTATTCATTAATTTATGTAACATTACAGACAGATAAAGAATAGTGTGTGTGTGTGTATATAGAGCAAGGCTCCTGTAAACTTAAGTTGATAGGGAATAGTCATCCACCAACTTTTCTATCCATTGATGTTGCCTTGGGATCCGTGAAAGATATAAAGCCCACCTTTGAGATTTGTACATATCTTGATTTCACGGATCTCAAGGCAAGATCAATGAATATAAAAGTTGGTGGACACTCCTCCCTATCAACTTAAGTTTATAGGAGCCTTGCTCTCTCTCTCTCTATATATATATATATATATATATATATATATATATATATATATATATATATATATATATATATATATATATATATATATATATATATATATATATATATATATTACTGTCAATGATATATTTTAAATTTTTCTACTTTTCGCATGCTTAAGTTTTTATATATTGTTCTATGATTTTCATTAGTTTGAGTTTTTTTTGCCTAGAGCTTTCTAATCCACATGATCAAACTTTTTTGCTGGACCTCAAATTCAAATACAAAATTTACCTATAGGGCCTTCCTAATTGTTAAGTTTGTGATATTTCTTTCAATATATTCATTCCATGCCAATTTTTCAGTATGCAGTCTTTGGCTCTGTATTGACTGTTGGTGCCATGATCGGTGCGATCACTAGTGGGCGTATTGCTGATTTTTTCGGTCGCAAAGGAGTAAGAAACATAAAATTAAACCGGCATGATCCTATTATTTTTTTCTTAATAACTGCAACCATTATCATCGATCCGTATCCCAACAGCTGGCTCCATATTCATCAATCTTTCCTAGTAAAAAAGAAATCTGGTGCTTAAGCTTGTTAATTTCCCGTTACAACCTATTTCCTAGGTTAACCTAGGTATTTTTCTCCAGCTTCAGCTTCCTCCTTCTCATGACCTCTTTGGCTCTTCATTCTGCATCCCTTGCCATCATTGTCCTCATTATCTCAATCAATTTCACACCAAGTTTTACCACCCATCATGATGTCAGTTTGTCTATTTCTTTATCATAAAAATACAACTTTTGGAAATCTGGATCAGGCAATGAGAGTATCAGCTACTGTATGCATTATAGGATGGCTCGTTATTTACTTTGCAAAGGTTAGTGACCTCACCTAGTAGATTTCTTATGCTGGGATGTGTTCTAACTCAGTTTAAGCTCTCTACTTATGATTTTCATATTTTCATCATAAACAGGATGCTTTAATGCTTTACCTTGGGAGACTCTCCACTGGTTATGGTCTTGGAGTCCTCTCTTATGTGGTACGAGTTGAACAATCCTTGAATAAACATTTATCTTTGAAAAACTAACATATCTCTTTCGATTGTACTGCTTTTCCAAGTAAAATTGCACTCTGACATTAACTCCCAAATACAAACAGTTACATTGTTAACAAGATACTCACAGGTTTGGTTAATGTTCCTCACAGTGATTACTATTTCACAGGTGCCAGTCTTCATTGCTGAGATTGCACCTAAGAATCTACGAGGAGCGCTTACTACTTTGAACCAGGTCAGTAGCTAGTAGAAAGCCTTTTTTCCTTTTGGATTTCAAGTAGATTCCAATTAATAGGCATAATTGGCTAAGAAATGTGTTTGCTCATCTAAGCAGCTATTGATCTGTGCTGGTAGTTCAGCTGCTTTTATAGTCGGTACATTTGTTAACTGGCGCATCCTAGCAGCCATTGGTAAAGCTTTTTTAAATATTTATAGACATATATTTGTCAAATAGTAGAATAATCGTGCAATAAAAACAACTGTAGCAAAAAAAAGAGCTCTATGTGAAGAAACTTGCAAGTTGTTTCTTGTCATGCAGGACTCCTTCCATGCTTTAGTCTCCTTGCAGGCCTCTTTCTCATTCCAGAGTCTCCAAGATGGCTGGTAAGAGAAATTCTGCAAATGAATATAATTGTGATCTAGTGGATCAGGACCTGAATTCTTTCATTCCGATTGCGTAACAGGAGATGAAAGTTAAGGATTAAATATTTTGGTTGTCATCTTGAATATTTGAAAAAATTCAGAACCTTCTTCGTGTTCTATATTCCCACCATCCCACCTTTTTGCCCATCTCTAATCCCTTTTTCAGCATTTTATTCATAACCTACACAGTCAAAGATACAACAGTTTCACAAAATAGCATAAAGTGCTCAAGTATGTAAACTTTTTCAGATAGATATTCCATATGCTTATCCCATTAGTTTTTTGAATTTTCAATTCATAAGGCCAAACTAGAAATCAGAAAATTTTCATTCTTTAATCAATAGACATGGATGAGAAATGTCAAAAAAAATTATTTTTAGGTGTAGGTGTTGCTTTATCATTACTAATTTTGTGGAGTCTCAAGTTGGTGTCCTCATGAATTGACCTTTGCATTGATACATGAGATGTTTGTGTGCATTCTTTACTTCAGTTATGTGCATGTGCCTTTTTGTATGTATGCATGAGAGCCTTATGCACATTTCTACTAGATAGAGCATAAAGCTCTGTGTCTAAATAGTTAAACATGAACAATACTGACACCATGAATGTATAAAAATTGTTCAGGCAAGGATGGGGCACCAAAAAGAGTTCGAAGTTGCATTACAAAAACTACGTGGAAAGAATGCGGATGTCTCTAGAGAAGCAGCAGAAATTGAAGTAACTAATCATAACCAGAAACCACTCGTTGTAGTAATCAATACTTTCAATCGTAACAGAATGAAAGGGTAACGAGAAGCTAATTTTCTTGACAGGAATACGTAGAAACTCTTCAAAGCCTTCCCAAGGCTAAAGTTCAAGACCTATTCCAGAGCGGATACATCCATTCAGTTATTGTAAGAAACCTTTCTAATGTTATTTCCTACTGAATGTAGATGAATCAGTATTTATCATATATTTTTATCAAAAGAAAAGTATTGATGGAAGGATTTTCCATGCACAGGTAGCATTCGCCTAATGATGCTTCAACAACTTGGAGGAGTAAATGCAATTGGATTCTATGCAAGTGAAACCTTTGTTTCTGCAGGCTTTGCTTCAGGCAACCTTGGAAACATTTTAATTGGCTGTATACAGGTTAGACCTCCTTTCACTTCATCGGGTTAGATTAATTTTATTAGAAGTTTTTACAGATAAAATCATGAATCTACTTCTCTTTAAAGGTACCCATTACAGCAGTGGGTGCTATTCTAATGGACAAGAGTGGAAGACGACCTCTTCTAATGGTAGGAGACTAGTAAGCATTTTATTGCAAAACTAATGTGATATAAAACACTGGTTAAAGGAAGTGAGGTTCTTATGTTTCAGCTTTCAGCATCGGGAACATTTGTAGGTTGCTTCCTTACTGGCATATCATTCTACTTGAAGGTAATTCTGAGGCACTTATCATTTAACTGCACATTTAAAAATACGTTACCAGTGATTCTAGATATAAACCAAAGGTATCTATCTAATTCTGTAACAGGGCCATGAAATTTTTATGGAGTGGGTTCCTTCACTTGCTCTTTCAGGTATCTTGGTAAGTGATACCATGTTTTCTTCTTTGCGAAAATATCAAAGTTCTAAATACACAATACAAAGCACTATGACTGTCAGGCTCGTAACAGAATCCTCCTTTCTGATATCATTTATGAAACAGGTGTATATTGGGTCATTCTCAATAGGAATGGGACCTGTTCCATGGGTAATGATGTCAGAGGTGCGAAAAATTAACTTGACCAATTTTCACATTTGACAGGAACTTTCTTTGTTAAAAGTAGGGCTAACCTTCTTTGATAAAAAGTAGGCCAATATGATTAACGTCTATATCAATCTGTTGATGGCAGATATTCCACATCAATATTAAAGGAATTGCTGGAAGCTTAGCAACTCTAATTAGCTGGTTTGGTTCCTGGTTGATGACCTACGCTTTCAATTTTCTTATGAGCTGGAGCCCTTCAGGTAAAATGTAAACTTGCTGTTTATGATAGGCAATTTGTGTAGGCATACATCTATTTACGGAGTTTTTAGCCATAAGATTGTAAGGAGTGTATTGGTGGCAAACTTGTCATTGTTCTCTTTGCTCCAGCCTAAAGTTTCCTATGCTAGTATTTCCTAGTAGTTTTTATTGTTAAGTTGCCAGAATACAAATTCTGATAAGCTACAATGTTCAAAACTGAAATTGTCATCTATTTCTGTTTCTATTTCAGGTACCTTTTTTCTCTTCTCGGCTGCTTCTGCAATAACAGTTCTATTTGTAGCAAGGGTAGTACCAGAAACAAAGGGCAAAACACTAGAAGAAATTCAAGCATCACTGAACAAGAAGGAAGCCGAATAAAACTCAGATTAATCATTTATTGGAGGGAATTTGATAGCTTAGAATTTGATCATTTATTGGAGCGAATTTGATACCCAGAAATTTTCAGTCTCCTCTGCCATCGCCATAAGAGATTAGTATGGGCTCTATGCAAGGATGACATGCATAAATACTGGAATGAGTTCTATAGAGTGTGTTGTTTAGTGTAAGAATGCTAGTAGCGAACAGCAAGTGATACACATTACCTCCTATTTATACAGATTTTCCACATGTTCCTATGTTTAATGTAATTCTGTTATATATACATCCAAGAAGTAAAGATATGGAGTTTTGTGGCATGCAAGAAATTAGTTCAAGGGAGCACCCAAATAAACTCTACATTTGTGACTCTACTGAAAACACAATTCATGCATGTCTGCGTAAAACTAGAAGATCTAAATGAACTTCTAGTTTTTTCTCATCCTCCATCCTCATGTACACTCATCTCTGTAAATATTAGATATTCTATCAATAAATTTCAGGCTCGGCCTTTTCTCCAAAAAAAATAATAATAATAAAAGAACATCTTCATGTACATATATATAACATGCTACATACATGTAACAGGAATGTGATATTTTTCATCCCGATCGTGCCTCATTCACTCCGAAAAAGGAAAGGATTGTATGTATAAATCAATCTTTTGCTAATTTGAATAACGGCTGTAAATCTGGCACATGACATGATCCTTGAGGCCCATCCTAGACTTGTGGACTCACACATGATTGCACTCTATAACCTCATTCCATAAGTCTCTTTTGCAATTATGAAATGACAGAAAACATCAAGATCAGAAAATAACTTTCAAAATACACTTGTATTAGAGGAACTATTGAAATCAATGTCAAAGTGGGCGCCATAAGAATTAAAAAATGAAGCTTAATTTCACCAAGATTTTAATTACAGAAAGCTACTGACATCAGCCTGTTTGAAATTGGACAAACACATAGCTTAATCTCCCTAATCATCTACCAATCATCTTCAAATGATTATGAAAAGGGAATAGCAAGCATAGATCTTGATCTATGGACGAGAATAGAAATCCCGTAATATAACAGCAAGCAGGGAGAACCAGTAAAAAAAGAGGAAAGCTGTGAAAATTCCAACAAGAGACAAAGAAGAGAAAGGATCAAAGATTGATTGAACTTTTTTACCCCGAAAAGAAACAAAATTAATGCTGTCACATTTGTCGCCAGCTCTCTAAAGTTGTCGCTTTTGAGGTTATAATAAAGGTACCTGCTTTGATCCCGATCTGGGTGCAGCTGAAGCATTGAACCCTCTCTCTCTCTCCTTCCACCCCACTTTCTCTCTCTAGCCATGGAGAAAGCGGCCAGAGACGAGGAGATGCAGAGGCCGCTGGTTTCATCGCCGGCGCCGGCGCCGTCGCCGTCGATATGGATGGTGGTGATGAGCACCATGGTCGCCGTCGCTGGCTCCTTTGAATTTGGGATCTCGGTACTATTTTCCCTCCTTTTCTCTTTCATGAATAAAAGAATAAATTTCATTCTTTTTTGTTTCAAATTCCAAATATCCAAGAAAACAAATCTTGGAGTAGAACATCAAATCCAAGCTTTTCCATTCTTTTCTTGGATATACTTTATTTTGTTTGCAAAGGTTAGTGACCTCACCTAGTAGATTTCTTATGCTGGGATGTGTTCTAACTCAGTTTAAGCTCTCTACTTATGATTTTCATATTTTCATCATAAACAGGATGCTTTAATGCTTTACCTTGGGAGACTCTCCACTGGTTATGGTCTTGGAGTCCTCTCTTATGTGGTGCGAGTGAACAATCCTTGAATAAACATTTATCTTTGAAAAACTAACATATCTCTTTCGATTGTACTGCTTTTCCAAGTAAAATTGCACTCTGACATTAACTCCCAAATACAAACAGTTACATTGTTAACAAGATACTCACAGGTTTGGTTAATGTTCCTCACAGTGATTACTATTTCACAGGTGCCAGTCTTCATTGCTGAGATTGCACCTAAGAATCTCTGAGCTTACTACTTTGAACCAGGTCAGTAGCTAGTAGAAAGCCTTTTTCCTTTTGGTTCAAGTAGATTCCAATTAATAGGCATAATTGGCTAAGAAATGTGTTTGCTCATCTAAGCAGCTATTGATCTGTGCTGGTAGTTCAGCTGCTTTTATAGTCGGTACATTTGTTAACTGGCGCATCCTAGCAGCCATTGGTAAAGCTTTTTAAATATTTATAGACATATATTTGTCAAATAGTACAATAATCGTGCAATAAAACAACTGTAGCAAAATCTATGTGAAGAAACTTGCAAGTTGTTTCTTGTCATGCAGGACTCCTTCCATGCTTTAGTCTCCTTGCAGGCCTCTTTCTCATTCCAGAGTCTCCAAGATGGCTGGTAAGAGAAATTCTGCAAATGAATATAATTGTGATCTAGTGGATCAGGACCTGAATTCTTTCATTCGATTAGCGTAACAGGAGATGAAAGTTAAGGATTAAATATTTTGGTTGTCATCTTGAATATTTGAAAAATTCAGAACCTTCTTCGTGTTCTATATTCCCATCCCACCTTTTTGCCCATCTCTAATCCCTTTTTCAGCATTTTATTCATAACCTACACAGTCAAAGATACAACAGTTTCACAAAATAGCATAAAGTGCTCAAGTATGTAAACTTTTTCAGATAGATATTCCATATGCTTATCCCATTAGTTTTTGAATTTTCAATTCATAAGGCCAAACTAGAAATCAGAAAATTTTCATTCTTTAATCAATAGACATGGATGAGAAATGTCAAAAAAATTATTTTTAGGTGTAGGTGTTGCTTTATCATTACTAATTTTGTGGAGTCTCAAGTTGGTGTCCTCATGAATTGACCTTTGCATTGATACATGAGATGTTTGTGTGCATTCTTTACTTCAGTTATGTGCATGTGCCTTTTTGTATGTATGCATGAGAGCCTTATGCACATTTCTACTAGATAGAGCATAAAGCTCTGTGTCTAAATAGTTAAACATGAACAATACTGACACCATGAATGTATAAAATTGTTCAGGCAAGGATGGGGCACCAAAAGAGTTCGAAGTTGCATTACAAAAACTACGTGGAAAGAATGCGGATGTCTCTAGAGAAGCAGCAGAAATTGAAGTAACTAATCATAACCAGAAACCACTCGTTGTAGTAATCAATACTTTCAATCGTAACAGAATGAAAGGGTAACGAGAAGCTAATTTTCTTGACAGGAATACGTAGAAACTCTTCAAAGCCTTCCCAAGGCTAAAGTTCAAGACCTATTCCAGAGGCGGATACATCCATTCAGTTATTGTAAGAAACCTTTCTAATGTTATTTCCTACTGAATGTAGATGAATCAGTATTTATCATATATTTTTATCAAAAGAAAAGTATTGATGGAAGGATTTTCCATGCACAGGTAGCATTCGGCCTAATGATGCTTCAACAACTTGGAGGAGTAAATGCAATTGGATTCTATGCAAGTGAAACCTTTGTTTCTGCAGGCTTTGCTTCAGGCAACCTTGGAAACATTTTAATTGGCTGTATACAGGTTAGACCTCCTTTCACTTCATCGGGTTAGATTAATTTTATTAGAAGTTTTTACAGATAAAATCATGAATCTACTTCTCTTTAAAGGTACCCATTACAGCAGTGGGTGCTATTCTAATGGACAAGAGTGGAAGACGACCTCTTCTAATGGTAGGAGACTAGTAAGCATTTTATTGCAAAACTAATGTGATATAAAACACTGGTTAAAGGAGTGAGGTTCTTATGTTTCAGCTTTCAGCATCGGGAACATTTGTAGGTTGCTTCCTTACTGGCATATCATTCTACTTGAAGGTAATTCTGAGGCACTTATCATTTAACTGCACATTTAAAAATACGTTACTAGATATAAACCAAAGGTATCTATCTAATTCTGTAACAGGGCCATGAAATTTTGGAGTGGGTTCCTTCACTTGCTCTTTCAGGTATCTTGGTAAGTGATACCATGTTTTCTTCTGCGAAAATATCAAAGTTCTAAATACACAATACAAAGCACTATGACTGTCAGGCTCGTAACAGAATCCTCCTTTCTGATATCATTTATGAAACAGGTGTATATTGGGTCATTCTCAATAGGAATGGGACCTGTTCCATGGGTAATGATGTCAGAGGTGCTAAAAATTAACTTGACCAATTTTCACATTTGACAGGAACTTTCTTTGTTAAAAGTAGGGCTAACCTTCTTTGATAAAAAGTAGGCCAATATGATTAACGTCTATATCAATCTGTTGATGGCAGATATTCCACATCAATATTAAAGGAATTGCTGGAAGCTTAGCAACTCTAATTAGCTGGTTTGGTTCCTGGTTGATGACCTACGCTTTCAATTTTCTTATGAGCTGGAGCCCTTCAGGTAAAATGTAAACTTGCTGTTTATGATAGGCAATTTGTGTAGGCATACATCTATTTACGGTTTTAGCCATAAGATTGTAAGGAGTGTATTGGTGGCAAACTTGTCATTGTTCTCTTTGCTCCAGCCTAAAGTTTCCTATGCTAGTATTTCCTAGTAGTTTTTATTGTTAAGTTGCCAGAATACAAATTCTGATAAGCTACAATGTTCAAAACTGAAATTGTCATCTATTTCTGTTTCTATTTCAGGTACCTTTTTCTCTTCTCGGCTGCTTCTGCAATAACAGTTCTATTTGTAGCAAGGGTAGTACCAGAAACAAAGGGCAAAACACTAGAAGAAATTCAAGCATCACTGAACAAGAAGCGAATAAAACTCAGATTAATCATTTATTGGAGAATTTGATAGCTTAGAATTTGATCATTTATTGGAGCGAATTTGATACCCAGAAATTTTCAGTCTCCTCTGCCATCGCCATAAGAGATTAGTATGGGCTCTATGCAAGGATGACATGCATAAATACTGGAATGAGTTCTATAGAGTGTGTTGTTTAGTGTAAGAATGCTAGTAGCGAACAGCAAGTGATACACATTACCTCCTATTTATACAGATTTTCCACATGTTCCTATGTTTAATGTAATTCTGTTATATATACATCCAAGAAGTAAAGATATGGAGTTTTGTGGCATGCAAGAAATTAGTTCAAGGGAGCACCCAAATAAACTCTACATTTGTGACTCTACTGAAAACACAATTCATGCATGTCTGCGTAAAACTAGAAGATCTAAATGAACTTCTAGTTTTTTCTCATCCTCCATCCTCATGTACACTCATCTCTGTAAATATTAGATATTCTATCAATAAATTTCAGGCTCCGGCCTTTTCTCCAAAAAAAATAATAATAATAATAAAAAAGAACATCTTCATGTACATATATATAACATGCTACATACATGTAACAGGAATGTGATATTTTTCATCCCGATCGAGCCTCATTCACTCCGAAAAAGGAAAGGATTGTATGTATAAATCAATCTTTTGCTAATTTGAATAACGGCTGTAAATCTGGCACATGACATGATCCTTGAGGCCCATCCTAGACTTGTGGACTCACACATGATTGCACTCTATAACCTCATTCCATAAGTCTCTTTTGCAATTATGAAATGACAGAAAACATCAAGATCAGAAAATAACTTTCAAAATACACTTGTATTAGAGGAACTATTGAAATCAATGTCAAAGTGGGCGCCATAAGAATTAAAAAATGAAGCTTAATTTCACCAAGATTTTAATTACAGAAAGCTACTGACATCAGCCTGTTTGAAATTGGACAAACACATAGCTTAATCTCCCTAATCATCTACCAATCATCTTCAAATGATTATGACAAGGGAATAGCAAGCATAGATCTTGATCTATGGACGAGAATAGAAATCCCGTAATATAACAGCAAGCAGGGAGAACCAGTAAAAAAAGAGGAAAGCTGTGAAAATTCCAACAAGAGAGACAAAGAGAAAGGATCAAAGATTGATTGAACTTTTTACCCCGAAAAGAAACAAAATTAATGCTGTCACATTTGTCGCCAGCTCTCTAAAGTTGTCGCTTTTGAGGTTATAATAAAGGTACCTGCTTTGATCCCGATCTGGGTGCAGCTGAAGCATTGAACCCTCTCTCTCTCCTTCCACTACTTTCTCTCTCTAGCCATGGAGAAAGCGGCCAGAGACGAGGAGATGCAGAGGCCGCTGGTTTCATCGCCGGCGCCGGCGCCGTCGCCGTCGATATGGATGGTGGTGATGAGCACCATGGTCGCCGTCGCTGGCTCCTTTGAATTTGGGATCTCGGTACTATTTTCCCTCCTCTTCTCTTTCATGAATAAAAGAATAAATTTCATTCTTTTTTGTTTCAAATTCCAAATATCCAAGAAAACAAATCTTGGAGTAGAACATCAAATCCAAGCTGTTCCATTCTTTTCTTGGAAATACTTTATTTTGTTTGTTTCACTCAAAAATTAGTGTTGAAAAGAGTTTCCAAAGTACTTTCTTAGTTTGGCTCCAACCAAAAATGTGGAAGGAAAATTACATTGCATCATATATTTACAAATAAACCAATCAACCATACTCCATTTCATAACAGATTGAAACCGCAAGGCAAACAGCCCACCAAACAGCAAGCTCCCTGTCATATATAAACCCTCCATGGATTATGCTTGTCACCAATTTGCAACAATGGTGAGATGGTTGCACAAATGGGCATCAGCACCCTCAAGTCAAATAATACACATATTAACATTCGTATATCAAAGTGAACTCAAACAATGATGGGCTCAGATAAAAATATTTCATCATCGTATGCCAGACCAACGTTCACGTTTTAGTATGTAGGCTGCAAAATATTGCCTCACCTAAACATATTCAACATGAAACTTTGATTGCAAATCTTACAATGTGTTCTCAAAACAATATCATCATCATAGCCCTCAATAAAAACAAAACAAACTCAATCTGTAGCTCAGCCAACAATAAACAAATCCTGTACATCAGCCGAGGCCACAATAAACACAATAAACACAATAAACACAAAGACAAGTGCTAAAACCAAAACCAATAGAATTTGGTCATCGGTTCGTAGAGGCAAAATAAACGACTTATCAATAAAACCAAAACCAACTCGTGCTGAGCCAACAATTTGAGCATACCGCTGAAATTCAACTCTCAGTTTTTGATACACAATGAGTGAGAAAAAATGCCAATATACAAACAAATATCACTGAATAACAAGATGGGCATCAGCAGATGGGTATGCTCAACAGTTTGCAGCCGAGGCCAAAAATAAACAGCCTACCATTCAATAAAATCAAATCGAACTGGATTTGAGCCAACACTTTGAGCATACCCATCATTAACCTCTCAGTTTTGATACACAATGAGTGAGTAAAATGCCAATATACAAACAAATATCACTGAATAACAAGATGGGCATCAGCAGATGGGTATGCTCATCAGTTTGCAGCCGAGGCAAAAAAAAACATACCAAAACCAAGTCAAATTGAGCCAATAATTTGAGCACAACCATCTACTGATTGCAGCTGAGCCAATTGATAATTAGCATAGCACTCAAGGAAACTAAATCCAAAACAATTTGAGGATACCCATCATTAAATTCAGAGTTTTGATCCAAAATGAGTGAGAAAAATGCCAATATAGAAAGATATACGAATAACAACAAAAACCCTTAGTTGGTGCACCAACGGTAAAAAACACACCAACGGTAAAACCCCGGTAACTAGAGGGGACAAGGGAGAGAAAGGATCAAAGATTGATTGAACTTTTTACCCCGAAAAGAAACAAAATTAATGCTGTCACATTTGTCGCCAGCTCTCTAAAGTTGTCGCTTTTGAGGTTATAATAAAGGTACCTGCTTTGATCCCGATCTGGGTGCAGCTGAAGCATTGAACCCTCTCTCTCTCCTTCCACCACTTTCTCTCTCTAGCCATGGAGAAAGCGGCCAGAGACGAGATGCAGAGGCCGCTGGTTTCATCGCCGGCGCCGGCGCCGTCGCCGTCGATATGGATGGTGGTGATGAGCACCATGGTCGCCGTCGCTGGCTCCTTTGAATTTGGGATCTCGGTACTATTTTCCCTCTTTCTCTTTCATGAATAAAAGAATAAATTTCATTCTTTTTGTTTCAATTCCAAATATCCAAGAAAACAAATCTTGAGTAGAACATCAAATCCAAGCTTTTCCATTCTTTTCTTGGATATACTTTATTTTGTTTGTTTCACTCAAAAATTAGTGTTGGAAAGAGTTTCCAAAATACTTTCTTAGTTTGGCTCCAACCAAAAAAGTGGAAGGAAAATTACATTGCATCATATATTTACAAATAAACCAATCAACCATACTCCATTTCATAACAAGAAACCGCACGCAAAAAATTTCACCAAACAAAGAAGCTCCCTGTCATATATAAACCCTCCATGGATTATGCTTGTCACCAATTTGCAACAATGGTGAGATGGTTGCACAAATGGGCATCGCACCCTCAAGTCAAATAATACACATATTAACATTCGATATCAAAGTGAACTCAAACAATGATGGGCTCGATAAAAATATTTCATCATCATGCCGCACCAACGCTCACGCTTTTAGTATGTAGGTCGCAAAATATTGCCTCATCTAAACATATTCAACATGAAACTTTGATTGCAAATCTTACAATGTGTTCTCAAAACAATATCATCATCATAGCCCTCAATAAAAACAAAACAAACTCAATCAGTAAGCCCAACGATAAACAAATCCGCATCACATGGGTATGCTCATAATCATTTTAACACAGGCCACAATAAACACAAAGACAAATGCTAAAACCAAAACCAATAGAATTTGGTCATCGGCCGTACCGAGGCAAAATAAACAAACTTACCAATCAATAAAACCAAAACCAACTCGTGGCCGAGCCAACAATTTGAGCATACCGAAATTCAACTCTCGCTTTTGATACACAATGAGTGAGAAAAATGCCAATATACAAACAAATATCATCGAACAAGATGGGCATGCCAGATGGGTATGCTCAATCTTTGGTACCGAGGCCAAAATAAACGATTTACCATTCAATAAAATCAAATCGAACCGATTTGAGCCAACACTTTGAGCATACCCATCATTAACCTCTCAGTTTTGATACACAATGAGTGAGTAAAATGCCAATATACAAACAAATATCACTGAATAACAAGATGGGCATCAGCAGATGGGTATGCTCATCGCTTGTACCGGAAAAGGCAAAAAAACAAAGATACCAAAACCAAGTCAAATTGAGCCAATAATTTGAGCACAACCATCTACTGATTGCAGCTGAGCCAATTGATAATTAGCATAGCACTCAAGGAAACTAAATCCAAAATAATTTGAGCCAACAATTTGAGGATACCCATCATTAAATTCAGAGTTTTGATCCAAAAATGAGTGAGAAAAATGCCAATATAGAAAGATATACCGCTGAATAACAATAAAAACCGGCTAGTTGGTGCACCAAAGAAAAAAGCACACCAACGGTAAAAACCCAACGGTAACTAGAGGGGCCAGCAAGGGAGAGAAGCAATTGGGTGATACTTGCTTATAAATATACCAAGTGCATAACCGGGCACCATTGCAACTTGTTCCAACCCAAAACAAACCCAAAATTCAGTATTAGAGATGATGAAATCAGAAGGTTCTCATGCACATGAAGTTAAATGTTTTTGCAACATTCCCACACCACTGAAGCTCTGCAAGAATGGAAAGAATGCGGGGAAATATTTCTGGGGTTGTGCAACATACCCAAACAGAAAATATAAATTTTTTCGCTGGGCTCAAGATGGTCAGAATGCTAAATCAATATTAGAGACTGATGATGAAGTTGCTAATAAAAATCAGTTTGTCAAAGCAAAGCTATTGAAGAAAGAACTGAGGTTTGCACGTCAGCAAATAACTACATTAAAGCTTGCTCTAATTTTGACTCTCTCATTTTTCATGATCATGTATGTAGCAACACTTGTAATTTTCACTTTGTTAATCAAATGAAAAACATGGAATGAAATTAATGGATAAAAATAAGATCTTTAAAGCATACACTGACTGCATGGAAAATAGAACTTTCTTGGGAAAACACTTGATTGCAACAATATACATGACCCGAAAACTAATCATGGATAAAAATGCAATAAAAAACCAAAACCAAAAAAAAATAACATGGAAACTAACATGGAAAATTACAAAAAATGGGAGAAATCAACAAATAGGGGCTCAGATATTTTGATATCATCAACGTATGCCACACCAAAGAATATATACTACCAATGCAGGCTGCAATTTCTTGCCTCGCCTAAACATTTGTAAGTAGATATATTGATTGCATATCTTAGTTAACTTTCCTAAAGGAATATCATCATCATAGCCCACACTAACCTTGAATGAGCACAATAAATTTGTCTCCTGTAAGAGCCCATGCTCACATTATATATTGATTGCAAAAACACAATCCTGCATGAAATTGAATACAACTGTGTAAATGCAATTAAGTGTAGGGCCAAACTGAGGTAAAGAGCAACATAATTAACATGAGAAATTAGAACAACAGATATACTAGGCTACATACATATGCTAATGATGTATCAGTTCAACAGATTTGAGTAGCACAATCCTACATACATATTACAAACCATCAATAAGACTAATAGTGCCTCATTTATATTTGTCCCGAGGCATATTAAAGTGTCACAAAAGTAATCACAGAGGTTAGCATCTGTGCAAATATAAACATGTAATGGTTAGACATGTAAGGCACCCAAAAAATTAAAAGTTTCAACCGAAACCAAAAGACTGAAGCTATGTGGATCAGATGCCTTCAACATCCAACCCATTATCCTTCACAAACGTGGCAAGATACCTAGACTGACTCTCCACAGATTTACCTATAAAGTACCTTGCCTCGTTTTCATCTCTAAAAAGTTTATCATATAACTTGTCTAGAACCAATTCGGTATTTTCACCTTTATGTGATTGAATAACCTGAGATAACTTTTCGGTCCAGTGAAGCATATGGGCATGTTGGATTGTAGGCACGAGTCCACTTTTTCTAAGAACTTATTAATGATGTCAATTTCTTCATTTGATTTAGCAACCTTCTTCTTGCCTTTTGGTTTAGTGCTAGTGTTAGCACCACTTGTTGACTTGAGGTTAGTGGGTTGTGTGGGAGTGTAAGCAACATTTTCAACTTGCTCATCATCAGTATTGCATGCATGTTTCCCTGAACTAGGTGTAGGAAAGTCCTCATCTTCATCTGAAATAGGGATGGATTTACTAGACCCAAAGCTAGAAAAATATCCAAGTTAAGTCCCCTTTTGCTTTATCATCCCTACAATAATTTGGAGACTCTCATAGTAATGAGAGGCTTGTTGAAATAATCTTCACTTAGAATTGAAAGCTTTGTTACCATGCACATAAGAAAGCATAGCATATGTCTAGAATTAGATACAAATGAAGTTAGGAAAAATGAAATTGCAAAACATCTAACAAATTATACCTCACACCACCTATCATATGAAACCTCATCCAACGTAATGGTTTTGGTCTCATTGTCCCATCCAACACCACTCATATTAGCACAAGCTTGCATCGATAAAATTATTTCTTCAAGCTCTTCATGCGATTAATAACATTTTCTTTAGAGAAGTCGACTTGCATTTGTTATTAATATGAGTAGCCATGCTAAAAGTGTCTGTTTGAAATTTTTATCGGGTTTGAACCCATCCTTGGCCAACTTTGCAAGGTAGGGAATGAGCACATCATCATGATGAGGTTCCCATTTCTTATTACCCGAGCCCTTTGAACCCACATCAGATACATCATTGGTTGATGTTTTTTTTTCTTAGCAACCCTTTTCTTTTTTTTAGTGGGAGAATTCTCTTGTACTTCCTCTATGAAAGTCCTCTTTGTTCTCGCAAGATCGAACAACCCTCCTGAATGATGGTGGTAGAACCCCACCACCGTGTTGTGAACTATAACCAGGCTGGAGGAAACAATTTGGGCTATTGAGCATGTTCATGTAGCTCATTTGTGGCTGTGAAAGAGGAAAATAATTCCCTTCATAGCCTGTAAAACCTGAGTATTGTGCGGCTGAGTTTGGAAAAGGCATAAATCCCATATTATACGCATTGGACTGCCTTTCACTAGATGGTGAAGGAGTCATAGATTTGTTGGCATCAAGCTTTTTTGCACCATCAGCCATACCTATGAAATGCATTTAAACCAATCATATATAAAGGCAAAAGTAAGTCACATTATCACATTGTCACAATGCAAATGAAATCCATGTAGTCATATAAAGATTAAACACACATAATAACGATGCACAAATACCAACTGAAATCCATCACACAAAAGGACTTGGAATAAATCATATTATCACAATGCTAATGAAATTCATAAACTGTCATGTAAAGGTTAAACACACATAATTATACCACACAAATACCAAAGTAGCAAAGTAGTACAAGTCTTGGACAAATTAAAATAGAGTTTGACTCTAAAGGAATTTAAGCATTACCACAAACGAAATTAGTCTAGTCCGCCATTGTGTCACCCGATGATGACGGCCACAATAATCTACCCACATTTCCCAAGCAATTTGATCCCTACGAGCTTTCCATTCATTTCTTGAATTTGTTTGCTCTCTTTGAGTTTGTGTTTGTGTAAAGTCAACTAGGTTTTCTCCATCCTCATTTGCTAATTCACCATCATCATCTTCATCATCCACACTCATTAAGAAAGTCATCCTTGGGATCCTCTATTGCAATATAATTATGAAGGACTACAAGCAAGAGCAATATGGACTTGTCTCATGAAAAGGGTAATGAGGTTTTGCGAAAGAATCTTGAATCGATTCTTGAGTATTCCAAATGCACATTCAATTTTAGACCTAAGAGAAGAGTGTCATAAATTAAACAACTATCTTCTATTTCTAGGTGTTTTACCGACATACTCTTTTAGATGATAGCACACCACGATAGGGAGAGATGAAACCGTGCATAGTAGTGTACCCGCATCACAAAGGTAATATTTTCCTACTATTACATCATAAGAAAGTTAATAATTGACTTAATTTTTAAAAATATAGCAATTTTGTTAAATATAAAGTTTATTACCATCATAGATCCTCAATCCATGAGGTTGTGGTCTTGAAAGTGCATCTTGAAGGACTCTATAATCATTTGCTGAGCCCTCCCATCCTGCTAGCATATACGTGAATAATTTATTTAGTGTGCAAGCCGCTAGCACATTCTGTGTCACCCCTTTACGACCTCTAAATCGTGCTACAATATTACTAGGTAGCATGATGTCAATGTGTGTTCCATCTATCATTCCAATACAGTCCTATAAATGTAGACAAGTATATACTTAGATGTGTTAACTATAATTTTATTTGAAGTCTTTAGTGAGTTGTGTTGAAAATTTACCTTGAAGTAAGGATAATATCGAGGGTTGTTGGCAATGACTTGGTGCTTGCCGAACGTAACGGCCACGCGAATTGACAAATGGCATACAAAGCCTTGTTGAAGTATCTACTAATTGTTTCTCCTGACCTAATGAAGTTCGATCTTAATACCCTATTTTTGGTTTTATGGCCCAAAATATTCAAGAATATTACAAGTAGTTCTTCAACCGTAATATGCCTAGAGTCTTTAAGTAGCCCTCTCGTCTCATCAAATTGACAAGTTTGTCAAACGTTACTTTCACGATTCTTACATAGTCTTTACAACTAGTAGAATAACCTTTCAATATCCTAGACAATTGTGCGCTCTTGCCTTTCATTCGCATACTTTTCTATTCTAGGTACATAAGTGATACTGCCTAAATTGTAATCTTTCTAAAGGTAACCATCAACACTAACACAGCCATAGCACCACCAGATACAATCCTCATCATCATCTCCTCCTCAATATTTTCCATCTACAATACCATACATGAAAATTATAAACTAAGAGTATAGTTGAAAAAAATCAATATAAGCATGAAATTGATCAATCGCCTAGTTGAAAATATCATGAGCATGAAATTGAACACAACTTGTAGCAAACTAACAGTCTACTTGAAATAAAATATATTTTCATAGGAAAATCAAATTAAAGCATGAAATTGAATGAATCCAGCTTGAATCACATTGTCTGACCACCACTATGTAAACAATTTGATTCTACAAATCTTAAGCTAAGTAACAGTGTACTATAAAAAATATATATAAACAATTCTTAAGCTGATTAGAAAGTAATCCATGTAATCTTAAGCCCAAGATGACTTCCTCCAATGAAGATTTGGCTGTCGGAAATGGATCCGCCAATACCACTGCTTCTGCCCAAGATGCCGCTGCCGCAATGCAAGTGGCCGTCCCGGTTAGTGGGCCGACGATTTCCATCAACCACAGTGAGAAACTGGAGAAGTTCAATGGTTTGAACTTCAAGAGATGGCAGCAAAAGATGTTGTTTTATCTCATCACGTTGAACCTTGCGAGGTTTTTAACGGAGGATGCTCCGGTGATGCCTGAGGGCAAAGCGGATGCGCAAGTGATTAGCGCCATCGAAGCTTGGAAACACTCCGACTTTTTGTGTAAGAACTATATAATGAATAGTCTGCACGATTCGTTGTATGGGGTGTATGTTGTGTACAAGACAGCTAAATAGTTATGGGAATCCCTGGATAAGAAGTACAAGACTGAAGACGCTGGGGCAAAGAAATTTGCCGTCTGCCGCTTCTAGACTTCAAGATGATGGATTTGAAGACCGTGATGAATCAGTGTGGAACTTCAAGTGATCTTACACGAAATCCAAGCGAAGGAATGGTGCCGAAGCGAGACCTTCCAAGTGGTCGCGGGATCGAGAAGCTACCTCCTGGATGGAAGGACTTCAAGAATTACCTCAAACACAAGCGCAAGGAGATGAATATGGAGGAGCTCATTGTTCGACCGAATTGAGGAAGAGAACCGAGGCCCGAAAAGCATCCGGCCTTTGACAAAGAAAGGCATTGTGGAGGGCCAAACTGAGGTAAAGAGCAACATAATTAACATGAGAAATTAGAACAACAGATATACTAGGCTACATACATATGCTAATGATGTATCAGTTCAGCAATTTGAGTAGCACAATCCTACATACATATTACAAACCATCAATAAGACTAATAGTGCCTCATTTATATTTGTCGAGGCATATTAAAGTGTCACAAAAGTAATCACAGAGGTTAGCATCTGTGCAAATATAAACATGTAATGGTTAGACATGTAAGGCACCCAAAAAATTAAAAGTTTCAACCGAAACCAAAAGACTGAAGCTATGTGGATCAGATGCCTTCAACATCCAACCCATTATCCTTCACAAACGTGGCAAGATACCTAGACTGACTCTCCACAGATTTACCTATAAAGTACCTTGCCTCATTTTCATCTCTAAAAAGTTTATCATATAACTTGTCTAGAACCAATTCGGTATATTCACCTTTATGTGATTGTATAACCTGAGATAACTTTTCGGTCCAGTGAAGCATATGGGCATGTTGGATTGAGTATGGCACAGAGTCCACTTTTTCTAAGAACTTATTAATGATGTCAATTTCTTCATTTAATTTAGCAACCTTCTTCTTGCCTTTTGGTTTAGTGCTAGTGTTAGCACCACTTGTTGACTTGAGGTTAGTGGGTTGTGTGGGAGTGTAAGCAACATTTTCAACTTGCTCATCATCAGTATTGCATGCATGTTTCCCTGAACTAGGTGTAGGAAAGTCCTCATCTTCATCTGAAATAGTGATGGATTTACTAGACCCAAAGCTAGAAAAAATATCCGAAGTTAAGTCCACTTTTGCTTTATCATCCCCTACAATAATTTGGAGACTCTCATAGTGTACGAGAGGCTTGTTGAAATAATCTTTCAGCTTAGAATTGAAAGCTTTGTTACCATGCACATAAGAAAGCATAACATATGTCTAGAATTAGATACAAATGAAGTTAGGGAAAAATGAAATTGCAAAAACATCTAACAAATTATACCTCACACCACCTATCATATGAAACCTCATCCAACGTAATGGTTTTGGTCTCATTGTCCCATCCAACACCACTCATATTAGCACAAGCTTGCATCGCATAAAATTATTTCTTCAAGCTCTTCATGTGATTAATAACATTTTCTTTAGAGAAGTCAGACTTGCATTTGTTATTAATATGAGTAGCAGCCATGCTAAAAGATGTCTGTTTGAAATTTTTATCGGGTTTGAACCCATCCTTGGCCAACTTTGCAAGGTAGGGAATGAGCACATCATCATGATGAGGTTCCCATTTCTTATTACCCGAGCCCTTTGAACCCACATCAGATACATCATTGGTTGATGTTTTTTTTTCTTAGCAACCCTTTTCTTTTTTTTTAGTGGGAGAATTCTCTTGTACTTCCTCTATGAAAGTCCTCTTTGTTCCTGCAAGATCAGGAACAACCCCTCTGTCGAATGATGGTGGTAGAACCCCACCACTGTGTTGTGAACTATAACCAGGCTGGAGGAAACAATTTGGGCTATTGAGCATGTTCATGTAGCTCATTTGTGGCTGTGAAAGAGGAAAATAATTCCCTTCATAGCCTGTAAAACCTGAGTATTGTGCGGCTGAGTTTGGAAAAGGCATAAATCCCATATTATACGCATTGGACTGCCTTTCACTAGATGGTGAAGGAGTCATAGATTTGTTGGCATCAAGCTTTTTTGCACCATCAGCCATACCTATGAAATGCATTTAAACCAATCATATATAAAGGCAAAAGTAAGTCACATTATCACATTGTCACAATGCAAATGAAATCCATGTACAGTCATATAAAGATTAAACACACATAATAACGATGCACAAATACCAACTGAAATCCATCACACAAAAGGACTTGGAATAAATCATATTATCACAATGCTAATGAAATTCATAAACTGTCATGTAAAGGTTAAACACACATAATTATACCACACAAATACCAAAGTAGCAAAGAAGTACAAGTCTTGGACAAATTAAAATAGAGTTTGACTCTAAAGGAATTTAAGCATTACCGCACAAACGAAATTAGTCTAGTCCAGTTTCAGTTGTGTCACCCGCATGATGACGGCCACAATAATCTACCCATATTTCCCAAGCAATTTGATCCCTACGAGCTTTCCATTCATTTCTTGAATTTGTTTGCTCTCTTTGAGTTTGTGTTTGTGTAAAGTCAACTAGGTTTTCTCCATCCTCATTTGCTAATTCACCATCATCATCTTCATCATCCACAGTCTCATTAAGAAAGTCATCCTTGGGATCCTCTATTGCAATATAATTATGAAGGACGACACAAGCAAGAGCAATATGGACTTGTCTGCGAAAAGGGTAATGAGGCTTTGCAGAAAGAATCTTGAATCGATTCTTGAGTATTCCAAATGCACATTCAATTTTAGACCTAAGAGAAGAGTGTCATAAATTAAACAACTCTCTTCTATTTCTAGGTGTTTTACCGACATACTCTTTTAGATGATAGCGCACACCACGATAGGGAGAGATGAAACCAGGCATAGTAGTGTACCCCGCATCACAAAGGTAATATTTTCCTACATATTACATCATAAGAAAGTTAATAATTGACTTAATTTTTAAAAATATAGCAATTTTGTTAAATATAAAGTTTATTACCATCATAGACCCTCAATCCATGAGGTTGTGGTCTTGAAAGTGCATCTTGAAGGACTCTATAATCATTTGCTGAGCCCTCCCATCCTGCTAGCATATACGTGAATAATTTATTTAGTGTGCAAGCCGCTAGCACATTCTGTGTCACCCCTTTACGACCTCTAAATCGTGCTACAATATTACTAGGTAGCATGATGTCAATGTGTGTTCCATCTATCATTCCAATACAGTCCTATAAATGTAGACAAGTATATACTTAGATGTGTTAACTATAATTTTATTTGAAGTCTTTAGTGAGTTGTGTTGAAAATTTACCTTGAAGTAAGGATAATATCGAGGGTTGTTGGCAATCTCTGGTGGCACTTGATTTGGTGCTTGCCGAGCATGCTGATCGCATAATTGACAAATGGCATACAAAGCCTTGTTGAAGTATCTACTAATTGTTTCTCCTGACCTAATGAAGTTCGATCTTAATACCCTATTTTTGATTTTATGGCCCAAAATATTCAAGAATATTACAAGTTGTTCTTCAACCGTAATATGCCTAGAGTCTTTAAGTAGCCCCTCTGTCCTCATCAAATTGACAAGTTTGTCAAACGTTACTTTACGCATTCTTACATAGTCTTTACAACTAGTAGAATAACCTTTCAATATCCTAGACAATTGTGCGTCTCGGTACCTTTCATTCGCATACTTTTCTATTCTAGGTACATAAGTGATACGCCTTCGTCTAGATTGTAATCTTTTCAGAAAGATAACCATCAACACTAACACAGTCATAGCACCACCAGATACAATCCTCATCATCATCTCCTCCTCAATATTTTCCATCTACAATACCATACATGAAAATTACAAACTAAGAGTATAGTTGAAAAAAATCAATATAAGCATGAAATTGATCAATCAGCTAGTTGAAAATATCATGAGCATGAAATTGAACACAACTTGTAGCAAACTAACAGTCTACTTGAAATAAAATATATTTTCATAGGAAAAACAAATTAAAGCATGAAATTGAATGAATCCAGCTTGAATCACATTGTCTGACCACCACTATGTAAACAATTTGATTCTACAAATCTTAAGCTAAGTAACAGTGTACTATAAAAAATATATATAAACAATTCTTAAGCTGATTAGAAAGTAATCCATGTAATCTTAAGCCCAAGATGACTTCCTCCAATGAAGATTTGGTCATTGGAAATGGATCCGCCAATACCATACGCGCCCAAGATGCGCTGCCGCAATGCAAGTGGCGTCGGTTAGTGGGCGGCGATTTCCATCAACCACGGTGAAAGCGGAGAAGTTCAATGGTTTGAACTTCAAGAGATGGCGACAAAAGATGTTGTTTTATCTCATCACGTTGAACCTTGCGAGGTTTTTAACGGAGGATGCTCCGGTGATGCCTGAGGGCAAAGCGGATGCGCAAGTGATTAGCGCCATCGAAGCTTGGAAACACTCCGACTTTTTGTGTAAGAACTATATAATGAATAGTCTGCACGATTCGTTGTATGGGGTGTATGTTGTGTACAAGACAGCTAAATAGTTGTGGGAATCCCTGGATAAGAAGTACAAGACTGAAGACGCTGGGGCAAAGAAATTTGCCGTCTGCCGCTTCCTAGACTTCAAGATGATGGATTTGAAGACTGTGATGAATCAGGTGTAGGAACTTCAAGTGATCTTACACGAAATCCAAGCAGAAGGAATGGTGCTGAGCGAGACCTTCCAAGTGGCTGCGGTGATCGAGAAGCTACCTCCCGGATGGAAGGACTTCAAGAATTACCTCAAACACAAGCGCAAGGAGATGAATATGGAGGAGCTCATTGTTCGACTCCGAATTGAGGAGGAGAACCGAGGCTCCGAGCGCAAAGCATCCGGGCCTTTGACAGCAAAGGCAAATGTTGTGGAGCACAAAAGAGAAAACAACAAGGGCAAGAAGGCAAATCTGAAGCTTGGGACCAAAGGAGGAGTCGCCAAGAAGAAGTTTGCAGGAAGTTGCTTCAATTGTAGCAAACTGGGCTACAAGTCCATTGAATGCAGGCACCCAAAGAAGAAAGAAGCCAACATGGTTGACAACGTGGGTGATAATGATCTGATCGCGGTGGTCTCTGAGGTGAACATGGTGGGGTCCAACCCAATGGAGTGGTACCTTGACACTGGTGCTACAAGACATGTCTGCACAAACAAGGACACATTCTCCACATTCTCACCACTTGGAAGATCTATATGGGGAACTCTGCCTCTTGACTATAGAAGGCAAAGGAAAGGTGTTGCTCAAGATGACTTCGGCAAGACGGTGACCTTGGTGATGTCTTGTTAGTGCGGATATCCGCAAGAATCGATGTGCGGGTGTTGCTCAACAAACATGGCTTCCGCATGGTTATTGAATCGACAAAGTTATTCTGTCAAAGAATGGGGTGTATGTGGGAAGGGGATATGCCACTAATGGCCTTTTCAAATTGAATATAATGGCTATTAAGAATAATGGAAATGACTCTACTTCTGCTTATTTGCTTGAGTGTTCCAATTTGTGGCATGGTGGACGAGGTCATGTTAATTATGACACATTACATAGATTAATTAACTTGGACCATATTCCTTCTTTCCAAATTGATTCAAAATATAAATGCGAAATATGTGTTGAAACAAAATTAACAAGGTCATCGTTTCAAACTATAGAGAGAAACGAACCACTTGAATTGATTCATAGTGATGTAATGCGATCTAAATTTTGTTCAAACTAGAGGTGGTAATAAATATTTTATTACCTTTATTGATGATTGCACAAAATCTTGTTATGTGTATTTGCTAAAGAGCAAAGATGAAGCCTTAGAGAAATTTATTCTCTACAAGAATGAAGTTGAGAATCAACTCAACAAGAAAATAAAAAGATTGAGAAGTGATAGAGGCGATATGAAACACCAATTGGTGAATTACGTACGACGCGAATAATACATGAAATGCGCACCCTACTCACCTCAATCAAATGGTGTTCTTGAGCGTAAAATCGCACCTTAAAGGAAATGATGAATGCGATGTTGTTAAGTTCAGGATTACCTTAAAACATGTGGGGTGAAGCTATTTTATCAAGCAATTACCTTCTAAATAGGGTACCCCGAAAGAAATAAGAAAAAACTCCATACGAGTTGTGGAAAGATAGGAGACCATCCTACAAATACTTGTGAGTGTGGGGGTGTCTTGCAAAAGTAGCGGTTCCAACACCAAAGAGAATAAAAATAGGTCCTAAGATATTGGACTATATTTTTATAGGCTATGCACATAATAGTAGCGCCTATCGGTTCCTTGTGTATAATTCTCAAATCCCGGATATACACAAGAACACGATAATGGAATCAAGGAATGCATCGTTCTTTGAAAATATATTTCCTTGTAAATCCATTGATGGATCAGGTCCATCAAAATGAACAAATGATGCTATGAATCAAGATGATGAAAATCATGATTCGGTTCAAGAAATAGAACCAAGAAACAGAACCGAGGCGTAGCAAAAGGGCAAGAGTAGAAAGATCATTTGGAGATGATTTTCTAACTTATTTATCAGAAAAGGAACCCCAAACTTATACTGAGGCTATAAGTTCTTCAGAAGGATCTCTTTGAAAAGAAGCAATCAATAGTGAAATTGATTCAATTCTGCAAAATCACACGTGGGAATTGGTTGATCTTCCTTCTGGTTATAAATCTTTAGGATCTAAATGGATCTTCAAGAGGAAGATGAAACCCGACGGCTCAATCGATAAATATAAAGCCAGGCTTGTAATCAAAGGATACAAGCAATGAGAAGGCCTGGATTATTTTGACACTTATTCTCCTGTGACGAGAATAAATTCAATTAGAATGATTCTTGCAATCGCGGCCTTGAGAAACTTGGAAGTACATCAAATGGATGTAAAAACGGCTTTCTTAAACGGAGATTTAGATGAAGAAATCTACATGGAATAGCCCGAGGGCTTCATGGTTCAGGAAAAGAAAAGAAAGTCTGTAAATTAATGAAGTCCTTGTATGGTCTAAAATAAGCCCCAAAGAAGTGGCATGAAAAGTTTGACCATACAATGATTGTGAATGGATACAAAATCAATGAGTGTGATAAGTGTGTATACACTAAAGAAACCGAGAAAGGCTATGTCATTTTGTGCCTTTATGTGGATGACATACTCATTGTTGGTAGTCATGACAAAATTATCAAATCTACCAAAGACATGTTAAACTCAAAATTTAACATGAAAGATATAGGACCTGCTGATGTGATTTTAGGAATTAAGGTCACTAGAATAGTAGAGAGCATTACTTTGAGTCAATCTCATTATGTGGACAAGATCCTTGAAAGATTCAATAAGGATGACTCTGGAATTGCTAGAACTCCATTAGACACTAATCTCCATCTAGCGAAGAATAGAGGAGATAGTATTTCTCAAGTGGAATACTCGAGAATTATTGGAAGTTTAATGTACTTAATGAGTTGTACTAGACCGATATCGCATTTACGGTTAGTAAACTCAGTGATTCTGAGTAATCAGAGTCTTTGTTCATTGGAAAGCAATCGTGAGGGTATTACGGTACCTACGATATACTCAGAGTTACGCACTTCATTATGCAAGATATCCGACAGTTATAGAAGGGTATAGTGATGCAAACTGGATATCTGATATGAAAGACACAAAGTCCACTAATGGATATGTGTTTACATTGGTAGTGTTCTTTGTATCTGGAAGTCCTCAAAACAAACTGTTATAGCCAGGTCCATAATGGAATCAGAATTCATTGCTTTGGACAAGTGTGGAGAAGAGGCTGAATGGCTGCGTCAATTTCTAGAGGACATTCCAAAATGGGAGAAACCTGTGCTACCAATATGCATTCATTGTGATAGTCAATCAGCAATTGGGCGAGCACAGAGTGCTATGTATAATGATAAGTCTAGACATATACGTCGTAGACACAATACCATTAGACAATTACTCTCAACTGGAGTTATCACTATAAACTATGTGAGGTCACGGGATAACATAGCGGATCCGCTAACCAAAGGGTTAAACAGAGAATTAGTTGAGAAGATGGCAAAAAGAATGGGCTTAAAGCCAATGAAGGAATAAAGTTCTTGTAAAGGAAAACCATACCTATTTGACTAGAGAGCCCAAGATTTAGGTTCAAATGGACAATCTAGTTATGAGAACTTAATATAGTCACTATAGACCCATTCCTATAAAAGTAACATTGAACGATCCAGGGTAGCAATATGTTGCTTTAATGATTTTACTTAAGAATTAAGTAAATCACCTATGCAAGAGTGAAGTGGGGCCGCTTAAACAAGAGAATTGTGGGGCTTAATTCTCTTGAAACTCTCACAGAACCAGGTTGATGTCCATGGCCAAATCGGACATAATCATGAGAACCAAATATTGAGATAATAATTCCTGTGTGAAATATATGGTTCATTTACAAGGAAAAGCAGGACAGTCAAGGACATTATATCTACTGGACAGCTAGTAAAGTAAGTATATTTCATGAGGGAAAGTTCAAAGGGTAACATCTACCTATCCTATGCAGGAATCATGGGAGAACTTTCTAGTCGATTCAAATCAAATAATTTCTTTTTTCCATTCATGTGGGGGATTGTTGGAAAAATAGCATTTGGTGAATGGGAAAAAATAATTCCCAAAGGGGCCAAGAATAAGTGGAAAGTTTAGTCCCACATTGGGTAGAGTAAAGAATGAGGATGAGTTTATAAGTGAAAGCCCAACAATAGGAGGTAAGCTCTTATTGGGGACATTGTGCCTCGCGCGCCCAGCAGGGGTGCAAATCTCAGGATCTGAACTAGCCCGATTAGCCTGAACTCGTGTGCAGGCGCGCGACCTGCGGACACGAATGTCGCACTAAATCTCAGGGGCCTAGAACAAGCTAAGTTTTGCCTATAGAGATATTATATTTTTTTTGGGCTTGGCGCAATCGGTTCAGGTTCAGCTTGCCCACGAGAAAATTTCGCGAATAGGGCGGTTACAGATTTGGCGATCACGCCAATTATGGGGTGGTTACAGATTTTTTTATTCATTATCTGCACGTGGGGTGGTTACAGATTTCCTCCGCTCCATCTCCGCCGAAATTTTCTCCGAGGCCGTTCTTCACCACGCTATAAATACCGCAATCCTTCAAGCTTCAAAACACCAGAAGCAATCTCTCTCCCCTTTGCTCTTTGGCTATCTTCCTCCGCATCAACTTCTCCGGTTCTCCTCTTCGTGTTCGGTTCGCGGCAAAGGCGGAGTCGGCTGCCTTGCGAGCTCGTTGTATCCTGGGAGGTAGACGTCCGAGCTAGTTTTCGAGCACTCCGAAGGGGGCGAATCTGCTTTAAGGAGACAGTGTTCCACTGGCCTCAAGCTTCATCTTCTTTGCAATTATAAAGTTGTCATTGTTTATATATATGTTCATCTTTTCTCCATTGTAATTCTTTCATAAGTTTTCTTGTATAGCCAATTCTAACTAGATCGTAATTTTCTATAACACTATTTGCCTTTTGATCCAACTTATAGCTGTCTTTAAAGCTTAATTTCTTTCTACTACAGATTTTGTCACATCCGATAAGAGATCTATATGTATGAATTTCAAAACAAAAACATGGGAAATAGCTTAGAATGGTTTAGTTGAGATGTTTGCTCTAAAACCGTTGTTTTAAATTAGATCAAACATAAATGACTTCATCAAGTGCATTACCATGTAAACATGCTAAATAGTAATTTCTTAATAATATTACATTGAATTATATTTGGAAATGCTATCAATCCATGTCTTCGCCAGCATTATGTCAACTTGTATACTTGTCTGTCTACCATGTTTAAGATCGATGTAAAGCAAGCCCCGGTAAAATTTCAAGTTCCAGAGATTCTTGCAGAGTTTCATGAGAATCTGAAACTTTTGAGGGACAGGACAAATGAAGGAATGCAGCCAGACACAATTATGCATGATATGCTCTAGGGTGTAGACTACAGCAGAATTATGCGTAAATTAAACATTATATTAACCCAGCATTACATGTGATGATTGAATCTATATAATTATTTTGCAATTCATATTTGTAGGTTAGAGATTTTATGGACAAATGATTCTTAACAGAATCTGGTACAAACAATTGCAGCTAGCTATTAGTGTCTCCTTTTTCATTGTTATACATTATATCTTGACAGAAAACAGAATCTACATAGATATTCTTTTTCTTCTTCTTTTATCTCACTGAGTATCATTCTTAGCATAAGTTATATTTGATCTAACAATACTCAAGATTTTCAAGTCCTAGTTTATAGACCACACACTTAACTGAAGTGCCCCTCATGAGTCTTCATCCTTAACCAATTACCTTGAACTTCTGATTATATTATGCCTGAAACATTAAAACGAACATTTTCCTTTTGAGAAAATATAAAAGAAGAGTTTTTGTGAGATCAATATGCAAAGAAGAGTTGATATTCAATATTTATTAGCAGTAAGTCATCATAGTTAAAAGATTGCTATACTTTCTTTAGAGTAAAAAAAGATTGTTACACTTACAGTTGATGTCCTTTTTCCAGGTTGGATTTTCTTCTCCAAGCCAAGATGGAATCATGCATGATCTTGATCTTTCTTTGTCTGAGGTATTCATCTTCATTCTATACTTCATGCAACATTACCATATCACTAAATACTGCAGCAAAATAACCATATACTGCACATTTATAATTTTCACATTTTTTTCTATGCAGTACTCTGTTTTCGGCTCAATATTGACGATTGGAGCAATGGTAGGTGCTATAATGAGTGGGCGTGTCGCCGACATAATTGGCAGAAAACGCGTAAGAATCATAGCATTTTATTTTCAAATTAAATTATATTACTATTCCAGTAATTGTAGCTCAATTGTAGGCAATAAATCAACAATTCTCGACAACGTACTTGGCTTTTTGTGTGCAGGCAATGGCAGTATCAGATATCTTCTGTATCATGGGATGGCTTGCCATAATATTTGGGAAGGTTAACAGGGAAAAATTCCCTCATACACATCAAATCTTTGACATAGATTAGTAAAAACACGCACAACTTTGTATAGTAGAAACTATCGAACTAATTATATTGTTCCTCTTTCAATAATAGCGGAGATGGTCATTAATTGATCTAAATGAGAATTAAGAAACTATAGCCACTTCTTAGGCTCTGGGATATGATCCTTATGTTATATGATTTGCTTGCTTGTATGAAGGATTCTTGGTTGCTCGATCTTGGGAGGCTTTCGGTTGGATGTGGAATTGGGCTCGTTTCATATGTGGTTGGTGCAACAAATTCTCTTCTGTAGTTCCTGAATAGGTCTAATTGATATAATTTTTAGTTACATTATCAATTATTTGCCAAGATGCAAAACTATCGTCATTTACCAAAAAAAAAAAACAGATATACTTTAACATCTGTATACAATTATAGCTATTATTAATCATGTACTGAGAAATACTAATCCCAAGGATTGGTTTAACAGGTGCCAATATACATAGCAGAAATAACAACGAAGGATCTCAGGGGAGGTTTTACAACAGTAAATCAGGTCGGCACAAAAAGAGAAATTTATATAAATTTTTTTTTTCAGTTTGAGTCCTAAGTGAATATTTTGTATCATATGCAGTTACTGATATGTGGTGGAGTATCTCTTGTGTATTTGTTAGGGAACGTCTTGCCTTGGCGTACCCTTGCACTTATAGGTATCCATAGCTCTCAGTTCCATTATTGCATGGATTTTTTATTTAGATATTTATTTATTGTTACTTATCTAACGAAAATTTTGAAGTAGCATGTCTGTAGCCTTCCGTTCATAAATCTTCATCTAGCAGGAAAAGTAACAATTGAAAATTAAGTTCTCTAATAAAGAATTACAAACTGAAAATAATCCCAATGTAGTTAATAAATAAGTCCTCAGAAGGCTTAACAACAAACTGCACTCATTATAACAACTAGACTACACGTGAATTTATTTAGATTTATTTTGCAGGAGCTGCTCCATGTACATTACAACTTGTTGGACTCGTTTTCATTCCAGAATCTCCTAGATGGCTGGTAACTGGCATGCCACAAAATTATTGTTGCTAATTTTTTATGCAGTAGCTATCAATTAACATCCACAAAATTATCGTGTCAATAAAACTAAAGAAGTCTTATGCAGGCAAAGACTGGTCGTGATAATGAGTTTGTATCAGCATTACAGAGGCTCCGTGGCAAGGATTGTGATATTTCTGAAGAGGCTGAGGAGATTAAGGTACTAAATTCTGCATCAAGAAATCACCTTGTACATCGAAATATAGTGATTAATAGAACAATATGAAGTTGACCCTACTTTTATAACAGGAATTCACGAAAACCCTTCAAAGCCTCCCACAAGGCAGGATATTGGACTTGTTTCAGAGGTGTTACCTTCGTGCTGTCATTGTAAGTATTCCCAAGTTTCAGTATTCACCTCTTTTTCCTAACAACATTTCAAATCATTTTATTGGTGAAAAGAACAGGTTGGAGTCGGACTAATGGCTTTTCAGCAATTTGGGGGAGTTAACGGGATTACCTTCTATGCCAGTAAAATATTTGTATCAGCAGGTAAACTAGCTAGGCAATATTTTCACAAACTCCTTCAAATTGTTGGTAATTCTAGTTTTCTTCGATATCGATCAGGTTTCTCATCGGGCAAAATGGGAACTGCCATTTATGCTATTCTTCAGTTTCCAATGACTGCACTCGGTGCTTTCTTAATGGATAAATCTGGAAGAAGACCACTCTTATTGGTAAACTAACCAAGAAAACTAATCCAACCTTTTTTTTTACCAACATATGTTTAACAGACTCTAAGAAAATGCTGGAAGCTTTTCAGGTTTCATCATCTGGAACGTGCTTGGGCACTTTGTTGGTAGGCATCTCGTTCGTCTTGCGGGCTTCTTCTCAATCACAGTTGAAACCGATACTGGCTTTGACAGGCTTACTGGTAATTTTCTTCATGCATTTACTGACTTTTTTCCGCTGTTAGTGAAGCTGACTTTTCTGTGTGCCTGTTATCTGAAACTAGGTGTTTACAGGGTCTTTCTCTCTGGGAATGGGGGGAATACCATGGGTTATTATGTCTGAGGCAAGTCTTTTTAGCTTTATGATAGGTCCCCTGTAGTACCTTTGTTTTGAACCTACTGCCCCTCTACTTTTATTGTTGCAGATTGACCCCTAAGGATTTTTTTGACTCTGTTACCCTTTGAGGAAGAGAAAATTGTTTTCTGATAAATAGACCCCTTGAGGGTAAAAGAATTGAAAAGGATTCACTCAGGAGGTTTATCTGCAATAATAAAACTAGAGGGATATTAAGTTCAAAACAACAATTCTGCATGGGGTCTCTCTTGCAGTTAAAACTTATAATAACAAGAATGAGAAGAATGTGATCATATCATTTTTGGTTCAGATATTTCCCATCAACATGAAAGGATCTGCAGGAAGCCTCGTGACGTTAATGAACTGGTTCGGTTCTTGGGTTTTATCATATGTCTTCAATTTTATGATGTCCTGGAGCTCATCAGGTGATGATGGTCGCTTATTTATGAGATAATGCAATCTGTTATTCCTTTTACTAAAGTTTGTTTCTTTTTACTCCTCTCTGTAGGTACATTTTTCATTTTCGCATGCATTTGTGGTCTTTCTGTTGTATTTGTGATGATGATGGTGCCAGAAACCAAAGGGAGAACCCTGGAAGAGATACAGGCCTCGATGAATTCCTTCAAGTAGGATTAAAATCTGAAGTGATCGAGAACTTCAATTAAATTGTGGACACATGATCTTGTGGCAGATTAATGTCTTTCATGGAAATGTAGAACTTATTGTAGATTCACATGATGACATTTCCCCTTCAATTTTGTTCTTCTTTCCCAGGTATCTATCAAATTGTTTGTTTTTTAAGGAATATCACATGCTGGTAAGATTACGAGACTGGATTATGAAATATGTTCAAGCAAGTTTACCGTCTTTTTTCTAAAAAGGGCATAAACTATAAATAAACAGAGGTAGATTCTGAAAGTTGTAAGAACTTTACATATAAGTTTTAGAATAAATTACTAGCAATCTTCTTCATTTAGTTAGACTAGTTCTATTATGGTCTTTGATAGTCACAGAAGGACAATAAACAGGTTGAAGCGTTTAAGATTGAGTGGTCAATTAAGTAGTTGTTTTGGTATAACTGCAAAGACAAGCAAGTATGGCCAGAACAAATTGTACCATACTAAGATATATTTTGCAAGCAAAGATACCAAGCATTTATTTTCACAACAAAAATTAAGCTGCTGTCCCTTTAGCATTAAGACTTATAAGAATCATCAAACAGAGAGATAAGTGATGGGAGCTACTGCATATTTAGAGTTGTCCCTATAGATGCATGTTGTTCTTCAAATCATCTTACTCCCTTTAAAAGCACGAGTTCATGAAAAACTTTCCATGGTCAATATTACCCTTCACTATTTTGAATATTTCATTTAAATCTTAATCTATCCTAATCCTAAGTATCTCGTATATTAATCCCACATGAACTACCTATAGCTCAACAATTACAAAAAGATTTCATACTCCCTTTAAAAGCACGAGTTCGAGAAAATTTTTCCATGGTCAATATTACCTTTCACTATTTTGAATATTTCATTTAATTCTTAATCTATCCTAATCCTAAGTATATCTGTATTAATCCCATGTCAACTACCTATAGATCAACAATTAAAAAAGATTAATAAAATACATGAAACAACTATTTAAAAAATAAGATTAATAAAATACATGAAATAGCTCCACAGTATTAGTAAAAAATAAGATTAATAAAATACATGAAATAGCTTCACGGTATTAGTTTGTTAGGTAAAAAATCATACATGGTTAACATACTATAACATATGAAGTACTAAAAAACTCAAAAAACTTTAAAAATTGCACAAAATACCCTCAAAGTTCAAAAGTACACAAAACACCCTAAATTTTCAAGATTAGTATGGGCTCTATGCAAGGATGACTTGCATAAATACTGGAATGAGTTATATAGAGTGTGTTGTTTAGTGTAAGAATGCGAGTAGCGAACAGCAAGTGATACACATTACCTCCTATTTATACAGATTTTCCACATGTTCCTATGTTTAATCTAATTCTGTTATGTATACATGCAAGAAGTAAAGATATATATCGAATTTTATGGCATGCAAGAAATTAGTTCAAGGGAGCACCCAAATAAACTCTACATTTGTGACTCTACTGAAAACATAACTCATGCATATCTGCGTAAAACTGGAAGATCTAAGTGACTTCTAGTTTTTTCTCATCCTCCATCCTCATGTACACTCATCTCTGTAAATATTAGATATTCTATCAATAAATTTCAGGCTCCGGCCTTTTTAACCAAAAAAAAGAAAAGAAAAGAAAAGAAAAGATAAAACAACATATTCATGCACATATATATAACATGCTACATACATGTAGCAGGAATGTGATATTTTTCATCCCGATCGTGTCTTATTCACTCCGAAAAGGAAAGGATGGTATGTATAAATCAATTTTTGCTAATTTGAATAATGGCTGTAAATCCGACACATGATATGATCCTTGAGGCCCATCCTAGACTTGTGGACTCGCACATGATTGCACTCTATAACCTCATTTCATAAGGGCCTGTTTGGTTATTTTCTTGAAATAGTAGGAAACTATTTCCAGCCCTAGAAATGCATTTTCATGTGTTTCCGCATGTTTCTATGTTTAATCTAATTCTGTTATGTATACATGCAAGAAGTAAAGATATATATCGAATTTTATGGCATGCAAGAAATTAGTTCAAGGGAGCACCCAAATAAACTCTACATTTGTGACTCTACTGAAAACATAACTCATGCATATCTGCGTAAAACTGGAAGATCTAAGTGACTTCTAGTTTTTTCTCATCCTCCATCCTCATGTACACTCATCTCTGTAAATATTAGATATTCTATCAATAAATTTCAGGCTCCGGCCTTTTTTAACCAAAAAAAAAAAAAGAAAAGAAAAAAAGAAAAGAAAAGATAAAACAACATATTCATGCACATATATATAACATGCTACATACATGTAGCAGGAATGTGATATTTTTCATCCCGATCGTGTCTTATTCACTCCGAAAAAGGAAAGGATGGTATGTATAAATCAATTTTTTGCTAATTTGAATAATGGCTGTAAATCCGACACATGATATGATCCTTGAGGCCCATCCTAGACTTGTGGACTCGCACATGATTGCACTCTATAACCTCATTTCATAAGGGCCTGTTTGGTTATTTTCTTGAAATAGTAGGAAACTATTTCCAGCCCTAGAAATGCATTTTCATGTGTTTCCGCATGTTTCTTGGAAAGTGATATTTTTTATTTGTTTCAACCAAAAAACTTGCTTAAAAATTGCAACACATAATTTCTACAATTTGGTTGGTAAGAAAAAAAAAAGGAAGCCATAAATGAAGATTGGGATTTCCTCAGATTTTTTTTGTTTGGATGCAAATAGATCATCATTGGAAACTTGTATGAAATAACCAATGGTGAGATTACCACACACAGCCACCATGAACTTAAAAATTGATCTACAACATGTTTGGGTCGAAAGTTGATTTCTTTGTCGTTTCCATTACAAAACTTAAGAAAATTACACTTTGATTTTCAGTTACAAAGAAATTTTAGATAACTCTCTCACAAACTCGAACAAGAGACACTACAAGTGTAGATCTCTTGTTTTTTTTGTGGGACTTTGCCTGTGCCGGGGATGCGTAATCCGTGGACCACCGAGCAGCGATCGTTGAATCGACGGGGTTTAGTTGATGCTTCGCAAAGGAAATAAGAACTTCAGCAAATATCTTAGCAAGGTAAGATATCTACTCTTCTCAAGAATAAGTCAAAGCTTAAACTCGAGGAATCTCCGTGTGGATCGTGTTCTTGAACTCGGAAGCTTAGATCTCGATTACCCTTTCTTATGGCCGACCCCTGTCCAAGTGGGCGTAGGAGGGTATTTATAGTCTTTAGGAAGCGTGCCCTCTTGAAACACAAGTGTCATAAGTGCAGAAATTTGTTAGCGCTACCGAAATGCCATACTAAGCCGCTTAACCGGCGAGTAAGCAGCAGCCGCCGCTAGCGGCGGTGGCAAGATGGGTCACCACGACAAGCGAGGCAATATCGCCCTTCACCGCCAGAACGGTTTCCTCGCTTTTAGGCATGATTAAATGCCCTAGAATTACGCCTAGTGGTATCTTCGCGATGTAACCGCCTATTAACGTGTCGAGCGTCTCTGCGTTGATAAAGTCAAGTGGGCCCCACCAAAGATTGATTTAGACTCTTGAGAGCTCATTTTAAGTATTCTGGGTGTCTCGTATTTGGCGAGACACAAGTAAGTGTCTCGCTAGTCGCGAGACACATCAAGGTGTCTCGCTCGTGGCGAGGCACACACAAGTGTCTCGCTAACAGCGAGACACATCAAGGTGTCTCGCTCGTGGCGAGGCACACATAAGTGTCTCGCTAGTCGCGAGACACATCAAAGTGTCTCGCTAGTGGCGAGGCACACATAAGTGTCTCGCTAGTGGCGAGACACAATCTTCCATATTGGACTTCTTGAGATTTCGACGACGTTGTCCTTCGATCTTCTCATGATTTAGTCATATTTGAGGTTCTTCGGCAATTTTTGATGCCTACAGATACCCCCTCCAAAGTTTTCAGACTCCTCTGTATTTTATCGAGGGTGCGGAATACTTTGATAAGATGCTTTGCTTCGCTCAACGTTGAACTTTGTAGAAGAGGCCCATGTTTTGCTTCGGTTTCTTGAATCACGGCTCTGTGGCGTCGTGACCATACTTTGGGATCAATAGTCGTTGCATTTGTATTTGGATTGATTGAAATGTCAAGTCAATTTTGGACTAATCATCTTCATCTTGAAAGTCACCACTTGGGTTATAATTGAAATGCCTTGAGAATCATTGAGAGAAAAAGCGTCGTCGGTTTTGAATATCGATTTCGGAAAGCTTCTATATGTAATATCCGGAATTGTCCCACTTGAAGAAAGCGAAGGGCAATCAAGTGTCTCGCTCAAAGGACCGCCACGAATGCATGCGAGCATGCTTGAGCTTCGGGCGATGTAATGGCACATTTGCATTAGCAATGAGTTACAAAGTGCATTAAAATCACGGTAGGAGAAAGTGCTTGACCCGGAAGAGTGAACCCACTGCCTCAAGTTATTGCTTGTATGATAGATATAGGATTTTTGGCAAACCCTCACCATCAACGGATTTGATGAGCCTTTACCAACTACCGTTTGAGTTGGGCTAGCATGTAGATTATCGAGTCCGTTCTACATGTTACGTTGTGCTAAAAGAGTGAATTCTCTTAGACTTTATGCTACGATATTGAATACGTTTGCTCGGTCAATTATCACGGAATTGATTACCCGGCGTGTGTTAGGCGTGACTTATCTCGATAAGGGGCAGAGATAATATCCCTATGCATGAAGGCATAGTTTAGGTGTCATTAGGTAATGACATCTATGCTACGATATTGAATCGTGAAGCGATCAATTATCACGGAATTGATTACCCGGCGTGTGTTAGGCGACTTATCTCGATAAGGGGCGAGATAACATCCCTATGCATGAAAGCATATTTTAGGTGTCATTAGGTAATGACATCTATGCTCTGATATTGAATCGTGAAGCGATCAATTATCACGGAATTGATTACCCGGCGTGTGTTAGGCGTGACTTATCTCGATAAGGGGCAGAGATAACATCCCTATGCATGAAAGCATATTTTAGGTGTCATTAGGTAATGACATCTATGCTACGATTTTGAATCGTGAAGCTTGATCAATTATCACGGGAATTGATTACCCGGCGTGTGTTAGGCGTGACTTATCTCGATAAGGGACAGAGATAACATCCCTATGCATAAACGATAGTTTAGGTGTCATTAGGTAATGACATCTATGCTACGATTTTGAATACGTAGGCTTGTGGAATTTGTGTTCTCTCTTGGTAGCGAACCCGTTGTGTCTTCTCTTGGGGTAGCGAACCTGTTGTGTTTTCTCTTGGGGCAGCGAACCACATTACGGAGTAGACCTCTCATTCATAAAAGGAATCGAGAGGGATTTTGACCGTGGTCCTAAGCGTAGGAAGGTTTGACCAAGTGGGAGTGAAAATTAAAAATGATCCTAAGCGTAGGAAGGTTTGATCGGGATAGGAGTTTTGAGACAATCCTAAGCGTAGGAAGGTTTGATCGCTCAATCTGGAAGTGGACCTCTCGTTCATAGAAGGAATCGAGAGGATATTGGCCGTGGTCCTAAGCGTAAGAAGGTTTGACCAGGATAGGAGTTTTGAGACAATCCTAAGCGTAGGAAGGTTTGATTGCTCAATCGGAAGTGGACCTCTAATTCATGGATTATCCACCGCCGGCTTTCTTCGCAAAATTGGGCTGTCGGAGTGAGTAAGAAGGAAGAGCGGTTTAACCTCTTATATTCATCGGAGGAAAGGGCGGTTTATACTCGTATACAGCCGAGTCTGAGAGGGCGGTTATACTCGTATACTGTCGAATCTGAGAGGGCGGTTTATACTCGTATACTGTCGAATCTGAGAGGGCGGTTTATACTCGTATACTGTCGAATCTGAGAGGGCGGTTTATACTCGTATACTGTCGAATCTGAGAGGGCGGTTATACTCGTATACTGTCGAATCTGAGAGGGCGGTTTATACTCGTATACTGTCGAATCTGAGAGGGCGGTTATACTCGTATACACAGCCGAGTCAAGTTTGATTCACTTATTTCGTTAAGGCGCCGGCTTCAACCAAGGCTTGGATGATGTCCTTGAGAGCTAAGCAATCCTTTGTAGGATGGAGGATCCTCGTGATGCATACGGTATTTAGGGTCCAAGTTTTGTTAGCCTCCTCTTGATTTGTAATTGGAGGCAACTTGATTTTGTTGTTATCAAGGAGGTGTTTGAAGATGATTGGAACTTCTTAGTCCTTGAAAGAGTATGTCTGTGGAATTACGATTTAGAAGCTTTTGACGCGGTCGTTGTTGCGGCGCTTGACTAACAGCGATCCGCAGATGCCTTTCCTCTATTACGAGAGGAAAAATTTACTTCGAGGGTCGGTAGTCATTTTGCCTCTTCGGCTTTCTTCCTTACGAGGAAGCGTTAGGCTTGTTCTCCTCGTATTTTTAGGTCTTTCCGTAGTTGGTGGGGCGACCCCATGACTTCCGGCAATTCTATAGAAAGATTGTTGTGGCAAGTCTTCAATATGAACTCTTGATGGTGGATCCACGCAATTCATAGCTTTATTATGAATCGCTTAACGAAGGTGTCGATTGTCTCCCCACCTTTACGCTTTTCGTCTAGGAGATTTCCAATTGAGACTTGGTGTCGTCATCGAAGAAGTTCTTTGAAAAGAACTTTCCATGTCCTCCCAAAGAAGTTAATACTCCGGCCTTGAGTCTTCGATACCAATCGAAGGCAGCTCCGCGAAGAGTACCGACGAATGACCGAACCATCAAAGGCTCGTTTCCCGAGATTACCCCCAAATGTGATTTGAAGTAAATCAGGTGTTGTGAAGGTGACCCTCTCCCGTCAAATGGCGTGAAGTTGATCAAATTGAATTTCGGCGGGTAAGGGATTGAATCCCATTCTCTCGGATACGGACACGGGATACCAGTCCTTTTGACTTCCTGTGTGGACATCAAAGCATTGATTTTATTTTCAAGCTCTTTCATCCTTTCGCCATCATCCTCCCCTTGTTTTGGATTACTTCCAATAGGAAGAATTGGACCATTTCCACCTTGAGCCTCAGATGCAGCTTTCTTTGGAGGTTGATCAGCGTAAATGTGTTCATCAATCTCTGAATCGCTGTCTTCGACATTATGGGCGTTATGGTGGGTAGCTCCACCTTGTTGACTGGATTCAGGCTGTTGACTGGACCCAGGTTGTGCAACCGTTTGTATTTGCAACTCCCTCATCTGTTGCATGCTAGCTCCATCTCTGTTCTCATTTCGGCCTTAAGCTCTTCTCTTTGCTTAGCTAAGGCTTCTTGTAACATTTGAGCCAGGACATCGGGAGTAATGGTAAAAGCTTCTCTGGGATGGGGACCAGCACTTGACATTGTGTCATCGGAAGCTATCGCAGAATTGATGTCGGAAACTTCGTCATCAGATGACTCTCCCTCATGCATCCTTCTATAGTCGATGCGTTGGGCAGCTCACAATTGTAACCGAGACATTCTTTGAGAAATCTTAGACCCAACCTTTCCTCCAGGAGTGAAGTCAGGATCTGAATCCGTCGCCGGTCCTTTCCCTTTGTTCACCATGTTGATAGTCACTTCGGGAAACTCATCAAACTGGATGGACGATCTCTTTCTTCTTCGACGTCGTCTTGACTGTGGCTTCAGATTTTCCGTTGCTGACAGGGAAAGCCGTTCGAATACTGAAGCTCTTTGTGGGTGAGCGTTCGACTCAAAATAGGCACATCCTGATAACCACGTCTTAATCAATTTTGCACACGAGCAAGAACAATCTATTTCGTCGATCGTCCTCTTTCGTGTGTTGCTACCCCCAGCCTGATGATATGGTTGGTGTGGGTTATTACAAATTGCACTTCCACCCCCAAGTGTAACGTTGTCCTTAATTGGAGGACACGTCTTCTTTTGGGGACGTCGACTCTTTGACTTGAGAGACAACTTCCGTCGCTTGGCTTCGTCATCTGAAGTTGCTTCTGCATGAATCACGAGGGTTTGGTCATCTCTCGTGATTTTGCGAGTCACTTGCCTCAACTTATTCTTCTCAGCAGACTCGTGGACCCCTTGTGGGATGCTCAAACGAGATGCAATTGGAATTCTAGAGACCTGAGATATTTTAGCTTGTTCAGGACTCTTCTGGACTGGATAATCCAAGCGTTTCTTCACTGGTACCTTGCCTTTATTTCCTGGCTGTGGACCAAGACGACTAAACACTGAAGTTGTCGGATTTCCAGACTCAGCAGTTGATACCTCGGTAGGAGAAGTGGAAGAAAGGCGGAAAAGCCCATTTTCTGCTAAGGCATGGAAGACGCCTGTTGTTGGCGGCGATTCAACTATCGGCGAGCCTTGAGCGTTGCGCTATTGGCGGCTGTTCGCCTTGGCGGCTTCAACTATCGGCGGCCCATTCGCGGCGACTCTTGGCTGATGTCGACTTCGACCCAAACTTTGTGATTTTGAGTCGATTCCTTGGTTGATTTAGACTCTTGCGCCTTGCGAACAATAGCGCGATGCATGAGCAGCAGCGTGCACGGCGCTGGTAGCTCCTTCCTGTCAATCGGATCCTTTTGGCGAGAACCCATTCTTCCTTGGCGAAGTCTTGGCGGGTTGAAGCGCTGTAGTTTGTTGGCGCTTTGATCATGTGAGTTCGATCGATAGTGAACTCCATCCGTCGACTCGGGGCCTTGGCTAATTGACGAGCCATCTTTTGGCGTCGTCTTTGGCGAGCTCTCTTCGTCGAATCGGTTGAGATCTTGTTGAGAGGAAATGCGCCTGCATGCATAGCGAACGAAGATCGTTGCACATCACAACAGAACGAACCTCCCTCTTAGGGGATGAGATCCTCCGATGTTTGCGGGGTGAGAAGGACTTCGATGAGGAAGAGGAGAGATATTCTTCGAATTTGGCTTGATCGAAGAAGTAGTCTATTCCATCAACCATGAGGTCGGCCTGATCGCTGCAAGGCTGCGACACAACGATCTCGGGCTCGAGACCGTTGGCTCCCACTGTGGTCGCCATCGTGTTTGGGTCGAAAGTTGATTTCTTTGTCGTTTCCATTACAAAACTTAAGAAAATTACACTTTGATTTTCAGTTACAAAGAAATTTTAGATAACTCTCTCACAAACTCGAACAAGAGACACTACAAGTGTAGATCTCTTGTTTTTGTGGGACTTTGCCTGTGCCGGGGATGCGTAATCCGTGGACCACCGAGCAGCGATCGTCGAATCGACGGGGTTTAGTTGATGCTTCGCAAAGGAAACAAGAACTTCAGCAAATATCTTAGCAAGGTAAGATATCTACTCTTCTCAAGAATAAGTCAAAGCTTAAACTCGAGGAATCTCCGTGTGGATCGTGTTCTTGAACTCCGGAAGCTTAGATCTCTGATTAACCCTTTCTTATGGCCGACCCCCTGTCCAAGTGGACGTAGGAGGGTATTTATAGTCTTTGGGAAACGTGCCCTCTTCAGAAACACAAGTGTCATAAGTGCAGAAATTTAAGAAGGGCAGCGTCGAGCCGCCAGGCCAAGTCAGCTTCGCTAACCGGCGAGGCAGGGGCAGGCCGCCGCTAGCTGAGGCAAGATGTCACCGACAAGCGAGGCAATATCGCCCCTTCACCGCCGTAACGGTTTCCCCGCTTTTAGGCATGATTAAATGCCCTAGAATTACGCCTAGTGGGCGATCTTCGCGTGTAACCGCCTATTAACGTGTCGAGCGTCTCTGCGTTGATAAAGTCAAGTGGCCCCACCAAAGATTGATTTAGACCCTTCGAGCTCATTTTAAGTATTACGGGTGTCGTATTTGGCGAGACACAAGTAAGTGTCTCGCTAGTCGCGAGACACATCAAAGTGTCTCGCTAGTCGCGAGACACATCAAAGTGTCTCGCTAGTCGCGAGACACATCAAAGTGTCTCGCTAGTGGCGAGGCACACATAAGTGTCTCGCTAGTGGCGAGGCACACATAAGTGTCTCGCTAGTGGCGAGGCACACATAAGTGTCTCGCTAGTGGCGAGACACAATCTTCCCCATATTGGGCTTCTTGAGATTTCGACGACGTTGTCCTTCGATCTTCTCATGATTTAGTCATATTTGAGGTTCTTGACAATTTTGATGCCTACACAACACCAACCGAGGGGCAACAGATATATGAGTGACCATGGCTATGTATATGAACCAACATTGGCAAACACAAATCAAACTATGAAAGCTTACATTGATTTCAACCTATAGAGATATAAAAATGATTTCATCTCAAAATTATGAAGTGGAATGCCGCTGGCAAACGCAATTAAAGGAATTGTCTCATCATTTATGTGCTTAAGCTCGATTAGTGTTAATACATCAATTTCAATATAGGGTACTATCACATGTATTAACTATCATCATTGCAATTTCAAAATCTCATATTTAGGAAAATAGAGAAAACCATCAAATTGAATTCAACAACCAACTTAAATTCCAATAAAATCTCATAATCATGAATAGTTAGAAAATTATTAAAGAGAACTTCGGTAAGTGTAGAACATGCACAAAACATGCACAAGGCAGTTTAGGGTTCATTAGTCGACTACTAGGCATTGTAGTCGACTAATCTGATGTATTAGTCGACTAATCTGATGTATTAGTCGACTAATCTGATGTATTAGTCGACTACTAGGCATTGTAGTCGACTAATCTGATGTATTAGTCGACTAATCTGATGTATTAGTCGACTAATCTGATGTATTAGTCGACTAATCTGAAGTAGTAGTCGACTAATGCGTATTGTAGTCGACTAATCTGATGTATTAGTCGACTAATCTGAAGTAGTAGTCGACTAATCTGGGCAGATTCCGAATACGGGTTTGGTTTTAAACCCGGTTCGTTTAGAGTTTATATATAACCCTAAACCTGATAATTTGGAAGTTTCAAGCACGTTTTGGAGCAGCCTTTGAGAGGGTTTTGTGCATCTTTGGAGAGGAGATCTTTTGAGAGATTGAGAGGTTTGTTTTTAGGGTTTCTTTGTGAGAACTTGTAATCCTAATTTGTATTCTCTCTTTCTATTAATGAAAATCCCCTCCTTACCCGTGGGCGTAGGCAACTTGCCGAACCACGTAAATCTCGTGTCTTTACTCTTTTATTGTGTTTTGGCTTTCCGCTTGTGGTGAGACACATCAAAGTGTCTCGCTAGTGGCGAGGCACACATAAGTGTCTCGCTAGTGGCGAGACACAATCTTCCCCATATTGGGCTTCTTGAGATTTCGACGACGTTGTCCTTCGATCTTCTCATGATTTAGTCATATTTGAGGTTCTTCAGCAATTTTTGATGCCTACACAACAGTCAACTGAGGGGGCAACAGATATATGAGTGACCATGGCTATGTATATGAACCAACATTGGCAAACACAAATCAAACTATGAAAGCTTACATTGATTTCAACCTATAGAGATATAAAAATGATTTCATCTCAAAATTATGAAGTGGAATGCCGTTGGCAAACGCAATTAAAGGAATTGTCTCATCATTTATGTGCTTAAGCTCAGATTAGTGTTAATACATCAATTTCAATATAGGGTACTATCACATGTATTAACTATCATCATTGCAATTTCAAAATCTCATATTTAGGAAAATAGAGAAAACCATCAAATTGAATTCAACAACCAACTTAAATTCCAATAAAATCTCATAATCATGAATAGTTAGAAAATTATTAAAGAGAACTCAGTAAGTGTAGAACATGCACAAAAACATGCACAAGACAGTTTAGGGTTCATTAGTCGACTACTAGGCATTGTAGTCGACTAATCTGATGTATTAGTCGACTAATCTGAAGTAGTAGTCGACTAATCTGAAGTAGTAGTCGACTAATCTGATGTATTAGTCGACTACTAGGCATTGTAGTCGACTAATCTGAAGTAGTAGTCGACTAATCTGATGTATTAGTCGACTAATCTGAAGTAGTAGTCGACTAATGCGTATTGTAGTCGACTAATCTGATGTATTAGTCGACTAATCTGAAGTAGTAGTCGACTAATGCAGCGGTCGAATCACGGGTTTGGTTTTAAACCCGTTCGTTTAGAGTTTATATATAACCCTAAACCCGATAATTTGGAAGTTTCAAGCACGTTTTGGAGCGACCTTTGAGAGGGTTTTGTGCATCTTTGGAGAGGAGATCTTTTGAGAGATTGAGAGGTTTGTTTTAGGGTTTCTTTGTGAGAACTTGTAATCCTAATTTGTATTCTCTCTTTCTATTAGTGAAAATCCCCCTCCTTACCCGTGGGCGTAGGCAACTTGCCGAACCACGTAAATCTCGTGTCTTTACTCTTTTATTGTGTTTTGGCTTTCCGCTTGTGGTGGTTTCTCTCGACGGTTCGCGGTCCGCTACCAACAATTGGTATCGAGCTATTGTTCGATTGGAAGTGGTGTAATTTCTAATTTGAGGGGTGTTCGGTGATTCCCGAGAGAAGCGGATTCACGAAGACAAATAGAGGATGGCGCCAACCAAGAATCACCAAAGTGGGAAAATTGAGATTGAAAAGTTCAATGGGAAGAACGATTTTTCCTATTGGAGGATGCGATGAAAAACTTTCTAATTTCGCAAAAATTGCACAAGGCTTTGGATGGAAAGGAGAAGAAGAACAAGGATATGTCCGGTGAGGATTGGGAGGAGTTGGATCACGGAAGCAGTCGATTATCCTATGCCTTGAGAGGGATGTAGCTTTCTTGGTAGATGGAGAGGAAGCGGTCAGGCGTGTGGAAGAAGTTAGAGGGTACCTTCATGACGAAGAGTCTAACTAACCGGATCTACTTAAAATCCAAATTGTATACTTGCAAGATGGAGGAGGGCTCATCAATCCGGAACACATCAACAAGTTTGATAGGATCATATCAGATTTGAAAGACATAGATGTTAAAGTAGGAGACGAGGATCAGGCGCTTCTACTACTTCTGTCTCTGCCGAAGTCTTATGAGAACCTGATGCAAACACTGATGCTTGTGGGAGAAAATTTGAAGATGGATGAGACTAGAACGGCACTTCTAGCGGACGATCTTCGGAAGATTGCAACTAGTGACATGGCCACTGGTGGTAACAAGGAACAAGCGCAGGGATTGTTTGCAAGAGGAAGGAGCAATGAGCGAGGAAAAGGCAAGGGAGGAAAGTCTAGATCTAAATCAAGACCTCTTGTGGGAAAAGGATGTTTCAAGTGCGGTGAAGCTGGGCATTTCAAAGCCGACTGTCCAAATAAGAGAGTAGGTGGAAAGAAGAACAACAACAAGACTGAGAGGAGAGAGGGCAAGGAAGAAGCGAGCTACGTTTGAGGAGGAAGGGCGATAAGGAGTGCTATGTCGTCACGGGTGGCGAGGATATCTCCGGAAGTGGATACTTGATTCGGTTGCTCTTACCATATGTGTCCAAATAGGAAGTGGTTTACTACCTACGAGGCATTGATGGTGGAACTGTATTGATGGGGAATAACCATGCTTGTAAAAGCAGTGGGGCTAGGTAATATCAAAATCAAGATGCATGATGGAGTGGTTCAACCTTGACGGATGTGAGGCATGTTCCCGACTTGCGGAAGAATCTTATCTCGGTTGGTGCTTTGGACTCGGTGGTTGCGGGATTGTGACGAAAACGGAGTGAAGAAGGTTGTTCGTGGTTCCTTAGTAGTGATGAAGGGTGTTCGCCACCGTAATCTATATACTCTCGAATGCAGCGGTGGCGGGGAGATCGGCGGTTAGGCTGAAGGAAGTGGTGGAGACCCATGTGAGCACACACGGTTATGGCATAGGCGGCTTGGGCATATGTCGAGAAGGGTCTAGTTCGCTTGGTAAAGAGGGTCTGGCCAAGAATCAAGGAACCTAGCATGGATTTTTGCGAGGATTGTGTGTATGGAAAGTCACACGTGGTCAAGTTTCAACAAAGCAAGTCTAAGAGCAGAGGGATACTAGATTATGTGCACACGGATGTTTGGGGTCCGCCGATAACTTCCAAGGGTGGTTCCGTGTATTATGTCTCGCTTATAGATGATTATTCTAGGTATGCTTGGATTTACTTTCAAGCACAAGAATGAGGTGTTGAGACATTCAAGAAGTGGAGAACAATGGTTGAGAACAGACAGAAAGAAATTGAAGACGCCGAGATCGATAGCAGTGCAAGTATCTGAGATGGTGCTTTCAAGGAGTTCGTGATCGAGGGAATTGTTCGACACCGACAACAGTCTACACCACGCAGAATGGGGTCGCGGAGAGATCGAACCAACACCGCGGAGAAAGCAAAGGAGTATGCGATCTTATGCGTGATTGGGCAACTAATGGTGGGCGAAGCGGTGGCTCTGACTTGTTACATTGTGAACCGTTCACCACATTCGACATTGGATGGTGATACACCCTATAGGGTGTGGTCGAGAACATCTGATTATGATAGGCTCGAATTTTCGGATGTACCGCCTACTATCCGTCAACGAGGGAAAGTTTGACGCGAGGGCCAAGAAGGCAATATTCTTGGGATATGCAAAGGCGTAAAGGCTATCGCCTTTGGTGTCTGGAAGATTCAAAGTTCGTGGTCACAGGATGTTACCTTTGATGAGAAATCCATGATTGCTAGAAGTCCAAGGATGATGGTGTTATGGTGGTGAGACTACTAAGTCTCGAGGTTATTGAAATAGAACCTAAAGACCAACTAGGTTCTAATCGTGCTCAAGTGGGAAGTCGGGTAGATGATGAGCTTGGCGGGAGGAGGTTCAGCGAGAAAAATACACGTGCACTACAACAACAGCAGCTCGAGGATAATTTGGCTTCCACTAGGCCAAAGCGAGCATACAAACAAGTTCAAGCCGGGGCTGATCAACCCCAAGCACTATGGGGCTAATATGGTTGAATACGCACTCTCGGTGGAGGAGGGCGAGCGGTCTCCTTCAAGGAAGCTATTCGGGACAAGGATAGTGAGAGTTGGTTGGCTGCGATGGAGGAAGAGATGGAATCTCTTGGAAGAATCATACATGGGAGGTGGTCCCATTGCCCATAGGAAGAAAAGCTATTGGTTGTAAGTGGGTGTATAAAAGAAAGGAAGATCTTTGAGCTTCGGTGGTGTAAGATACAAGGCGAGGCTAGTGGCTAAGGGTTTTGCACGTAAAGAGGGTGTGGATTACAATGAGATATTTTCTCGGTGGTGAAACACACATCTATTCGGTGCTATTGAGTATTGTTGCTTATGGTGATTTTGAGTGGATCAACTTCGATGTTAAAACAGCCTTCTTGCACGGAGACTTGGATGAAGAGATCTACATGCATCAACCCGAGGGCTACAAGGTTGAGGATAAGGAGAATCATGTGTGTCGTTTGAGGAAGTCCTTGTATGGATTAAAGTAATCTCCCGTGATGGTACAAGCGATTTGACTCCTTCATCTTTGAAGCATGGGTTTTCCGGCGATCATGATTGTTGTGTTTACATCTGAAGCTTCATGGAGGTAATTTTATCTATCTTCTTTTGTATGTGGATGACATGCTTATTGCTTCTAAGAGCGGGGTGGAGATAGATAGGTTGAAATCTCAACTTGGTGAAGAGTTGAGATGAAGGACATGGGTGCCGCTAGGAAAATACCGGGTATGGAGATTAGAAGAGAGCCGCTAATCGACGATTGTTCTTGAGTCGAAGGGCTACATAGAGCGGGTGATCGCGAGGTTCGGGATGCAAAGTGCTAAGTCGGTGGTGACTCCATTGGCTCCACACTTTAGGCTTTACGGTAATCAATCTCCCACTACAAATGAAGAGAAGGCGCACATGGAGCGTGTTCCCTATGCTAGTGCAGTTGGCGGTTTAATGTATGCAATGGTGTGTACCGCCCGAGATATTTCCTGGCGGTTAGTGTGGTCGATAGATTCATGGCGAATCCGGAAAGACGACCGAAGCAAAGGAAGTGGGTCCTCGTGTACTTAAAGGGTACCGCTGATAATGGGTCTTTGTTTTGGTGGAGAAACATGTCGATTGACGGGTTTGTGGACTCGATTATGCGGACGATCTAGATAGGCGGCGATCTACTACGGTTATGTATTCAAGATACATGGAGCTCCGGTTAGTTGGCGATCGATGTTACAGACTCTGATGGCACTTTCTACTACGAGGCCGAGTACATGGCCATGACAGAGGGAGTGAAGGAAGCACCGTGGTTATGGGGTCTTCTAGACGATTTGGGGATTGAGCAGAAAACGGAACTTGTGGTGTGACAAATGAGTGCAATTCACTTGGCGAAGAATCAGGTTCATCATGCTCGTACCAAGCATATCGATGTCAGGTATCATTTTGTGCGGGATGTCATAGAGGAAGGTGATATTTCTTTCATGAAGGTGCACACGAATGAGAATCCCGCGGACATGTTAACCAAGGTGGTCCGCGGTAGTAAGTTTAAGCATTGCTTAGACTTGTTTCATATCAACCCGTGTTGATTTGCCCAAGAGGGCATGGCCCTTGGTAATGGGTAAGGTGGAGATGATTTGAGGTGAACTACGATGAGCTTGATCCGGTGGAGATGCGTGGCATGGTGTAGTGGCCTTGGATTGGCTGGATTGGTGATGGAGATCTCTAGATGTTCTTGGTGTTCTTCGGTGTTCGGCCCAAAATTTGAGGTAAATCAAATAATGTACGAGGTGGAGAATTGTAGAACATGCACAAAACATGCACAAGACAGCCAGTTCAAGAGTCGACTACTAGGCATTGTAGTCGACTAATCGTATTGTAGTCGACTAATCGTATTGTAGTCGACTAATCGTATTGTAGTCGACTAATCGTATTGTAGTCGACTAATCGTATTGTAGTCGACTAATCGTATTGTAGTCGACTAATCGTATTGTAGTCGACTAATCGTATTGTAGTCGACTAATCTGATGTATTAGTCGACTAATCAAGTAGTAGTCGACTAATCAAGTAGTAGTCGACTAATCGTATTGTAGTCGACTAATCTGATGTATTAGTCGACTAATCTGATGTATTAGTCGACTAATCGTATTGTAGTCGACTAATCTGATGTATTAGTCGACTAATCGTATTGTAGTCGACTAATCGTATTGTAGTCGACTAATCGTATTGTAGTCGACTAATCGTATTGTAGTCGACTAATCGTATTGTAGTCGACTAATCGTATTGTAGTCGACTAATCTGATGTATTAGTCGACTAATCGTATTGTAGTCGACTAATCGTATTGTAGTCGACTAATCTGATGTATTAGTCGACTAATCTGATGTATTAGTCGACTAATCTGATGTATTAGTCGACTAATCGTATTGTAGTCGACTAATCGTATTGTAGTCGACTAATCAAGTAGTAGTCGACTAATCTGATGTATTAGTCGACTAATCTGATGTATTAGTCGACTAATCGTATTGTAGTCGACTAATCGTATTGTAGTCGACTAATCGTATTGTAGTCGACTAATCGTATTGTAGTCGACTAATCGTATTGTAGTCGACTAATCGTATTGTAGTCGACTAATCTGATGTATTAGTCGACTAATCGTATTGTAGTCGACTAATCGTATTGTAGTCGACTAATCTGATGTATTAGTCGACTAATCTGATGTATTAGTCGACTAATCTGATGTATTAGTCGACTAATCGTATTGTAGTCGACTAATCGTATTGTAGTCGACTAATCGTATTGTAGTCGACTAATCTGATGTATTAGTCGACTAATCTGATGTATTAGTCGACTAATCGTATTGTAGTCGACTAATCGTATTGTAGTCGACTAATCGTATTGTAGTCGACTAATCGTATTGTAGTCGACTAATCTGATGTATTAGTCGACTAATCTGATGTATTAGTCGACTAATCTGATGTATTAGTCGACTAATCGTATTGTAGTCGACTAATCTGATGTATTAGTCGACTAATCTGATGTATTAGTCGACTAATCTGATGTATTAGTCGACTAATCTGATGTATTAGTCGACTAATCTGATGTATTAGTCGACTAATCAAGTAGTAGTCGACTAATCAAGTAGTAGTCGACTAATCTGATGTATTAGTCGACTAATCAAGTAGTAGTCGACTAATCTGATGTATTAGTCGACTAATCAAGTAGTAGTCGACTAATCAAGTAGTAGTCGACTAATCAAGTAGTAGTCGACTAATCAAGTAGTAGTCGACTAATCAAGTAGTAGTCGACTAATCAAGTAGTAGTCGACTAATCTGATGTATTAGTCGACTAATCTGATGTATTAGTCGACTAATCTGATGTATTAGTCGACTAATCTGATGTATTAGTCGACTAATCTGATGTATTAGTCGACTAATCGTATTGTAGTCGACTAATCTGATGTATTAGTCGACTAATCTGATGTATTAGTCGACTAATCGTATTGTAGTCGACTAATCTGATGTATTAGTCGACTAATCTGATGTATTAGTCGACTAATCTGATGTATTAGTCGACTAATCGTATTGTAGTCGACTAATCAAGTAGTAGTCGACTAATCTGATGTATTAGTCGACTAATCGTATTGTAGTCGACTAATCTGATGTATTAGTCGACTAATCTGATGTATTAGTCGACTAATCTGATGTATTAGTCGACTAATCTGATGTATTAGTCGACTAATCGTATTGTAGTCGACTAATCTGATGTATTAGTCGACTAATCTGATGTATTAGTCGACTAATCGTATTGTAGTCGACTAATCGTATTGTAGTCGACTAATCGTATTGTAGTCGACTAATCGTATTGTAGTCGACTAATCAAGTAGTAGTCGACTAATCTGATGTATTAGTCGACTAATCGTATTGTAGTCGACTAATCGTATTGTAGTCGACTAATCGTATTGTAGTCGACTAATCTGATGTATTAGTCGACTAATCGTATTGTAGTCGACTAATCGTATTGTAGTCGACTAATCAAGTAGTAGTCGACTAATCTGATGTATTAGTCGACTAATCGTATTGTAGTCGACTAATCGTATTGTAGTCGACTAATCGTATTGTAGTCGACTAATCGTATTGTAGTCGACTAATCGTATTGTAGTCGACTAATCGTATTGTAGTCGACTAATCTGATGTATTAGTCGACTAATCTGATGTATTAGTCGACTAATCAAGTAGTAGTCGACTACTAGGCATTGTAGTCGACTAATCTGATGTATTAGTCGACTAATCTGATGTATTAGTCGACTAATCTGATGTATTAGTCGACTAATCTGATGTATTAGTCGACTAATCGTATTGTAGTCGACTAATCGTATTGTAGTCGACTAATCTGATGTATTAGTCGACTAATCTGATGTATTAGTCGACTAATCGTATTGTAGTCGACTAATCTGATGTATTAGTCGACTAATCTGATGTATTAGTCGACTAATCTGATGTATTAGTCGACTAATCGTATTGTAGTCGACTAATCTGATGTATTAGTCGACTAATCGTATTGTAGTCGACTAATCTGATGTATTAGTCGACTAATCGTATTGTAGTCGACTAATCGTATTGTAGTCGACTAATCTGATGTATTAGTCGACTAATCTGATGTATTAGTCGACTAATCGTATTGTAGTCGACTAATCGTATTGTAGTCGACTAATCGTATTGTAGTCGACTAATCTGATGTATTAGTCGACTAATCGTATTGTAGTCGACTAATCGTATTGTAGTCGACTAATCGTATTGTAGTCGACTAATCTGATGTATTACGGGACTTCTAGTCTCGTCCATAGATCAAGATCTATGCTTGCTATTCCCTTGTCATAATCATTAGAAGATGATTGATAGATAATTAGGGAGATTAAGCTATGTATTTGCCCAATTTCAAACAGGCTGATATCAGTAGCTTTTCTGTAATTAAAATATTGGTGAAATTAAGCTTAATATTTTAATTCTTGTGGTGCCCACTAGCAAGTGCTCGAGACTGGATCTCAAGGGCACATGGAAGAAGTGGGGATGGTGATGTTGTGGTTTGTGAGCTGCCGATTTGGGCGGCAGTAGCTGCTCGGTTTGTGAGAAATAGAGGAGGAGGCCTTTTTCTCCTTCTCTCAATCCCTGTCCTCCAGGTTTGTGTTTTTGTTGTTGCTGTTGTTGTTGTGAATTCTCTTTTTTGGTTATTTGCTCTGGGTGGATGGATGTATTAGCTTTTGATTTTTTTTGTTCACTTCCAACAGGCATCAAATTATCTTTTTTTTTTTTGGATTAATTGCATATCAGACCCTTAAATCGACCTTAATTGCCGAATAGTCCCTCTAATCTCTTTATTCGCCTATTAGTCCCTTCAATCTTCAATTTTCTTGCCAAATGGTCCTTATGTTGGAAATTCTGTTAACTAATCCAGCCACGGTTGGATTAAACATTAACCGAACATCTCAAATTACCTTATTGCCCTTGGCATGAAGAGAAATTGCGTGTATTGCAAATTTTGAAGATTTTATAGGATTTAGAGGAAATCTAACTATTGTAAAAAGCTCAATATTGGGTTTTGGGAGGTAGAGGGCCATTGGAGAAGAAAGAGTTAAGTGGATTTGGGTTTTAGAGAAGTGGGTACGGGTTTAAACCCGTTAGGAATCGGGTAAATGGGATTATAAATGAGACAGTTAATATGAGTAGGGGTATAACGGGCAATCTAGCAATTTCCGTTATATTTAACACTGATTATTAACGCCACCTAACAACTGGGACGAGTTGGCAAGAAAATTAAAGATTTAAGGGACTAATAAGCAAATAATAAGATTTGAGGGATTATTTGGCAATTAAGATTGATGTAAGGGACTAATATGCAATTAACCTTTTTTTTAAAAAAAAATTCTATCTGGTCTCAAAGTGGATGCTCTATTGCTAAGTAATAACAGCTTGATCCTGGTCCTGGATTGCGGTCTACTCTGGATTACTTCAACTATGAGGATGAATGCACAACTTTGCTTTAAAAGACAGAAAATGAACATTAGTCCAAGGAGCTACTGCGATAACGATATAACAAAAATATTAGAGTCTCAATCAAATCAATAGTTATATATAACTTGATATGCACAAGGAAAGTTTTTAGCTTTAAATATCCTCTCAAGTAAGTTGGATTTCACGGTGAATATAATGAGCGTTTGTTCATATATTTGTTTATACAAAATCTTAACTGTTTCATTTGACCAAAGACTTGGCACTTTATCCCATCCTAGATTATGAGAAGCAAGTGTGCCAAGAGATGAAATCAAGATATTGCCACTAACTACTACTAAAATGAAGGGAAGAAATAGAACAAGACATATCAACAATAGAACAATTTACAAACATCCAGTGAAATATTTTTTATGCAAAGCTGAAGGTCACAATCGAGCTACTTGCAGCGAACCAATTGGTGATTAGTGTGGATTGCTAAGTAGTACTATACTTTTGGTAGAGCAATGTGGATTGTCAAAACTTTTGTAGCACATTGTGGAAGGATTTTGTAAGCTTTAAGAATGTAAGACTAATCACATTGTGTATTCAAGCTATATTAGTTGTAAGAACGTAAAACTAATCAATATAAAATACATGTTTACCATATGTTGACTATTTTTGTTTCATGTTAACTATCTCAGTCTGCTGTTAACTTTCACTTGAACCTGTTAACTTTTAGGGTTGCATGTTAACTTTCACTGAAAGTTGTTAACTCTGGGTGTTACCTGTTAAATATATATTGTATCAATAATAAACGTATCAAACTGATAACAAAAATACAAGAAACACAATAAGAACAATAAAAAAAATTGATTGTTACATTGTTTTTCATCCACATGTACTGTTAACACACCCAAAATTAGCAACAAAATATTCCTCATATACAAGTTTTTACAATCAATCATTTTTTGGAACAGCTTTAGGATCATCCTTATCTAGTGCCTCTGCTTGATTCTTCTATTTTCATCCTTCAATTATTAGTTCAGCTGTAAGCTTGACACGTATGACATCAGATGAATCGTTGGGAGTAGTTACTTGCTTTGTATCAAGACCAAGGAGTATAGCCCTCATATACAAGTAGACGTAAATCCCACAATCATAACTACATGATATAAAATAGCAAGCTAGTTAGATATATGTTATTGGATAAAAGGGAAAAAATTAAATTTGTGAAATACTAACAACCCAGACTATTGCTCGCAAAGGATGACTTCATATCTATATTTTCTCCAAACATTCTGCGGATCAAATCCAGACTTCATATGATCCATGAAATTGATTACTTTATTCACCGGTTCAATCACTAATAAACATTCTTATCCCAAAACCTAAAAGTACAAAAGAACCAAAAATGCATTGATCTCAAAAACAACTCAACCAACAGAGCTAGAGGCCATTAGTGAAAAAAGAGTAGGTTTACAATGCTATAATTTTTTTTGGGAGGGGTGATGTCTAGCTTGAGAGAGAGAGAGAGAGATGTCTCATGTCTAGCTTGTCGCTTTGGCCAAAATAAAGGAGCTCCAACTTTTTACTGATTAAAATAAAATCATATTTAGCAGTTAGAACAATAATCCCCAAAAATCAAAATTCAATCCTTTTTTACCCAAATCACAAAATGGTAGATCAATACTTCCAATAAATGGATCTAGAATCTAAAAAGAGAAAGATTTAGCTAGGATATCATCTAAAGGCAAAGAAGCAAGGAATCAGACAAATAAGTCGAACTGAAATTTGGACAAATTAATGAGAAGGAGTATCTGATCTACAAAGTAAATGATGACATTAAAAAAATATCTAGTGGATTTTTCTACATAACAGGAAAAAATATCTAGTGGATTTTTCTACATAACAGGGGGAAAATAATGTTATTCGTCAAAATCATAAATTGGTAGAACAAAATAGACATGAACAAATATTAAAGAAAATCGTTAGTCAGTTTCTATTTGCGAAATGCATACACGTTTAGGATCTCATCATCTAACTTAAAGCCCGAGCAATATAAGAGCATTCTATTACCAACAAAATTATTTTGGGGGAAATGATCATCCATGAGATCATGTTAGAAACATGGCAAATCAAGAGAAAGGTGCAATTTTATTCATTAGTATTGGAGTCTATATATACAAGAGGAGTGGTTTCATTCTTCTACTCTATCCGATGTGGGACTAAACAAAAGAGGTTTATTCCTATCTAACATAAAGAAATAACTCTCAACACTCCTCCTCAAGATGGGCGAAAGATATCTATTAAGCTCATATTGTCACACCCTCTAGCTAGGTCTACTGAGCTAAGTCCTTTAGTCAAGCAGTCTGCAGCCTGATCCTTAGTTGGAACATGGCCTAACTCCAATAGTCCACTGTTCAGCTTCTCTTTGATGAAGAACCTGTCAATCTCGATGTGCTTGGTTCTGTCATGCTGCACTGGATTGTTGGCAATACTGATAGCTGACTTGTTGTCGCATCACAATCTAATCTTGGCCCCTTGATCTAGCTTTAGCTCCATCAGCATGCTTTTCAGTCACATCAACTCCGCAACCCCCACGACCATTGCTCTGTACTCTGCTTCAGCTGTTGATCTTGCCACCACAGATTGCTTCTTGCTTTTCCAAGAGACTAAGTTGCCTCCTACAAATATCACGGTACCACGAGGTAGACCTCCTATCATCTCCGCAGCCTAGCCCAATCGAGTCACGGTAGCCCTCAATGTTCACATGGTCACTCCTCCTCAAGATGGGCGAAAGATATCTATTAAGCTCATATTGTCACACCCTCTAGCTAGGTCTACTGAGCTAAGTCCTTTAGTCAAGCAGTCTGCAGCCTGATCCTTAGTTGGAACATGGCCTAACTCCAATAGTCCACTGTTCAGCTTCTCTTTGATGAAGAACCTGTCAATCTCGATGTGCTTGGTTCTGTCATGCTGCACTGGATTGTTGGCAATCTTGATAGTGACTTGTTGTCGCATCACAATCTAATCTTGGCCCCTTGATCTAGCTTTAGCTCCATCAAAGATGCTTTTCACCACATCAACTCCGTTGGGCTATAAATAGGGGTGAAGGTGAGTGTTTTGAGTGTGAAATATTTTGTAAAACTCCATTTGGAGAGGAGGGTCACTCTTAATTGAGGAGACCTTCCAAAATTGTAACTTTGTTACACAATAAATGAAATTTTCACCCCTTCAATTTCCTTTCTCTTCTTCTAATCCAAGGACCAAAAGGAGGATTAGATTAAGATCAGGAGTTGTTGGTTTCTATTTTATTTCTTTTTTCATTTTCTTTCTTGTTCATTTATTGCTTTGTAGCTTAGATTTACTTTCATGCAATTTAATTTCATGCAATTTACTTTCATGCAATTTACTTTCATGCAATTTAATTTCATGCAATTTACTTTCATGCAATTTACTTTCATGCAATTTACTTTCATGCAATTTACTTTCATGCAATTTAATTTCATGCAATTTACTTTCATGCAATTTACTTTCATGCAATTTACTTTCATGCAATTTACTTTCATGCAATTTAATTTCATGCAATTTAATTTCATGCAATTTAATTTCATGCAATTTACTTTCATGCAATGTATTTAATTCTTGTATTTACTTTCTAGAATAGATTTTCCTTTTCTTTAATTCACCTTGAGGCTAGAACCCTCTAGGAAATTACCCTTTTCTAAGTGTGGAGCCAATATTTGTGGGATCCCTAGAGATTGTTTGAAACTAGCTAACAAATCCAACTCATTCTCATGAGATTGAGATAAGCTAAGTGGATCTACTCTAGATTCCTCATATCTTTAATTAATCCTCCATACTTTACCTTCTTTATTTTCCACTTATCCTTGTTTTCCATTTGTTGCTATTTTCCTTTATTCTTGATTTTGATTTTCCTTTACTCTCTCTCCTCTCTCAATCTTGCTTTCTTTTATTTTGCACTTATTTTCTCTCAATCTCATTTTCCCTCCATGTGCATATAATCTCAAACCTAGTTTTGTTATTATGTGCATATAACCACCACCACACTCTCAACTTTATTTTTCTCCTCCTTTGCACATAATCCACAATCCACTCTCTTTAACCTCTCCACATCCACATTCACCATTTTATCATTTTCATTATATTTGAATAAACTCCTAATTGTCGCGCATAATTTGAGAACCAAAACTTGAGCAAAATTCTCCCTACTTTCCCGTTCCTCGTGGGATCGATAATCTTATATACTATAACTTGATAAGGGTTGTATACTTGCAACTTAGGAGGTAATCATTTATTTCCCATCAAGTTTTGGCCGCTGCCGAAATGCATAAGTAGGATTTTCATTAAGTTTGGTTTTATTTTGTGTGTTTTCTTTTGTGTAGGAACTTGAAGCTTGAAGATCAAGAGTTGAAGATTCAAGATTGAAGAATTGCCTCCAACGAGGCTTTGCATTGCTTTAGTGGGTAACTTCTCCATCTAGTATTTTCAATTCCACCCTTTAGATAGTTCATATACATTAGAGACAATTAGGATAAAAATAAAAAATAATAATAAAAATAAAAGGATTTTTTCCCTTGTCGAATTCTAATAAACTTCATTTTTTTTATTGTCGACCATAATAAAAATAAAAATAAAAAGATTTTTGTTTTGCATCCTTTTAGTTGCTTTTAATTCTTAGGGTTGCATTTCATATAATAGTAGGAATTCACCAAGTGATTTGAGCATCTTGATTTGGCACACACTTGAAAATATCTTAAGGGCAAAACCCACTAATCAAGATAAGGTGAGGGATTTCATCACCCTTTCCTTAGCCCAAAAATCACTAATTCCTCACTACACATACCCAAGCCTCTTAAAATTTGATTAGACGTTGGCCCCTAAGGATTCGAGCTCATTAAGGAACAATAATTTCTTAAGTGAACCGTCCAAGTTTATTTGGATTAATTGGTGTCTAAGGCAAGGTTTAGGGTTATGCAGTCCCAAAGGAAAGAGGTACTTAATTGATCTTTGATCTCCTCTAGTACTATCCTTACGGCTAATTACCCAAGTAAACTTTGATCTTTTCATTAAGGGAATTCTTGGTTAGGAGCTGGTCTAAGTCAAGTTTAGGCTTAACCCTAGAGTTAGGGTGATTGAAAAGTGATTGCTTTGATTTATTTTTAGTTAGTTTTTCTCATCTTCTTAACTTTTTCTCTTATCCTTTTTCAAATAAAAAAAAATTTTTTGATTTTGGTGTATGCAAACTTGGGTTAGGGATAATACTAATCGTTTAATTGCTTTGATTCATCTCTTGAACCAAACGAAATGGCTAATACCAACCCACGTTCTTCAAGATGTTTGTTACCCCACTAGAAATGCAATCCCCTCTTGCATAAAACTCCCCGAGGTAAATGGAACCAATTTTGAACTTCGACCGCATTTCATAAACATGCTTCCCAAATTCTTAGGAGTCAAACCAAGACGATACATCTTTATCTCGAATTTGAAGAAGTTTGCCTCATGATCAAGATGAGGGACTTAACCAAGATGCGATCAAACTCCGATTTATTCCATTTGCCCTAAGGACAAAGCCAAAAATGGTCAGATAGCTTGCCCAATGATTCCATCTCAACTTGGGGTGAATTTGTAGCAGTTTTTCTGAAAAATTCTTTCCTATCCACAAAACGGCCAAGCTTATTTGGATTAATTGGTGTCTAAGGCAAGGTTTAGGGGTTGCGTAAGGCGCTCCGAAAGGAAAGAGGTACTTAATTGATCTTTGATCTCCCTCTAGTACTATCCTTACCTGGCTAATTACCCAAGTAAACTTTGATCTTTTCATTAAGGGAATTCTTGGTTAGGAGCTGGTCTAAGTCAAGTTTAGGCTTAACCCTAGAGTTAGGGTGATTGAAAAGTGATTGCTTTGATTTATTTTTAGTTAGTTTTTCTCATCTTCTTAACTTTTTCTCTTATCCTTTTTCAAATAAAAAAAAATTTTTTGATTTTGGTGTATGCAAACTTGGGTTAGGGATAATACTAATCGTTTAATTCGTTTTGATTCATCTCTTGAACCAAACGAAATGGCTAATACCAACCCACCTGTTCTTCAAGATGTTTGTTACCCCACTAGAAATGCAATCCCCTCTTGCATAAAACTCCCCGAGGTAAATGGAACCAATTTTGAACTTCGACCGCATTTCATAAACATGCTTCCCAAATTCTTAGGAGTCAAACCAAGACGATACATCTTTATCTCGAATTTGAAGAAGTTTGCCTCATGATCAAGATGAGGGACTTAACCAAGATGCGATCAAACTCCGATTTATTCCATTTGCCCTTAAGGACAAAGCCAAAAATGGTCAGATAGCTTGCCCAATGATTCCATCTCAACTTGGGGTGAATTTGTAGCAGTTTTTCTGAAAAATTCTTTCCTATCCACAAAACGGTCAAGCTTAGAAACAAAGATTCAAAATTTTAAAATTGTCCCGAGAACCTTTTGGAAGTATTTTGACAAATTCAAAGATCTTCTTATCCAATGTCCTCACCATGGTCTTGAAAAGTGGCGATTATGCCAAATCATTTATGAAGGATTGGATTATTCTTCAAAACTTCCTTAGAGTCAATGTGTCAAGGGGATTTCATGAAGAAAAATGCCGATGAAGCTTGGGACTTTTAGAGAATTTATCAGAAAACTATGCAGTGGGAACAACGTGATTCATCGATTACCCAATCCAATTCTAGAGGTCCTTCCTTAGAGTCAAACATAGCCTCTGGCTAAGATGGCTACAATTCTACGCAGTTAGAAACTTTAGAAACCAAAGAACGAGCTCGGCTCAAATCAATCAAGTTTACGCCTCGAGGTTGTCATAGCTGTCTTTCTGACCCATGCTTGAGCAATGTCCACTCTTAGGAAATACTCAATCTCTAGAATGATGAATGTCGCATTCCAAAGATCCGACATCGATCCATTTTCTCCAACCTATAATCCGTGTTGGAGAAATCATCCAATTTTGCATGGAATCGTGGTAATTTCTGAAATCAAAATTTCCTCCCTCTTCAAACCAACAATTCCCTAGGGCAACGCAGCTTTCAGTTCTCAAACCAATTTTCCACAACCAAATCGGCCATTTCCAAATCGGTTTCCTCATCATCAATCTACAAATCATATTCCTTCAAATGTTGAGAAACGCCTTAATGTGTTGGAAAGAGGTTTGGAAGCCTTGATTAAAACCTCTATACGCACTCACTAACTTGTTGACTCAAACATCTAACACGATGAACTCCTTTATGCAATCAACAGACAAATTCTCAACTCCAACACTCAAGCCATAGCTAGATTAGAAACCCGGCTTGGTCAACTAGCTAGCTATAAGTGAGAGAGAGAAAGGATCATTTCGAGTCAACCCGTGACCAATCCAAAGAACGCGGGTCAAGTTCAACTTTCAAGATCAAGTGAATGCAATCCATTCACAACAATCAAGTAACCAGGTTAATAATCAAATCCTTCAGAACGAGAGAATTACGTTGAATACATGCATCTTGAAGCCAACATTTGAAGAACCCTTTGTCAATGAACTTAGATTGTTAGAAAATAGAAAACAACAAGATTTCATTTTTGATGAAATTTTTGTTAATAACGAATCTAAGTTCAAAAAGCATACAACCATTAATACCTACCTTCCATTCTTTGCAAACATCATTGCAAACCTTGGAATTTTCGAATTTGAGAACATCATTGATTATATCATCTTGAAATTCTTTAAATTTCGGGTAGAATTTTCACAATAAGGTAGGATTTAATGTAGAATGTGAGCTTCTCATGTTTCATCTTTTATTCTACATTTTTATTTTTGTCCCACAGTAATAATAAATTTATTCTTCTCTCATGTGAGAGTTTCTTATTTTTTATTAAAAAATAAATAAATATATAAATAAATATTAAAAAAAAAAAACAATAAATTTTGGCTTCACCCCTTATCTTGAAGGTATTTGCAGAATTTTTATCATTGTTCAAGTCGACCGAACAAATGTAAGTGCTTCCATTCTTATCTGTTTTACTTTGTGCATAATAGAATTTGCATTGAGGACAATGCAAAATTTAGGTGTGGGGTGGGAATTAGTCATTTTTATCTTTATCTTAGTTATTTTCCTCTTTTTCTTACCATTTTTAATGTCAATTTTTCTCTTTTCATCATTAAAAAATAAAATAAAAAATAGTCACTTGCCAACTTAATAGAGTTGATTAATAATTGATCAATTTGATAGAATTTAAGTCTTCTAATCCTTAGTTAGTTCTATACTCAAGTTTACCTTTTATGACAACTCCAAATAAATTTCTTAAGAAATGATTTTCAAGTAGTATACTTTACTTAAGTTTTAACTTAGATTTTTAATTAAAGTAATGGAATTTTTGCATGCCTAACTTAGAGTTGAAAATAATTTTTCAAGTTGTCTTGATCCAAATATTGTTCAGAATATATATACATATACACATATATATATTATACTAACTTAACAAAAGAAGAAAAATTTCTCTTAAAATCATTGGTGGTTCTATTGTACTAAGCCTAAGTTGACTGAGTAATTAAGCCCGAGGAGTATTTCTATGCTTAATGACCTAAGCCCAATTGGGTTGGGATTCATTGGCCCAAAACTCGCTAAATGGTCACTTAGAAAGCCCGATTAAAAAGAACAAAACCACCAAGGAATAAAGAGTTTAAAAAAAAATGAAAAAAAAAAAAAAATTTTTTTTCATACTAATCATGTTTTTATATATAGTTATATTTGTATATGTTCTTGAAAAATTAAATGGATTTAAAGACTTGAAGTTGTTTAAAACAAAGGGTTAGCATGTTCTTTTCAAAACTTTTAAATTAAATTTTGAGTTAAACTTGGTTTTGTATAACTATAATGGAAGGATTTTCATAAGAGAATTACATTGGAGTTATGATAAAAACGTTTTCTTGAGTATTAACCAACTTCAATTGGAATGTTTGAAGATATCAAATGAATTAATCATTTTATTAGCTTCTTTAAATTGGCAAGTTGACTGAATTTTGTGGGTATATTCACGCAAACCCTCACGAGACTACAACTCGTCCACTAGGGTAACCTAGGGTTTAAAGGCTTGTTGTATCGCTAAATACAACCGCGATTCTCTGAAAGTGAGTTAGGTTTTCTTTTATTTTCTTTGCTAGAGGACTAGCAAAAGTTTAGGTGTGGGGGTATTTGATTATCACATTTTAATTATATTTTTATACCCTTATTACCTATGTTATATGAATAACGATATTACTAATAATCATTTTTATCTTATTTTGCAGGTTAATAAAGAAATAATGAATAAAAGCTCAAATGACTCAAATTCTCTGAATTTCTACCAATATTTGAAGCCCAAATCTGAAGACAAACCAAGGCCCAAGATACCAAATTGATCCAAGAGAAATTCGTGAAGAAAAATTAAGAAAAGACAAATTCCGTTGGGAACCAATCGGTTGACCAACCGGTTGGCTAACCGGTTGGCTAACCGATCGGCCAACCGATCGGTTCCCAACAGATTCCAGATTAATGGTGGATTTCTCTTCCTTTTTGGCTAGGTTTGATCCAATGGTTCACATCAACTCCGTTGGGCTATAAATAGGGGTGAAGGCTGAGTGTTTTGAGTGTGAAATATTTTGTAAAAACTCCATTTGGAGAGGAGGGTCACTCTTAATTGAGGAGACCTTCCAAAATTGTAACTTTTATTACACAATAAATGAAATTTTTCACCCCTTCAATTTCCTTTCTCTTCTTCTAATCCAAGGACCAAAAGGAGGATTAGATTAAGATCAGGAGTTGTTGGTTTCTATTTTATTTCTTTTTCATTTTCTTTCTTGTTCATTTATTGCTTTGTAGCTTAGATTTACTTTCATGCAATTTAATTTCATGCAATTTACTTTCATGCAATTTACTTTCATGCAATGTATTTAATTCTTGTATTTACTTTCTAGAATAGATTTTCCTTTTCTTTAATTCACCTTGAGGCTAGAACCCTCTAGGGAATTACCCTTTCTAAGTGTGGAGCCAATATTTGTGGGATCCCTAGAGATTGTTTGAAACTAGCTAACAAATCCAACTCATTCTCATGAGATTGAGATAAGCTAAGTGGATCTACTCTAGATTCCTCATATCTTTAATTAATCCTCCATACTTTACCTTCTTTATTTTCCACTTATCCTTGTTTTCCATTTGTTGCTATTTTCCTTTATTCTTGATTTTGATTTTCCTTTACTCTCTCCTCTCTCTCAATCTTGCTTTCTTTTATTTTGCACTTATTTTCTCTCAATCTCATTTTCCTCCATGTGCATATAATCTCAAACCTAGTTTTGTTATTATGTGCATATAACCACCACCACACTCTCAACTTTATTTTTCTCCTCCTTTGCACATAATCCACAATCCACTCTCTTTAACCTCTCCACATCCACATTCACCATTTTATCATTTTCATTATATTTGAATAAACTCCTAATTGTCGCGCATAATTTGAGAACCAAAACTTGAGCAAAATTCTCTCTACTTTCCCGTTCCTCGTGGGATCGATAATCTTATATACTATAACTTGATAAGGGTTGTATACTTGCAACTTAGGAGGTAATCATTTATTTCCCATCACTCAACAATCAGCTTGAACCTCTGATCGATCGGTGTAGTAGCAGGTTTGCACCCCAACATTCCTGTCTCTACAAGAAGATCCAGTGCATACTTCTTCTGGGAGAGAACAATCCCCTCCGCTTCATGAGCTATCTCTATTCCGAGAAAGTATCGAAGCTGACCCAGATCCTTCACTTTAAATTCTTTGCTCAATCTCACATTGAGCTGGGCAATCTCTTTCTCATCATCCCCTGTGATGATCATGTCATCTACATACACTGCAAGCATAGTAATGTGGCCCCCACTTCTTCGAAAGAACACAGTATGGTCGGCATTGATCTGCTTGTATCCCATACCAATCATAGCCCTCCTGAACTTGTCGAACCATGCTCGGGAGACCGCTTTAGCCCATCTGAGACTTCTTCACTGCAGACTTTACCCACCGCTCAGGCCGTACAACCTCGGTGGTATCTCCATATACACCTCCTCCACTAGATCCCCATGAAGAAACGATTCTTCACGCCTAGTTGGTGTAGTTTTCATCCACTATTTCTGCGAGAGATCGGTGTCGAGCGGTGCTCATCTTCGCCATCGGTGTAAAAGTCTCATCATAGTCAATGCCGTATGCGGCTGTACCCTTTTGCCACCGGTCGTGCCTTGTAGCTGCCTAACCCGCCTCTTCGATTCTCGCTTCACAAGAACACCCATTTGCATCCCACGCTCTTTTCCCTGGCGGCGGTGTCACCAACTCCCATATGTGGTTCTTCTCGAGCCCCGGCTCCTCGTGCATGGCGCCTTCCACTTTGGGTCCTTCTTAGCGATCGCGGTTGTTAGGTATAGTAACGTAATCTAATGATGCAATGAATGCTCCATGTGAATGGGATATGTTAGAATAGGAAATGAATTGAGCAAGATCCCAACCATATCCGCCGTGAGAGAACACGACATCGCGAGTAGTTCTCCTGAGATCTTGGTGTGAAGCAGAGGAGTCATGATGAAGGAATGATATCACCGAAGTGGAGAATGGTGTAGGTTTCTCAAGAGTTGGAGCAGAGCGGACGAGGGACTCTAAGACTGACCGTAGGCACCTCTGACACTGTAGGCACATCTGGCATTGTAAGCACTTCTGACTGCTTCCCCTTCCTTCTGTATGTACGTAACTCCCCTTGAGCTGTAGGCAACTCCCCCTGAGCTGTAAGCCTAGCACCCCTTGTCTCCTCCTCCTCCTCTTTGTCTTCATCCTCCTGCTCCTCTGAGTAAAGGACCGAAATTGGGATTGACCCCCTTGACCTCTCACCATTCTCCCCCTCTCGCCTCATACCTCCAGTATCGGGCGAGTCTTCAAAGGGTGAAGTTACCCCCAATGTGTAGTATGGCTCGAGCTCTCGAAACCGCACATCCATGCTGACAAACAGCCTTTTTTCCACTGGGCTCCAACAGACATACCTTTTCTGTGTGCCAGAGTATCCCACGAACATACACTTCACAAATTTAGGTCTTTTCCAACAGATGGTCTGTCCTTCACAAAACACACACGTACCAAACACCTTCAATGGTAGGGTCCCCGTTGTCTCCCTTCTGTCTCACGCGAGATTTCCATTTCAATACACTCAAGGCATCCTATTGATTAAGTGAGTACCACAAAACCGCTTGTCCCCACAATATTTTGGGACATTCATTGTCATCATCATACTCCTAGCAACTTCTAAGAGATGTCTATTCTTCCTCTCGCTACTCCATTCGAAATGGGTGTATGTGCATGTCGTGTGTGTTTGGGTCGAAAGTTGATTTCTTTGTCGCTTCCATTACAAAACTTAAGAAAATTACACCTTAATTTTCGTTACAAAGAAATTTCAAGAACTCTTCACAAACTCAACAAAAGACGCTACAAGTGTAGATCTCTTGTTTTCGTGGGACTTTGCCTGCGTCGGGACGCTGAATCCGTGGACCACCGAAAGTGACATCGCCGAATCGACGGGTTTAGTTAGTGCTTCGCAAAGGAAACAAGAACTTCAGCAAATATCTTAGCAAGGTAAGATATCTACTCTTCTCAAGAATAAGTCAAGGCTTAAACTCGAGGAATCTCCGCGGATCGTGTTCTTGAACTCCGGAAGCTTGGATTTGACTTTTCCCTTCGATGGCCGACCCCGCCCAAGTGGACATAGGAGGGTATTTATAGTCTTTGGGAAACGTGCCCACAAGTGTCATAAGTGCCGAGAGAAGCTTAGCGCTGCGTACCGAAAGTTCGCCAAGTCGCTTCGCCATCGGGCGAGGCAGGTCACCGCTCAGGCTGCAGGCAGATGGGTCGCCTGGCCGATCAGGGCGCGGCCGCCCTTCCGCCTGCCAGAACGGTTTTCCGCTTTTTAGGCACGATTAAATGCCTAGAATTACGCCTAGTGGGCGATCTTCGCTGTAACCGCCTATTGGCGTGTCACGAGCGTCTCTGCATTGATAAAGTCAAGTGGGCCCCATCGGCATTGATTTAGACCCTTCAAGAGTCCTTTCTAAGTATTACGGGTGTCTCGCCAGGCGAGGCACACACAAGTGTCTCGCTAATAGCGAGACACATCAAGGTGTCTCGCTTCGTGCGAGGCACACACAAGTGTCTCGCTAATAGCGAGACACATCAAGGTGTCTCGCCAGGCGAGGCACACACAAGTGTCTCGCTAATAGCGAGACACATCAAGGTGTTCCGGCCGCGTCTCAAGATCAGAGCAAGACACAATCTCCCCATGTGTTGACTTCTTGAGATTTTGACGACGCTGTTCTTCGATCTTCTCATGATTTAGTCATATTTGAGGTTCTTGACAATTTTGATGCCTACAGATACCCCTCCAAAGTTTCGGACTCCTCGTATTTTGTCGAAGTGCGGAATACTTTGGATAAGATGCTTTGCTTCGCTCATCGTTGAACTTTGTAGAAGAGGCCCATGTTTTGTTTCAGCTTGAATCCTCGCTACGTCACGACCATATTTTGGGATCAATAGCTGCATTTGTATTTGATTGATTGAAATGTCGAAGTCGATTTTGGACTAATCATCTTCATCTTGAAAGTCACCACTTGGGTTATAATTTCAGTAACTCTCTCACAAACTCGAACAAAAGGCGCTACAAGTGTAGATCTCTTGTTTTCGTGGGACTTTGCTGTCTTGGGGGCCAGCGTGTCAAGTGGACCACCGGCGGCGATCGTCGAATCGGCGGGGTTTAGTTAGTGCTTCGCAAAGGAAACAAGAACTTCAGAAATATCTTAGCAAGGTAAGATATCTACTCTTCTCAAGAATAAGTCAAGGCTTAAACTCGAGGAATCTCCGCGGATCGTGTTCTTGAACTCCTGCTTGGATTTCGACTTTTCCCTTCGATGGCCGACCCCCTTGAAGTGGACATAGGAGGGTATTTATAGTCTTTGGGAAACGTGCCCACAAGTGTCATAAGTCTTTGGAGATTTGCGATTAGCGGCGGCTTCGAGCACCCTCATGGCTACCGCTCCTGGCGGCGGTGTCGCTTCCTTGTGGCGGTATCGTACCTCGGCCGGCGATGCGCCGATCCTTCATTGGCATGCTTGGTTTTCTGCTTTTTAGGCGATTAAATGCCTAGAATTACGCCTAGTGGGCGATCTTCGCTGTAACCGCCTATTGGCGTGTCGAGCGTCTCTGCATTGATAAAGTCAAGTGGGCCCCATCGGCATTGATTTAGACCCTTCAAGAGTCCTTTCTAAGTATTACGGGTGTCGCCCGATTAGCGAGACACAAGTAAATCACCTCGCCTATAGCGAGACACATCAAGGTGTCTCGCTTCGTGCGAGGCACACACAAGTGTCTCGCTAATAGCGAGACACATCAAGGTGTCTCGCTTCGTGCGAGGCACACACAAGTGTCTCGCTAATAGCGAGACACATCAAGGTGTCTCGCTTCGTGCGAGGCACACACAAGTGTCTCGCTAATAGCGAGACACATCAAGGTGTCTCGCTTCGTGCGAGGCACACACAAGTGTCTCGCTAATAGCGAGACACATCAAGGTGTCTCGCTTCGTGCGAGGCACACACAAGTGTCTCGCGACAGTAGCAAGACACAATCTCCCCATGTGTTGACTTCTTGAGATTTTGGCGGCGTTGTTCTTCGATCTTCTCATGATTTAGTCATATTTGAGGTTCTTGACAATTTTTGATGCCTACAGATATTCTCTCCAGTTTCTTTTCCTTGTATTTTGTCGAAGTGCGGAATACTTTGATAAGATGCTCTTGCTTCGCTCATCGTTGAACTTTGTAGAAGAGGCCCATGTTTTGTTTCAGCTTGAATCCTCGGCTTGGCCGTCACCACCATATTTTGGGATCAATAGGCATTTGCATTTGTATTTGGATTGATTGAAATGTCGAAGTCGATTTTGGACTAATCATCTTCATCTTGAAAGTCACCACTTGGGTTATAATTGAAATGCCTTGAGAATCATTCGTGAGAAAAAGCTTCTGGTTTTCTCAATGCGGAAGTGGACCTCTCGTTCATGGAAGGAATCGAGAGGATTTTGATTATGGTCCTAAGCGTAGGAAGGTTTGACCAAGTGGGAGTGAAAATTTAAAATGATCCTAAGCGTAGGAAGGTTTGACCAAGTGGGAGTGAAAATTTAAAATGATCCTAAGCGTAGGAAGGTTTGACCACTCAATGCGGAAGTGGACATCTCGCTCATGGAAGGAATCAAGAGGGATTTTGACCATGGTCCTAATCAGAGGAAGGTTTGACCACTCAATGCGGAAGTGGACCTCTCGTTCATGGAAGGAATCAAGAGGGATTTTGACCATGGTCCTAAGCGTAGGAAGGTTTGACCAAGTGGGAGTGAAAATTTAAAATGATCCTAAGCGTAGGAAGGTTTGACCACTCAACTGAAGTGGACATCTCGCTCATGGAAGGAATCGAGAGGGATTTTGACCATGGTCCTAATCAGAGGAAGGTTTGACCACTCAATGCGGAAGTGGACATCTCGCTCATGGAAGGAATCAAGAGGGATTTTGACCATGGTCCTAATCAGAGGAAGGTTTGACCACTCAATGCGGAAGTGGACATCTCGCTCATGGAAGGAATCAAGAGGGATTTTGACCGTGGTCCTAAGCTGTAGGAAGGTTTGACCACTCAATGCGGAAGTGGACATCTCGCTCATGGAAGGAATCAAGAGGGATTTTGACCATGGTCCTAATCAGAGGAAGGTTTGACCACTCAATGCGGAAGTGGACATCTCGCTCATGGAAAGAATCGAGAGGGATTTTGACCATGGTCCTAATCAGAGGAAGGTTTGACCAGATAGGAATTTTGAGACAATCCTAGCGTAGGAAGGTTTGACCAAGTGGGAGTGAAAATTTAAAATGATCCTAAGCGTAGGAAGGTTTGATTGCTCAATGCGGAAGTGGACATCTCGCTCATGGAAGGAATCAAGAGGGATTTTGACCATGGTCCTAATCAGAGGAAGGTTTGACCAGATAGGAATTTTGAGACAATCCTAGCGTAGGAAGGTTTGACCAGATAGGAATTTTGAGACAATCCTAGCGTAGGAAGGTTTGACCAAGTGGGAGTGAAAATTTAAAATGATCCTAAGCGTAGGAAGGTTTGACCAAGTGGGAGTGAAAATTTAAAATGATCCTAAGCGTAGGAAGGTTTGACCAAGTGGGAGTGAAAATTTAAAATGATCCTAAGCGTAGGAAGGTTTGACCAGATAGGAATTTTGAGACAATCCTAGCGTAGGAAGGTTTGACCACTCAATGCGGAAGTGGACCTCTCGTTCATGGAAAGAATCGAGAGGGATTTTGATTATGGTCCTAATCAGAGGAAGGTTTGACCAAGTGGGAGTGAAAATTTAAAATGATCCTAAGCGTAGGAAGGTTTGACCACTCAATGCGGAAGTGGACATCTCGCTCATGGAAAGAATCGAGAGGGATTTTGACCATGGTCCTAATCAGAGGAAGGTTTGACCACTCAACTGAAGTGGACATCTCGCTCATGGAAGGAATCGAGAGGATTTTGATTATGGTCCTAATCAGAGGAAGGTTTGACCAAGTGGGAGTGAAAATTTAAAATGATCCTAAGCGTAGGAAGGTTTGACCACTCAATGCGGAAGTGGACATCTCGCTCATGGAAGGAATCAAGAGGGATTTTGATTATGGTCCTAAGCGTAGGAAGGTTTGATCGGGATAGGAGTTTTGAGACAATCCTAGCGTAGGAAGGTTTGATCGGGATAGGAGTTTTGAGACAATCCTAGCGTAGGAAGGTTTGATCGGGATAGGAGTTTTGAGACAATCCTAGCGTAGGAAGGTTTGACCACTCAATGCGGAAGTGGACATCTCGCTCATGGAAAGAATCGAGAGGGATTTTGATTATGGTCCTAAGCGTAGGAAGGTTTGACCACTCAATGCGGAAGTGGACATCTCGCTCATGGAAAGAATCGAGAGGGATTTTGATTATGGTCCTAATCAGAGGAAGGTTTGACCACTCAATGCGGAAGTGGACATCTCGCTCATGGAAGGAATCGAGAGGGATTTTGACCATGGTCCTAATCAGAGGAAGGTTTGACCAAGTGGGAGTGAAAATTTAAAATGATCCTAAGCGTAGGAAGGTTTGACCAGATAGGAATTTTGAGACAATCCTAGCGTAGGAAGGTTTGACCAAGTGGGAGTGAAAATTTAAAATGATCCTAAGCGTAGGAAGGTTTGACCACTCAACTGAAGTGGACATCTCGCTCATGGAAGGAATCGAGAGGGATTTTGACCATGGTCCTAAGCGTAGGAAGGTTTGACCAGATAGGAATTTTGAGACAATCCTAGCGTAGGAAGGTTTGACCAGATAGGAATTTTGAGACAATCCTAGCGTAGGAAGGTTTGACCAGATAGGAATTTTGAGACAATCCTAGCGTAGGAAGGTTTGACCAAGTGGGAGTGAAAATTTAAAATGATCCTAAGCGTAGGAAGGTTTGATCGGGATAGGAGTTTTGAGACAATCCTAGCGTAGGAAGGTTTGACCACTCAATGCGGAAGTGGACCTCTCGTTCATGGAAGGAATCGAGAGGGATTTTGACCGTGGTCCTAAGCTGTAGGAAGGTTTGACCAAGTGGGAGTGAAAATTTAAAATGATCCTAAGCGTAGGAAGGTTTGATCGGGATAGGAGTTTTGAGACAATCCTAAGCGTAGGAAGGTTTGATCGCTCAATCTGAAATGGACCTCTCGCTCATGGAAGGAATCAAGAGGGATTTTGACCATGGTCCTAATCGTAGGAAGGTTTGACCAGATAGGAATTTTGAGACAATCCTAGCGTAGGAAGGTTTGATCGCCAATTGAAGTGGACCTCTCGCTCATGGAAAGAATCGAGAGGGATTTTGGCCGTGGTCTTAAGCGTAGGAAGGTTTGACCAGATAGGAATTTTGAGACAATCCTAAGCGTAGGAAGGTTTGATTGCTCAATGCGGAAGTGAACCTCTCGCTCATGGAAGGAATCGAGAGGATTTTGATTATGGTCCTAATCAGAGGAAGGTTTGACCACTCAACTGAAGTGGACATCTCGCTCATGGATTATCCACCCCACCTTCTTTGCAAAATTGGGCTCTTATATTCATTGGAGGAATTAGGAGGAGCAGCTTAATCTCTTGTACTCATCGGAGAAGAGGGAATAGTTTATACTCAGATACCGTTTGAGTACGAGGAGCAGCTTAATCTCTTGTACTCATCGGAGAAGAGGGAATAGTTTATACTCGTGATATTGCCTGAGTACGAGGGAGCAGCTTATACTCAGATAACTGCCTGAGTCAAGTTTGATTCAACTTATTTCTGCTAAGACGCCGGCTTCAACCAAGGCTTGATGATGGCCTTGAGAGCTAAGCAATCCTTTGTAGGATGGAGGATCCTCCTGTAGTACTACGAAGATTTAGGGTCCGAATTTTGTTAGCCTCCTCTTGATTTGTAATTGGAGGCAACTTGATTTTGTTGTTATCAAGGAGGTGTTTGAAGATGATTGGAACTTCTTCGCCCTTGAAAGAGTATGTCCTGTGGAATTCGATGAAGCTTTTGGCGGCCGTTGTTGCGACGCTTGACCAACAAAGAAGCATGAGATGCCTTTCCTCTATTACGAGAGGAAAAATTTACTCGAGGGGTCACCATCTTTCGCCTCTTTCAGCTTTCTTTCTTCGAGGAAACGTCGGCTTGTTCTCCTCGTATTTTTAGGTCTTTCCACGTAGTTGGTGGGGCGACCCCATGACTTCCAAAGAATTCTATAGAAAGATTGTTGTGGCAAGTCTTCAATATGAACTTTTCAAGAATTGGATCCCCGCAATTCATAGCTTTATTATGAATCGCTTAATGAAGGTGTCGATTGTCTCCCCACCTTCGCTGCCTAAGAGAGTTCCAATTGAGACTTCGTGTCGCCATCGAAGAAGTTGCCGAGAAAAGAACTTTCCATGTCCTCCCAGCAGCTAATACTCCCTACTTGAGTCTTCGATACCAATCGGCGGCAGCCAAGAGTAACCGATCGAATGACCGAACCATCGAGGCTCGTTTCGAGATTACCCCAAATGTGATTTGAAGTAAATCGTGTTGTGAAGGTGACCCTCTCCCACAAATGGCGAAGTTGATCAAATTGAATTTCATGTAAGGAATTGAATCCCACTCCTAGGATACGGACACGGATGCCACCCTTTTGACTTCTGTGTGGACATCAAAGCATTGATTTTATTTTCAAGCTCTTTCATCCTTTCGCCATCATTCTCCCCTTGTTTTGGATTGCTTCCAATAGGAAGAATTGGACCATTTACACCTTGAGCAGCAGATGCCTTTCTTTGAGGTTGATCGTAAATGTGTTCATCAATCTCCGAATCATCGTTTTCAACATTATGGTGGGTTACTCCACCTTGTTGACCTGGATTCAGTCGTTGATCGACCTGTGTTGTGCAACCGCTTGGGTTTACAATTCCCTAACTGCTGCATGGCTAGCTCCATCTGTTCTCATTTCGCCTTAAGCTCTTCTCTTTGCTTAGCTAAGGCTTCTTGTAACATTTGAGCCGTGACATCGAGTAATGGTAAAAGCCTCCTACGGTGACGACTCATACTTGAAACAAGCATCGCCAAGTTATTGCCGAGCAAAGTTCGAAACTTCATCTTCGGATGACTCTCCTTCATGCATTCTTCTATAGTCAATGCGTCTTGTAGCTCGCAATTGTAATCGAGACATTGGAAACTCGTGGCCGACTTTTCCCCGCAGGAGGAAGTCGTGGTCCTCGCCCATTGTCGGCCCTTTTCCTTTGTTCACCATATTAATGGTGACTTCGGGGAATTCATCCCGATGAATGGCAGATCTTCTTTTTCTTCGGGGTCGCCTTGACTCCGGCTTCAAATCTTCCGTTGTTGGCAAGGAAAGCCTCTCGAATACTGAAGCTCTTTGTGATTGAGCGTTTGACTCGAACGTGCACATCCCGATAACAACGCCTTGATTATTGTGCACACGAGCAAGAACAATTTATTTCATCAATCGTTCTCTTCGCGGTGTTACTACCCCCACCGATGGTGTGGTTGGTGTGGTTTATCATCGATTGCACTTCCACCCCAAGTGTAACGTTGTCCTTAATTGAGGACACGCTTCTTTGGGGACGCCGCCGCTTGACTTGAGAGACAACTTCCGCCGCTTGGCTTCACACCGGTTGCTTCGTATGAATCACGAAGATCTGGTTATCTCTCGTGATTTTCGCGAGTCACTTGCCTCAATTTCTTCTTCTCGCCAGACTCGTGGACCCCTTGTGGATGCTCAAACGAGACGCAATGTAAATTCTTTCGCTTTGAGCCGCTCGATGGCTCGGCACATTTGAACATCACTTGGAATTTGGGTATCAACCCGCGTTGTTTATGGATCGTGACCCAAACGCTCCATTACCTGTTTTGACTTTGGTTCTCAATTGTGGACCAAGGCGATCAACACCGAAGTTGACGGATTTCGGACTTAATAGTTGATACCTCGGTAGGAAAAGTGGAAGAAAGGGGCGAAAAGTCAAATTTTCGCTAAGGCATGGAGGATCAGACGCTTTTGGTAGTAGCCGGACGTTCACGCTGAGAGAGCTTTACATCGCTTCGCCGGTTGCAGCCTAGTCTGCCACCGGGCGCTGAGGGCAACAATCGCTCTACTGAAGAATTCTCGGGCGAGGCGAACTCTTGAGCCAATTTTGACGTTGACTTCGACCCAAACTTGGCGATTTTGAGCCGTTCTTTGGGTTGATTTAGACTCCTGCGCTTGCGAACAACAATGGCATCGCATGAGCAACGCGGCACGGCGTTGAGCTGGGCCTTTCTTTGTCAATCGGGTCCTTTTGACGAACCCATTCTTCCTTGGGAGGAGGCCGACGGATTGAGAAATTGCGCTTGTTGATGCCTTTGATCACGCGGAGTTCGATAGTGAACTCCATCCGCTGACTCCGTGGCCTTGGCTTAACCGACGGGCCATCTTTGACGCCGCTTTGGCGAAGCTCTCTTTGTCGAAAGCGAGCTCGGCTTTGATATCCACCGAGGTGTTACCAGAGGGAATCGCCTGCCGCAGTTTAAACGTAACTAACCTCCCTCTTAAGAGATGATATCCTCCAATGTTTATGGGTGAGGAGGACTTCATGTGGAAGAGGAGAGATACTCTTCAATTTGGCTTGATCGAAGAAGTAGTCTATTCCATCAACCATGAGGTCGGCCCGATCTGCGAATGGTCATGCACACAACGATCTCTGCTCGAGACCGCTGGCTCCCACCGTGGTCGCCATCGTTTGGGTCGAAGTTGATTTCTTTGTCGCTTCCATTACAAAACTTAAGAAAATTACACCTTAATTTTCGCCACAAAGAAATTTCAGAATCCTTCACAAACTCGAACAAAAGACGCTACAAGTGTAGATCTCTTGTTTTCGTGGGACTTTGCCTCGTCGGGACGCCGAATCCGTGGACCACCGGCGTGATCGTCGAATCGACGGTTTAGTTAGTGCTTCGCAGCGAAACAAGAACTTCGGCAAATATCTTAGCAAGGTAAGATATCTACTCTTCTCAAGAATAAGTCAAGGCTTAAACTCAAGAATCTCCGCGTGGATCGTGTTCTTGAACTCAGGAAGCTTGGATTCGACTTTTCCCTTCGATGGCTTCCACCAAGTGGACATAGGAGGGTATTTATAGTCTTTGGGAAACGTGCCCACAAGCGTCATGCGGTGTTGAGATTAGCGCAGCGCTGCAGCTCGAAGCCGCCAAGCTAAGCCGCTTCGCCACCGGCGAGGTAGATGGCCGGCCGCTGGCGGAAGATGGTCGCTACGATCGGCGGAGGCAAGGCCGCCCTTCCACCGCCAGAACGGTTTTCCGCTTTTAGGCACGATTAAATGCTCCTAGAATTACGCCTAGTGGGCGATCTTCGCGGTAACCGCCATTAACGTGTTCAACGCCTCCGCATTGATAAAGTCAAGTGGGCCCCATCGCATTGATTTAGACCCTTCAAGAGTCCTTTCTAAGTATTACGGGTGTCTGCCAGGTTAGCGAGACACAAGTAAATGCCTCGCCTATAGCGAGACACATCAAGGTGTCTCGCTCGTGCGAGGCACACACAAGTGTCTCGCTAATAGCGAGACACATCAAGGTGTCTCGCTCGTGCGAGGCACACACAAGTGTCTCGCACTGTAGCAAGACACAATCTCCCCATGTGTTGACTTCTTGAGATTTCGACGACGTTGTTCTTCGATCTTCTCATGATTTAGTCATATTTGAGGTTCTTCAGCAATTTTTGATGCCTACAGTGTGGTGTTGTATCCCTTGAGCTGACAGATACTCTCCAAATATTCTGTTGGTGTATTCTGTCCCATTATCTGACCTCAACACCTTTATCACTGCACCATACTGAGTCTGGATGTGCCTATGAAAGTCTTTGAAACAACCAACTACATCATTCTTATTTTTCATCAGGTACACCCAAGTGACTCTAGAAAAATAATCAATAAATGTAACAAAATACTTGCATCCACTTATAGAATTTATTGGACAAGGTCTCCATACGTCAGAATGTATCACCTCAAAACTATAGGAACTCCTATTACCCGAACCGACATAAGAGCTTCTAGTAAGCTTCCCAAACTCATAAGCATCACACTGAAACTTCTGTTGATTTGCTTTCTGAAATAAGGTTGGATACATTTTATCCAGAATACTAAATGAAGGATGTCCCATCCGTTTATGATGTAGCATCAACTCATCCTCTCACAAGACACCTCGCCTCCCGCCCCATCCTCTCCATCATAGATGTCACGAGTCCATCCCTTCACGGCCCAGTACCACACCGCCACGCCATGTGCCAGCCCCAAGTCTTCGCCCCGCCCCTTCTCCGAAGATCACCTTAGGAATATCGAAGAAACAACACATTTCAGCTTGAAGGATAATGGCACTAATGGATAACAAAGCAATGTAAAATGAAGGAGCATGCAAAATATTAGATAGTGTTACGTAACCTCGCATAATTAATGCAGCATTTACCGACTACGTACTGTGGTGATAATCACAATTTTATTACAATTTTATATCCCTATTTCCTATTGAATATGAATAAATATCTTGCTAATAATTGTTTTATCTTATATTGCAGGATAATGAAGTATTAATGAATAAAAGCTCAAATGACTCTAATTCTCTGATTTTCTACCTATTTTTATAGTCCACATATGAAGACAAACGAAGGCCCAAGATATCAAGAAGATCCAAGAAGGAAATCATGCAAAAAAAGGCAAAAACGACCAAAGTCTCGGTATAACCGATCTGGCCAACCGGTTGGCTAACCTGCTATTAACCGTTGTTTCGGGTATTCGAATTCTCGGCATTCTTCTCCTATTTTGGCTTGGTTTGATCCAACGGTTCACATTGATTGCGTTAGGGTATAAATATGGGTTGTATCTGAGGGTTTAGAGGTGTGAATTATTTTGTAAAACTCCTTTTGGAGAGGAGGGTTACTCTTAATTGAGAAGACCTTCCACAAATTGTAAATTTTTCTTCTTCAATAAATAAAATTCTTCACCCCTTCAATTTCTTCTTCTCGTGTTCAAGGACCAAAAGGAGGATGTGTTGATGTTGAGAAGTTGCGTGTTTTCTATTTTCTTTTCTTTTCTTTTTATTTGTTTAATTGCTTTGTAGTTTAGATTTAATTGCTTTCTAGGTTAGATTTATTTTCAAGCAATTTAGTGTAGATTTAATTCCTTGCAATTAGTTTAGAATTTTCTTTCTTGTATTTCTCTTTCTCTTGTAATTAAATTCTTCTTCTTTCTATTTTCTTTTTATTTCATGACGATGTGTAACTAATTTCTTGTAAGGATCTAGATTTGCATGAAACTAGTCTAATTTTTCTTATATTTGTGAATTAATCTCTTGTGCTTAAAAAGATCATGTTTAGGTTAATCAACTAGAGAACTAATCGATAGAAGAAGAATTTGATAGTCCCACTTTCCTTAAGTGGTTTGACAAGTTATGCTTATGAATTCTAGGGTTACTATCTTGTTGTTATTCTCTTCATGAGTATTGATTTCAATTAGATAATAATTTGATAGGTTACACTTTCCTTAAGTGGTTTGATATCCTATGCTTAATAAATCTAACATGAAGTGTGATTAAAAGAGGTTGATTCATAATTATTAAGTTAGATTAGCTAGTGGATTCAATTCTAGATTCCTACATATTTCTCATTGAATTCTCATCCTTTGATTTTGATTTTCCTTAACTCTTTTCTTTCTCAATCTTGTTTATAACAATCCTCACAACCAACTTTCACCATGTTTCTCTTTTCCTTTGAATAAACTCCTAATTGTTGCACGAATAATTTGACAAGAACCAAATTTGATTAGCTTCCTATTTCCCGTTCCTCGTGGGATCGACAATCTTAAATACTATAACTTGACAATGGTTGTGCACTTGCGACTATAAAAGGTAAACACTCGTTTTTGCCCATCACTGTGCTGTACCATCTGCAATCTGGATACTCTCTGACTTTGCCAGGTGAGTATAAGACGAGAACTCACTGGCATTGCCAGTTACATGTCTGGATGCTCCAGAATCCATTATCCAGTCTGTGGATATAGTGGCAGCCATGGATGCAAGGGCATGTGCGTCGTTCATACCTTTGTTTGGGTGTCTTGAGGCGTAACTAGCATAGTCTCCTCGAGGCGGTAGATGCACCCTCGGATCGTCGTCTCGCTTCGTTTCCTTCTCGATCTTTGTCAAGAGCTCGATCCTCCTCAGTAAAAGTCATCTCAGTTTCTTCATCCTCCTCTGCCATCGACAGATTCGCCCGATGGCCTCCTCTTCCACCTCGCCGGTCTCCACGGCTGCGGCCATGACCTCCAGCCTGTCCACGTCCACCCTTGTTCCTCTCCTTGGATGACTTAGAGCACATCTGCCTCAGATGCCCTGTCTCTCCGCAGTTAAAGCACTGCCTAGTCTCCCCTCTGAATTCAGTGTTACCTGGGTTTGAGATCACCAGTGCTGACTTCTCTCCCGAAGTCCACATTCCATTTGTAGCACGATCGGCTCTCTTCCTGTATCATGGCCGAGACTGCCTCCTCCAGAGATGGAATCTTCGTCTGGGCTAGTAGCATCGCCGTTCTCTGCTCAAATGATGGAGCTAAGCCTCGGAGGAATAGCATGGTCCTCTTCTGCAAAGAGGCCTCGCGCTCCTTGCACTCAGGGTCCCTGCAACTTGCTAGGGACGAGAAGTGATCGTGATCCGCCACAAGCGCTCGGCTCGTGGCATACTCTGTCTGATCCTCTCTCCACGGGCTGTGGCGGCCGATCACCTTTTCGATCTGGAATACCCTCAGGTTATTCTCCACCCCATCATAGGTCCTCCTCAGCTTCTCCCAGACATCTTGCACCTTTCCAAGGCCATCTACCGTGGCTGCAATTGGCTGGACTATAGAATTGAGAAGCCAGATATGCACCAACATATGAGTGGACTTCCACTCATCTCTTCTCTTGAGCCCTCGGCCCGGCTGATCTTCTCCCCGTCAGATATCCCTCCAGGTTCCTTCCTGCAAGGTATATCTCACCCGGCGCGACCAACTCAGATATGTCGCTGGCCCTTCGAGCTTCACGTCGATAGGTGGAAGCTCCATCTTCTTGGACGGTGACTTTGTTGAGCCCTCTCCCGCTGTCATCCTCATGAACTGCATCATAGTTGAAATATCCTCCAGATTCAACTTCTTGATGAGTTCGCCATCGGGTTTGTGCGGTCTCCATCGATCTAATTTGTATTCGGTTCCTCACACCGATCCCACAAATCTAGATCCCACACCGACCTTCAACATCACCCTCTTCTCATCATCCACCTTGCCCCGTTCATCTCATTTCCTCAACACGAGGGGCTACGATCAAGGGATTATTTCACGAAGAAAATAATCGCCAAAGTGAGTGAAATCGACTGCGAAATCACCACTCTTCCGGGATCAAAGCAAGGTTTGATCCAGAGGGGTCAAGTCCGAGGGATTATTTCACGAAGGAAATAATCGCCAAAGTGAGTGAAATCGACCAGCGAAATCACCACTCTTCGGGATCAAAGCAAGGTTTGATCTAGAAGGGTCAAGTCCGAGGGATTATTTCACGAAGGAAATAATCGCCAAAGTGAGTGAAATCGACCAGCGAAATCACCACTCTTCGGGATCAAAGCAAGGTTTGATCTAGAAGGGTCAAGTCGAGAGGAGATTATTTCACGAAGGAAATAATCGCCAAAGTGAGTGAAATCGACCAAGCGAAATCACCACTCTTCGGGATCAAAGCAAGGTTTGATCTAGAAGGGTCAAGTCCGAGGGATTATTTCACTAAGAAAATAATCGCCAAAGTGAGTGAAATCGACCAAGCGAAATCACCACTCTTCGGGATCAAAGCAAGGTTTGATCTAGAAGGGTCAAGTCGAGAGGAGATTATTTCACGAAGAAAATAATCGCCAAAGTGAGTGAAATCGATAGCGAAATCACCACTCTTCGGGATCAAAGCAAGGTTTGATCTAGAAGGGTCAAGTCGAGAGGAGATTATTTCACGAAGGAAATAATCGCCAAAGTGAGTGAAATCGATAGCGAAATCACCACTCTTCGGGATCAAAGCAAGGTTTGATCTAGAAGGGTCAAGTCGAGAGGAGATTATTTCACGAAGGAAATAATCGCCAAAGTGAGTGAAATCGATAGCGAAATCACCACTCTTCGGGATCAAAGCAAGGTTTGATCTAGAAGGGTCAAGTCGAGAGGAGATTATTTCACGAAGAAAATAATCGCCAAAGTGAGTGAAATCGACCAAGCGAAATCACCACTCTTCGGGATCAAAGCAAGGTTTGATCTAGAAGGGTCAAGTCGAGAGGAGATTATTTCACGAAGAAAATAATCGCCAAAGTGAGTGAAATCGACCAAGCGAAATCACCACTCTTCGGGATCAAAGCAAGGTTTGATCTAGAAGGGTCAAGTCGAGAGGAGATTATTTCACGAAGGAAATAATCGCCAAAGTGAGTGAAATCGACCAAGCGAAATCACCACTCTTCGGGATCAAAGCAAGGTTTGATCTAGAAGGGTCAAGTCGAGAGGAGATTATTTCACGAAGGAAATAATCGCCAAAGTGAGTGAAATCGACCAAGCGAAATCACCACTCTTCGGGATCAAAGCAAGGTTTGATCTAGAAGGGTCAAGTCGAGAGGAGATTATTTCACGAAGGAAATAATCGCCAAAGTGAGTGAAATCGACCAAGCGAAATCACCACTCTTCGGGATCAAAGCAAGGTTTGATCTAGAAGGGTCAAGTCGAGAGGAGATTATTTCACGAAGAAAATAATCGCCAAAGTGAGTGAAATCGACCAAGCGAAATCACCACTCTTCGGGATCAAAGCAAGGTTTGATCTAGAAGGGTCAAGTCGAGAGGAGATTATTTCACGAAGAAAATAATCGCCAAAGTGAGTGAAATCGACCAAGCGAAATCACCACTCTTCGGGATCAAAGCAAGGTTTGATCTAGAAGGGTCAAGTCGAGAGGAGATTATTTCACGAAGGAAATAATCGCCAAAGTGAGTGAAATCGACCAGCGAAATCACCACTCTTCGGGATCAAAGCAAGGTTTGATCTAGAAGGGTCAAGTCGAGAGGAGATTATTTCACGAAGAAAATAATCGCCAAAGTGAGTGAAATCGACCAGCGAAATCACCACTCTTCGGGATCAAAGCAAGGTTTGATCTAGAAGGGTCAAGTCGAGAGGAGATTATTTCACGAAGAAAATAATCGCCAAAGTGAGTGAAATCGACCAGCGAAATCACCACTCTTCGGGATCAAAGCAAGGTTTGATCTAGAAGGGTCAAGTCGAGAGGAGATTATTTCACGAAGAAAATAATCGCCAAAGTGAGTGAAATCGACCAGCGAAATCACCACTCTTCGGGATCAAAGCAAGGTTTGATCTAGAAGGGTCAAGTCGAGAGGAGATTATTTCACGAAGAAAATAATCGCCAAAGTGAGTGAAATCGACCAGCGAAATCACCACTCTTCGGGATCAAAGCAAGGTTTGATCTAGAAGGGTCAAGTCGAGAGGAGATTATTTCACGAAGAAAATAATCGCCAAAGTGAGTGAAATCGACCAGCGAAATCACCACTCTTCGGGATCAAAGCAAGGTTTGATCTAGAAGGGTCAAGTCGAGAGGAGATTATTTCACGAAGGAAATAATCGCCAAAGTGAGTGAAATCGACCAGCGAAATCACCACTCTTCGGGATCAAAGCAAGGTTTGATCTAGAAGGGTCAAGTCGAGAGGAGATTATTTCACGAAGGAAATAATCGCCAAAGTGAGTGAAATCGACCAGCGAAATCACCACTCTTCCGGGATCAAAGCAAGGTTTGATCTAGAAGGGTCAAGTCGAGAGGAGATTATTTCACGAAGAAAATAATCGCCAAAGTGAGTGAAATCGACCAAGCGAAATCACCACTCTTCGGGATCAAAGCAAGGTTTGATCTAGAAGGGTCAAGTCGAGAGGAGATTATTTCACGAAGGAAATAATCGCCAAAGTGAGTGAAATCGACCAGCGAAATCACCACTCTTCGGGATCAAAGCAAGGTTTGATCTAGAAGGGTCAAGTCGAGAGGAGATTATTTCACGAAGAAAATAATCGCCAAAGTGAGTGAAATCGACCAGCGAAATCACCACTCTTCCGGGATCAAAGCAAGGTTTGATCTAGAAGGGTCAAGTCGAGAGGAGATTATTTCACGAAGAAAATAATCGCCAAAGTGAGTGAAATCGACCAAGCGAAATCACCACTCTTCGGGATCAAAGCAAGGTTTGATCTAGAAGGGTCAAGTCGAGAGGAGATTATTTCACGAAGAAAATAATCGCCAAAGTGAGTGAAATCGACCAGCGAAATCACCACTCTTCGGGATCAAAGCAAGGTTTGATCTAGAAGGGTCAAGTCGAGAGGAGATTATTTCACGAAGAAAATAATCGCCAAAGTGAGTGAAATCGACCAGCGAAATCACCACTCTTCGGGATCAAAGCAAGGTTTGATCTAGAAGGGTCAAGTCGAGAGGAGATTATTTCACGAAGGAAATAATCGCCAAAGTGAGTGAAATCGACCAAGCGAAATCACCACTCTTCCGGGATCAAAGCAAGGTTTGATCTAGAAGGGTCAAGTCGAGAGGAGATTATTTCACGAAGAAAATAATCGCCAAAGTGAGTGAAATCGACCAGCGAAATCACCACTCTTCGGGATCAAAGCAAGGTTTGATCTAGAAGGGTCAAGTCGAGAGGAGATTATTTCACGAAGAAAATAATCGCCAAAGTGAGTGAAATCGACCAGCGAAATCACCACTCTTCGGGATCAAAGCAAGGTTTGATCTAGAAGGGTCAAGTCGAGAGGAGATTATTTCACGAAGGAAATAATCGCCAAAGTGAGTGAAATCGACCAAGCGAAATCACCACTCTTCGGGATCAAAGCAAGGTTTGATCTAGAAGGGTCAAGTCGAGAGGAGATTATTTCACGAAGAAAATAATCGCCAAAGTGAGTGAAATCGACCAGCGAAATCACCACTCTTCGGGATCAAAGCAAGGTTTGATCTAGAAGGGTCAAGTCGAGAGGAGATTATTTCACGAAGGAAATAATCGCCAAAGTGAGTGAAATCGACCAAGCGAAATCACCACTCTTCGGGATCAAAGCAAGGTTTGATCTAGAAGGGTCAAGTCGAGAGGAGATTATTTCACTGCTATAAATATAATGAGTGTGATACGCCGGGGGTGTTGACGATGGCCAGAGTGGGAAACGGTGGCGGTGCCTGCATAGGAGGCGGCAACAGAGGCGAAAAAGCCGGAGGTCCCAAATGCAGAGAATAGTTAGTGAGAGACAGTAATAGAATGCTCCATCTTCCATGATGAAGTTAGAGCAGTTGGTTTGAGAAAGAAAAAGTTTCTCAATTTTCTGGATGATACGGGGGTGTTTGGTTCATTTTCTTGAAATTTCAAGAAATGTTTTCCACCCAAAAAAACATTTCCTTGTATTTCTTAAAAAAATTTTGAGAAAAGTTATGAGAAGTCAAAAAGTACAAGTTTTCTTATTTTTGACATTTTGTTTGTTTGGTTCAAAACAAGAAAATGGGCCCCTTACTTTATAGAAATGTCAAGTTTTCTATAAAGGTTTGTTTGTTTGGTTCAAAACAAGAAAATTTGGGGTGAGAAATAGGGTATGGGTGAAGTTTTATTATTTTAATATTTGTGTTGTCAGATTTCTTGGTGATTTCCTTCCATTTTGAGTGGAAGTTGATTTCTATAAATTTGGGTACTTTTCAGTACTTTATAGAAAACTTTTCTATAAATTTTTTTGGAACCAAACAAGGTTTATAGAAATGTACAGAAAATATTTATTTACCAAACTACCATTGTCAGATTTTTATAGAAAACATTTCTATAAAATAGCCCAACCAAACACCCCCTTAAGCATAACTTTGAGATATGATATTAGTAATTATGATCATGGAGAAGTGAAAAAGGTAGAGAAAATTGCTAAGGCAGAGAGAATTCCACGGGTCTGCATTGGAATTCCTTAAGAGGGGGAAAAAGAATTAACTTTGAATTGGAAAGTGTGGCAGATTGATATTATACTTTGCAAATAATGTTGAGTTTGAAATTTGAATCTGCCAAAGGAAAGCCTGGAATTGACATGTGGCATTTTTGCCAAATGTCGGTTGCAAGGTGTAGAGTTTTTGGTATAGTTATTGATTTTACCTTACTAAGAGTATCATTCTTGAAATGTGCATGAATTGCTGAAGGCCAACTCATCTTTAACCAAATTACATGAAATTATGATCATATTAAGTTTGAAATACTTAAAGGAATACCTTTTTCTCTTTGAAAAAATAATACAAAGAGGAAGCGGTATTCATCATCTATTAGTGCTCAGCCATCATAATCAAACGATTATTATACTTTCTTCGAGTAAAGAAAAAAAGAAGAAGAAGATTTTAATGCTTAAATGATTTATGCTTCCAGGTTGGATTTTCTTCACCAAGCCAAGATGGAATCATGCATGACTTTAACCTTTCTTTGTCTGAGGTAGTTATTCATTCCGTACTGCATGCATCATTATAGTGTCAGCCAGCGATTTAAGTATATGGTGCATATACATATTTTCACATATTCATAATTTCAAATTGCTTGTTGCAGTACTCTGTTTTCGGCTCAATATTGACTATCAGAGCAATTATAGGAGCAATAATAAGTGGGCGTCGCGTATATAATTGGCAGAAAACATGTATGAATCTTAGACTTTGTTTTCAATTCAACCTGTATCAACAGCGCATGAATTTAAGCTAACTGTAGACACTAAATCTCGACAACATGTACTTAGTAATGTTTTTGTGTGCTGGCAATGGCAGTATCAGATATATTCTGTATCATGGGATGGCTTGCCATAATATTTGGGAAGGTTCAACACCCTCTCTCCCTTTAAATCCCTCATACACATCAAATATTTGATATAGACTAGTATAAAGAACATGGAAAGCTAATTCCATTTTACTTGTCAGCTAGTTTTCTTTCAAAGTTTATGTATAACCCTTTTATTACATGATCTCTGTGCTTATATGAAGAATTCTTGGTGGCTTGATCTTGGGAGGCTCTCAGTCAGGTACGGAATCAGGCTTTTTTCATATGTGGTTGGTGCAAAAAATTCTCTTATGTAGTTCATGAATGGGTTTAATTCATATAATTGTTTGCATATATCATCTTTCATAAAAATCATGCGATACTTCAGCATTTGTATAAAATTTTACAATTTATTCTGAAACATGTATTGAGAAAGAATAGTATCATGGATCGGTTTAACAGGTGCCAATATACATAGCAGAAATAACACCAAAGGATCTCAGGGGAGGATTTACGACCATGAAGAAAACTTATTATACAATTTGTTTCATTTGAATCTTATGTGAATGTATTGTACCACATGCAGTTGATGATACGCGGTGGAGTGTCTCTTGTGTAATTGTTAGGAACACTTTTGGCTTGGAGTACCCTCGCACTTATAGGTATATGTAGCTCATAGTTTCCTCTTCTGCATGTATTTCATTTTATATATTCTTTTACTATTTACTTATTTATTCCGAAATTTGAGGTAGATTGCATGCAGCGTTGCTATATATAGATTTTCATAGACAAGGAAAAGTAATAAATGAAAACTAATTCTGGAGTAAAGAATAATAAACTGAAAAGACACACAACTTAATAAATTTCCTCGAAAGGCATTATGATAAACTAGATTCAGTTCTTTGATAATATACTCTAAGTTCAGTAAAGTAAACTATAAGTGAATTTATTTAAATCCCTTTTCCAGGAGTTGCTCCATGTATAATACAACTAGTTGGACTCGTTCTCATTCCAGAATCTCCTAGATGGCTGGTAACTGTCATGCCAAAAAAAAATTTATTTCAATGCTCAATTTTTATGCATTGTCTATCAACGTCTACAAAATTATCGTGTCAATAGAACTAAATAAAAGTTTTATGCAGGCAAAGACTGGTCATGATAATGAGCTTCTATCAGCACTACAGAGGCTTTGTGGCATGGATTGGGATATTTATGAAGAGGTTGAGGAGATTAAAGTACTAATTCCTTACTGTAAAAGATAATAATATTCAATGCAACAATATGAAGCTGACTCAATCTATTTATATCAGGAATTCACAAAAGCCCTCGAAAGCCTTCCACAAGACAGGATATTGGATTAGTTTCAGACGCGCTATCTTCGTGTTGTCATTGTAAGTACTCATATTAAGTATCATTTTACTGGCTTCCTAGAAATATTTAAATCATTTCATTGGTGAAAAAACCAGGTTGGAGTTGGACTAATGGCATTTCAGCAATTTGGGGGAATTAATGGGATTGTCTACTATGCCAGCGAAATATTTCTATCAGCGGGTAAATTAGGAAATGTTTCCACAAACATCTTCAGATTTTTGCTAAAATCTTTTCTTGTTGGAAGTAAACAGGTTTCTCATGGAGCAGTACGGAAACCACTGCAATGGCTATTCTTCAAGTTCCAATAACTGCAGTCGGCAATTTCTTAATGGATAAATCTGGAAGAAGACCACTCTTATTGGTAAAATGACCGAGAGAAGAACCAGTCAAAGTACTTTTACGCCCAACATATGCCCAGCCTACTCTAAGAAAATGCTGGAAGATTTTCAGGTTTCAGCATCTGGAACGTGCCTAGGCACTTTGTTGGCAGGCATCTCGTTCATCTTGCACGCTTCTTCTCAATCACAGTTGAAACCGAAACTGGCTTTGCTGGGCATACTAGTAATTTTCTTCATGCATTTTAAGATTTTTTTTTTTTTGGGTTAATTGCGGATAGCGACATTTACCATTTACCCAAGTACGGAGAAACTCACCTGAAGAGTCAAAAAAGTTCACTCAGGGGTTCTATCCGCACCAATAGGACTACAGGGGTCTATCCGCAATTAACCCTTTTTTTTCATTGCTAAATGAAGCTAACTTTTTCGTGTGAGAGTAGGTGTTTATAGGTTCTCTTTTTCTGGGAATGTAGGCAAAACGATGGATTATCATGTCTGAGGCGAGTATTTTGGTTTATATTAACAGCAGTAAGAACAATACATCGTAGTAGTCCTTTTGGTTCAGATATTTCCCATCAACATGAAAGGATCTGCTGGAAGCCTTGTGACGTTAATGAACTGGTTCGGTTCTCGGGCTTTATCAGATGCCTTCAATTTTATGATGTCCTGGAGCTCATCAGGTGATGATTGTCAATTATTTTCCTAGATAATGTAATCAGTTATTCCTTTTATCAACAGTTTGTTCTTTTACTCCTTTCTGCAGGTAAATTTTAAATTTTAGCATGCGTTTGTGGTCTTTCTGTTGTGTTTGTGAAGATGATGGTGCCAGAAACCAAAGGGAGAATCCTGGAAGAGATACAGGCCTCTATAAATTCCTTCAAATAAGATAAAATCTGAGTTGATCGAAATCCTCAATTAAATAGTAGGCAAGTGACGCAGCGCGGAAGTTGAAACCTCAGAATCCACCAAGGATTGCTCTCTGAATCAACAAAGAGCGATCTCCGAATCCACGAAGAGCTTCGAATCCACGAAGAAAATATAATAAACGAAATTTTATTGATGAAAAGATATGCCTCTAGGGCTTACAAGACTCTGTTTAAATAGAAAATAAACAAGACTCCTACTATGACTCGAACTTTACTAAAAATAGAAACAAGATTTCTAATTGACCCGAACTTTGTCAAAAATAGAAAATAAGAAAACTATCCTTAAAAGACTCCCTATGATTAGGGAAGTAAATCGGTCAAATTTGAAATCAAACCGGATTTGCTTCCTAATCAAAACAGACTCCTAAAACATTACTAAAAATAGTAAAAAACTGACAAAAACCCTGATATCTCTCAATCCGGAGGGAATTTGGCGAAACGGACGGTGGCAAACCGAACTTCGGTCGGTTTGGTTGACTCCGTCTCGAAAAAATACGCGATTTAAAAAAATATTCGTTCAATTCCGACTTACGGTTTGAAAGATACGACATGTTCTTCGTTGCAAGCTATTTTCTTCGACTGAGTCCGTGTTTGGGCTTGTGACGGTCCCGTTTCTCCATGAATATGTCCGCACCGCGTTCTACATCAGCAAGTGACAGAGTACTAATATCTTAATATCTATCCCTTACATAAGTCGAATGATGAATTGGCTAATCACCTTATGCTTTGATGTCAATTTGGCTATTTGGAAGCATTTTATGTACATACATATGTGGAAGTTTGTGTCATCTTCATAGGGTGTTAATGTGCATAAGACATCTAGGGTTTTTTCTGTATATTAGTTGTGCAACAATCAGTGGCAACTTTTAGAATACAAAATAATAACTCTTACATCAATTTCAAAATTCTGGTGTTGTAACAGAGTCCTTCGATATAGTACTGAAGCAACCTGTGTTCAAATCTCGCCGACTATGAATTTAAAACGGAGCCTAAACAATTGGGTACCGCTGCGTGCGCCTCAACTTTTGGAATTTTGGTGTAGTGGCGCAGGCTTTTGACAACAACAGTAGAATTTTCAATAATTTGACATCCAGCAACTCTTAAATATAACATCCAATTATAACTATGATTTTCTAACCTTACAAGAGCATCTAGAGAGAAAGCATATAGATTGATTAATTAAGTAGAGTTTGAGGAGAATAGCTAGCCCTTTTTGGCATATGGAAGAAATATAATGTAGAATTCATAAATAGAAACCGAAATGTGCTAAAAGTAAATTACACGCTAAAAACTACCTTGTTTAACGAGGGAGCAGACTCGTCAAAGTCCGTTACCAACCGCTAAACTCCAACTTCCACCACGTGTCAACCATCCAATGGACCATTTCCGACAAACCTTCACCTACAAAATCCACCATAAATTCTCCGTAAACTAGTCCATAAAAAACGAAAAAGCCAGCAAAAATAAACAAAAAAAGGAAAAATAAATAGCAAAAAAAAAAAGGAAGAAAAGGGATCCTCCGAAAGGGGGAAGAAAATAAAGAAGAAGAAAGGGGAAAATCAAAGCAGATAGCACGTCAAATTAACCCCTTTCTTTCTCTTTAAATCGCCCAAAAAAAATAAAAATACCCTAAAAATCCAAAAAAATCGAATTTTTATATCACCATGGGGACCGAGATCTTGCACCCGCAGGATTGCTTAACGCGCCACCTCCGAAAGCCTCGCCTGCACCCAAATCCTAACCCTAATCCTCACGCGAAGGCGTTCAAGAAGAGGCGATCGAGATCCAGATCGCCGAGATCAGCGAAGATCATGGGCCAAGTCACGATCTTGAAGCGAGGGGAATCGCTCATTTCATCGAGGATCGAGTCGTTGATATCGGATCCGAAAGTTTTCGGGTCGGGTCGGTTAGGACCGGATCCGGATCAGATTCGGGTCGTGGCTTACGCAGGATCCGCGTTCTCGACGTCGCCGTCGCCGGGGTCGCTGCCGCTGCCGAGTTTTTCGAGGAGGAAGGAGGAGGGATCGTCGGTTGTGGATCAATCGGCGACCAAGGATTTGAGGCGGTTGCTTCGGTTGGATTGATTTGGATAATTGTTTAATAAATTTATGGGGATTTAAGGGGAGAATTAAAAAAAAAAGCGATTTTTATGTTCCTTATCTTTTTCTTTGGATCGGTTTCCGTATGTTTTTTAGCGCGGGAATTGTTGGATTTAAAATTTATATGTGAAGGCTTAGATTGAATAACTTTTTTTACATCTAATGTTAATTGAATTATGTAAATATTTATCTGATAATCTTGTTTTTGTTTTCTTGGCTGTTTGATGATGCTCTTTTTTTCCTTCCTCTTTTCGTCAATTATGAAATCTATTTGGGAAAATGAATCGGGTACTTCTTTGAAAAGTGAGAACCAGAGAGTGAAAAATACAAAATAAAATAAAATAAACACTTTTGAAGAGAGAACCATCTTGAAGAATTATCTTCCAGTTTGGTTGTTTTGGTGTCCCGATGGATATTTCTTTTGATCATTTGGTTGTCTTTTGTCTTATTAATCCATTTTATTTTTACATAAAAAAGAGAGAGAGCTATTCAATGGAGTGGGAATGACAATCTTTTTATTTTTGATATGAATAAGTAATAAGTAATCAAGGCATGTCATTGTGAATATTCATTCCCATATAAAATATGAATGAATGAGATGCGGGAATAAGTGTAAAAAGGTATTATATTTGATACACATAAATGAAAATTAAGAATGAGCATTTCGTTCCTACCAATTATTCAATTCCACCCATTACCGGCGGATATCTTATTCATAAAGGGGGTGTTTGTTTCAAATCCCAAAATTTATGGATATGGATTTCACCATGGGATTTCAAATCCATATGGTTTTTATAAAGTTTTGGGATTCCATAAACTTTGTTTGTTTCATCAATATTTTGGGATCCCAAATACTATAATTTGTAATATTTTGTTTGTTTCAAACTCAAATTCTAGAATTACAATTTTTAGAATTTCAAATCTTGAGTCGTAGCAAACAAAGATATGGATTACCCAAATAATTTTTGGTGAAAATAAGAACCGTTGGTGAGCTTACCTCCCACAAAAGAACAAACACAATTGTATTCAATTGGGGTAACCATACCCATTCAAATTTAAACTCCAACAATTTATAAGCGGTCATATTTTTCCAATGGCTATAAAAATAGCTCAATTATACTAACTTCATGAGTAGTGTTTTTTTTAAAGCAAGAAGCCTCCACACATCATTTTTCCGCAACTAGGATGGAGATGCAAAAAAGGTGCTACTGTAAAATCCCGACACCCTTGAAGCAATGCAAAAATGGAAAAAATCAAGGCTGTTACTATTGGGGTTGCGCTAGGTATCCAAAGAAAGAATGTAATTTCTCACAATTTCAAATCTTCAAAACTAACCCACGACAATGAAAAAAAATTGTAAAAATAAATGAAAATATAGAGGCTCAGAAACTGGTCAATTTTGAGACCATCACCATTATAATGAAATATCATTGTTGATTGCATTCAAATAATAATGGACTGCCGCGCCTAAAAATTGCAAATGCAATCTAGACTGCATTTTCATTATTGAACGCCTCCTGTAAACAATGAAATCCATTGTAGGTGACATTATCAGAATGCGACCAATCATCATAGCTAAATCCGAAAAACTGAAAAAACCAACTTTTTTTCATCCTAGTATTTGAAATCCACCCTATTTTCCAAAAAACAACTTTTTCAAGGCTGCAAAATATAAGGTTGCAAGCAACCCAAAAGCAAGCAAAGAAACCCATAAGAATATGGCAACAAAACCAACAACAAGCCAAGTAGCAATTAAACAAGGTCGCAAGTAACAAGGTTGCAATTAATCAAGGCTGCAAGCAACAAGGATGCAAGTAACCACCTCAAACAACCATGGCTGCAAGCAAACCCACAATTAACCAGCAAAAGAAATAAACAACAAACCAAGGCTGCAAGCAAACCATGATCAAAGCAGCAACCCATTCATAAATATATGTTAGTACAATATAACAAAATTCAAACCAACAACAAACCAAGCAGCAATTAAACAAGGCTGCATGGAGCAAACCCACAAGAATATGGCAACAAAAACCAACAACAAGCCAAGGTTGCAAGCAACCCAAAAGCAAGCAAAGAAACCCATAAGAATATGGCAACAAAACCAACAACAAGCCAAGTAGCAATTAAACAAGGTCGCAAGTAACAAGGTTGCAATTAATCAAGGTCGCAAGCAACAAGGATGCAAGTAACCACCTCAAACAACCATGGTCGCAAGCAAACCCACAATTAACCAGCAAAAGAAATAAACAACAAACCAAGGTGCAAGCAAACCATGATCAAAGCAGAACCCATTCATAAATATATGTTAGTACAATATAACAAAATTCAAACCAACAACAAACCAAGCAGCAATTAAACAAGGCTGCATGGAGCAAACCCACAAGAATATGGCAACAAAAACCAACAACAAGCCAAGGTTGCAAGCAACCCAAAAGCAAGCAAAGAAACCCATAAGAATATGGCAACAAAACCAACAACAAACCAAGCAAAGAATTAAACAAGGTCGCATGGAGCAAACCCATAAGAATATGGCAACAAAAACCAACAACAAGCCAAGTAGCAATTAAACAAGGCTGCAAGCAGCAAACCCACAAGAAACTTGAAACAAAAACCAACAACAAACCAAAAACAAGCAAACCCCAACAAACCAACAACAAACCAAAACAAGCAAACCCCAACAAACCAACAACAAACCAAGCAAAGAATTAAACAAGGTCGCATGGAGCAAACCCACAAGAAACTTGAAACAAAACCAACAACAAACCAAAACAAGCAAACCCACAAGAATATGGCAACAAAACCAACAACAAACCAGCGACAATTAAACAAGGTGCATGGAGCAAACCCACAAGAAACTTGAAACAAAACCAACAACAAGCCAAGTAGCAATTAAACAAGGTCGCATGGAGCAAACCCACAAGAAACTTGAAACAAAACCAACAACAAGCCAAGTAGCAATTAAACAAGGTCGCATGGAGCAAACCCACAATTAACCGACAAAAGAAATAAACAACAAACCAAGCAAAGAATTAAACAAGGTCGCATGGAGCAAACCCACAATTAACCGACAAAAGAAATAAACAACAAACCAAGCGACAATTAAACAAGGTCGCATGGAGCAAACCCACAAGAAACTTGAAACAAAACCAACAACAAGCCAAGTAGCAATTAAACAAGGTGCATGGAGCAAACCCACAAGAAACTTGAAACAAAACCAACAACAAGCCAAGTAGCAATTAAACAAGGTGCATGGAGCAAACCCACAAGAATATGGCAACAAAACCAACAACAAACCAAGGTGCAAGCAAACCATGATCAAAGCGACAACCCATTCATAAATATATGTTAGTACAATATAACAAAATTCAAACCAACAACAAGCCAAGGTTGCAAGCAACCCAAAAGCAAGCAAAAACCCAATTTATAATGAGATTGCAATTGAAGTATTGAAATATGCATAAAGTTACACCTCTAAGTGTTCAACTTACAAAATTAGCAATATATCCATAAGCTCAAATTACATCACTAAGTAGTTAATATGCAATGAGATTACAAAAGTAATAGATATGTCAAGTTTTCAAAAGTAGTGAAGTATCAAGTGCTCAAAAGTCAAACCAAAATAGTTGTCCTAAAATTTGCAATTTATATGGGTAAACAATATAATATTTCCACACACAAACACACGCACACACTATTCAATCAGCACTGCAATTTTAATAATTTTCTTTTATATAAAAAGAACTGAAAAGGATATAAAAAACAAGGCAACTTGTATTACATACTATCTTCCTCTAAATTGTCTTGTTGAAAAAAACAAGGCAACTTGTATTACATACTATCTTCCTCTAAATTGTCTTTTGTTTAAGAAAGGTTAGTGATAATTAAACTTGAGTAAGATCACTCATGAACACCCAATAAAACAGTGACATGATAAGAACCCCTCTCCGACCACCAAATCCCTTCGCTGGAAATTCCATTTACTTCTTACTACAAACGTCAGAAAATTAATCAGTACTTCACTTAGAGCAGTCTTTCCAACTGTAAAAAGGGAAACAGAATTGTTATCGTGTCTTTTGATTTGCCCAAGGGTTTATCAATTTAACAGAAATGCGTTTATACACAAAAAAGAGTCTCTTGATCAGAACCAGCAATCGTAATACCTCGTTATATGATATTTCCCACAAATAAACTTCAAATTCAAGGGAGTTCTTGAGCTTTGAAGTATCAATGAATAAACCCCCAACTATTGCATGTGTACTAATTTCATTTATAAACTATCATAACACGATGCCCTCAATGAACCCCAAGCATAAGAACCTCCATTTCTATATCAAACAAACATTTACAGATACGATAATTGATTTAAAACTTTGAAAATTAGAAAAATTTTAAAAAAAATCTGCATAGACTAGAGCTCAATAGAGACAAAAAAAAACTGCAAATTTAGCGTTTCATTCACGCAGATAATCTAAATCTTAAAGAAGTTAAAAGAGCAGAGAAAGATAGTATGTAATAAAAATTGCATATTCTGAACCCAAATCAATTTCAACGAAACCCCCAAATCAATTTCACCGAAACCCCTAAATCAAATCCTTCAAACCCTAATTTAAAAAGAAAGGGAACGAGATTTACCTGTGTTGTCGGAGAGAAGATCGATTGGAACACTAGATCAGCAAGATGATCGAAAAACAGAAACTCTCAAATCGATTTCACCAAAAACGATATCTTCCACCTTCAAATCATCTTCCTAACTGAAGTTATAGCGAAAACCCTAGCTGTTCCCCATCTTAGGACTGAGATTTAACCCAAAATTCGTGGATTTGGAAAGAGGAGAGCTAGGGTTTCGGCGCGGGAAATGGAAGAGGCGGGTGAAAGAGGAGCGAAAGAAAATGATAGCGGTGAGAATATCTCAGGAGCAATTGGTTTTGGGGGTTTGATATTCGTCACGAGACAAGTATTAGCTGAGTTGGCCTCTTCCTGTCAGATATCCAGCCCACATCCCACCCTTTTGTTAGAATTTTGCAAATGCTAAAAAATATTAGTTTTTTAATATTTGGGGATCTTATATCCCAAAAATAATTTTGAAACAAACATGAGTTATGGAATTCTAAAACCCACAAAAACCCACTTTTTCATCCATATCCCACCTATATCCCAAAAAAAAGTTGAAACAAACACCCCCAAATAGAACTTCGAATATTCTCATGGATGTCTATGCCCAACAATGATATCACGAGATGTTATAAACTTTCCTCATCAGCAAACCTCCACAAAAGTCATTATTAGCCTCCAAGATACTGTCCTATAATGGAAACCAACCCACAAAGAAGAAAGTGATTAAAATACCTGAACTGAAGCAAATTTGGTATCATTGCCCAAGTAGTAATTAATCCTGCTATAAATAATAAAGCTGATGCAGCTCCATATTTTGCTTGATCCAACTGATCAAGCAACTTAACTCCTAAAAATGCACATAACCATCACTGAGCTTTGACACCGGCCATTTTAAGAAGTAAAACATAACTTGTATTCATCAGATTTTGATCAGGTTTTTTTTTTACAACGGATCAAAAAATCTTTTTAACAATTTCGAAAAGGTTACTATAGCGAGCTCAGAAATTCTGCAATTACGCAGGCTTATTCCATATAGTAAATGTTGCAGACACAACTGACAGTATTCTCAAAACTCTGCATTCGACATAAAAGGTTCAAAATTCAGACACCAGCTGAACATTGAAAGGGCACACAGAGAAGCATTGCCCAAATCGTCGCTCTTCAAGTATGTTCATCAGCCAAAACTGTAAAATACACATCTCTAGTAACAATATGATCCAGCAATCTCTAGGCACCACCAACATACTATTTTCAAAAAACTACTGTAAAAGATACAGAAGAGCAATTAAGCAAAGCATGTTTCTGCAGATAACAAAGATAAAGGACAATAAAACCGAACCGAAGGAACATGAGACCTAAAGAATCAAAACGCTAGAACCTAAATAACACCTGCAAAATGAACCTCCATACATTTTATAACAACAAATTGAAAGCATCCAAAAAGAATCATGCCCATTTGGGATCTCAACCACAACGAAGAATAACACTGGATTCCCGCAAGTCTTGAATAACCACTACATTTAGGTCATGGCTTAAAAGGGGCAAACACCACCACAGAGTTGTGTCCACCAAATCCAAATGAATTAGAAATTGCTGCAACAGGAAAGTAAGAGGAGAGAAGGTTTAGATCATTTTGTAATTTATGTGAATTCAAAGAATTGTGATTGAGGAAGATTAGAACATACCAACATTCACTTCATGCTGCTGCTTTTTATTTGCTACTGTGTCAAAATCAACAGAAGGCTCTGGATTCTGCAATAAAAGGATAGATTTTTAATGCATGACCCAGTGAAACAATGACGATTTTCTCTCATCCATGTTACTGCAAGACAAGACACAAGACATGCTTCTTTCTACTGGTTTTGACTTACAACTGAAGAACTTCCAGAGTTTAGAAAAACAATTAAATAGCTATATATATTCTTTACCAATTGGGCAAGTAAAACACATAATATGTGTGGATCTTTCTGATTAACATGCAGGAGTGATATAATAACTGCTACTAAGATGAAATTCAGTTTAACTGAAAGGACATTGGGAGAACAACTATTTAATTCATTGCATTTTTAAGTGGTTGACTTCAAGATTTTAAATGTTAAACAAGAGATTAAAAAAGGAAGCAGAAAGTTTATTTTCATGCAAAGCTAATGTAACAAGGACGATGAGCAACTGAAAGATATTTCACTAAGAGCCAAATTTGCATGCAAGTCACAGACAAATGGAACATAATTCATATCCCCGATTATAGAATCAAAGCAATGCCTACTTACAAATTGGTTTATGCTTGGGTGCAGCCATCCAGTGGTTATGGCTTTAACTGTGGCAATGGCTTCCAGCCCTCCGGCAGCACCAAGGCAATGGCCTATCATAGACTGAAGACAGAAACATATAGAGGAATAAAGTTAAATGGAGCGATTTGCCAAAAAAGAACAAAAGACGAGGAGAAATATGAAAAAAGAAGCATTGAAAGCTAAAAGGTAAGGAAGTTTTCACCTTTGTTGCATTGATCTTGATCTCCTTTGGATCCTTGAACACTTGCTTTATAGCATTAACCTCAGCCAGGTCACCAGCAAGGGTGGAAGTAGCATGAGCATTTATGTAATTGACCTACAGACAAATATCAAAGTTGGAGTTATGAGTATCTCTTATATTAAATCCAGCAGATTGATTCGAGTCACAAGTTCAATTTCTAAGGCCCAGACAGAGAAACTAAGTCTTAGTATATAGAGATTATTTATAACTCAAGAGACAATTCATCCCTGTTAATATGATAAGATTGTTGATGGCATATTAATAGCTGAGTTGAGAGTAAAGTAGAACTGAATTCGAGCTGTTTTAATGAGGAATATTGAGGACCAACAATACTGTCAGATCATACTTTGGCCTTTCAATGTGTTATGGGATAAGTGGAGGGCAGAAAGTCTCTCTTTCATTAATTATGTTAAATTTACGAAGTCAATATTCATGTTGGAAACAGGAAGATGGACTGGTGAAATACAATTCAAAGATGAACATGACATGGATGTCCAATTCTTTTCCCAAAGTTTTAAATAAAAATACAATAAACACTCCAACAAGTAACTCAGATTGGAAAAATGAAAAGACAAAATTAAGACGCTAGGTGAATGGAGAACAAAAGAGTAACTAACAACTCGATTACCTACCTCTTCTGGGGCCACTCCTGCATCCTCAAGACTTCTTTGGATACAGGTTGAAACCCCAAGCCCATCAGCTCTGGGATCAGTCATGTGGTAGGCATCACAATTCACAGCACCTCCCAAGTATTCTGCAATAATTGGTGCATCACGTTTCATTGCATGTTCCAGGCTTTCCATTACCTTTACATGAATAAGCACAAAAAAGTATCAGATAAACAACAGCATAAAAATATGGAGTTGTATAGAGTATAAAAAATCACAGAGAGAATATCTAGTTAATCAAAATTGCAGTTTGAGGTGCTCAACATGCAGCTCCCTTTCCATGCTGAACAGGACAACTGTTACCGTAGAAATAAGGAACTCTTGACAATTGCCTGTCTAAGTGGTGTCCATAATTATCCATCTAACCCTTACCTAGCCAAAAAGAATGTGGAGGGTTACTCCTAGTATGCAACCCTGCAATGCAAGGGCTTAAACTGACAAACTAAAAAAGGCAGCTCACCTATCAGTAAACAGGCGTTTCTAGGAAGGCCCCTATTTCTCATTAGTCAAGTTAAGGACTACCATGTACTATCAGGAATAAGTGCATTGCTGATATAAAAAGATGCCATGAAAATCACCAAAAAGTCACCTGAAAAAAACAACCAAGCCTATCCTACTCTAAACAATCTAGGGGCAACTTGATGGACTCGAAATGAGGAAAGAGTTCAAAGAAATAACAGAAAGAATACTTCTAGACAACATGAGGGAAGAAGGCAAAATCAATGTCTAACAAAATCCTCAAAGAAAAATCTAGCAAATTTACAACATATGAGCAGGCAGACATTCTTATGCCTGATTTAAGAGAGACTACAATGTTAGAATGCTGAATGGTTTCAAATAAATATTTCAGCTTACTGTCATCAACAATTACACAAGAGAGTTCTAGGTAAGCAAACATGAAGATTCAACTAGTTTAAAAGTATAAAATTAAGATTAAAAAAACAGGGAGACATACCAACACTCCAGCTCCCTCTCCCATAACAAAACCATCTCGATCTTTATCCCATGGCCTCGATGCAGTTTTAGGGTCATCATTCCTCTGTGACAGAGCTCTGCAGGCAACAAAACCCCCGATTCCAATGGGAATAATGGCAGCTTCAGTGCCGCCAGCAATCATTATATCGGCCTCGCCTCTACGAATATGGTTTGCAGCAGCATAGAAGCAATAGTTGGAGGTAGCACATGCAGTTGAAATTGAATAATTTGCACCCATGAATCCAATATCCATGGCAAGCAAAGCAGACCCCATGTTTGTTATGGCGTAAGGGATAAAGAATGGAGTAATTTTCCTGTGACCTTTCTCTATAAGAGCTTGAACACCATCAGAAAACACCGTAAGTCCACCCATGCCTGTCCCCACAAGAACACCAGCACGCACCTTGTCTATCTGGCAAAAGAAAAATTAGTTTGACATGAATATGGATCCAAAAAGGAGAGAAACCAGAAATGAAACACAGCAAGATAATTATGGATGTCCTCAAACTATTGACTGTAAAACCATATGGAACTTGAAGAAGGAGATCATAGGCAGGTGGGCAAACAAGAAAACAACACGAAGCAACACTAAGCTTTTTTCCAAGTATCTGAGGTGGTCATAGCGTACTAAAAATCAGTACTAACTATTAAGCAGATTTCACCTGTACTAACTTGAAGAAGGAGATCATAGCCAGGTGGGCAAACAAGAAAACAACAAGATGCAACACTAAGCTTTTTTCCAAGTATCTGAGGTGGTCATAGCGTACTAAAAATCAGTACTAACTATTAAGCAGATTTCACCTTCTCCATGACGAAAGAACCATGGTAGCAGCATAAACCCTTACACAGTGTGTGAGAGTTGACATGGGGGAGAAAAGGAAAGATAAGATAGGAGAAGGGAAGGTATTCAAGGAAAGAGAAAATATAATATCTAGTTTGGGAGTTTAGTAAAGAAAATGGAGGAGAATTTATTTCATTATGTTTGGGAGTTCTGATAAAGGGAAGAAAGGGAATAGAAGGGTTTCAAAATCAAATCTCAGTCATTGATACATGATGATGAGGGGAAAATTGTCTCCGTAACTGCCCGATTCGAGGGGAACGAAAGATCCTTGCATAATATGTTGCTACTAGTTGCAAGTACCATACAGTACACTTGTACAATTCCCTTTACAAATACCCCAAAAGTTAAATATAACCTTGACGAGTCAGCTGGATGTTAGAATATTACAAGGATAAGAGAAAATAAAACATAAAACGAGCACTAAACAACAAACATGATGATCCATCATTATGCAGCATAAGCAACCAAGCTATTTTTACATAGTGAAGGTGTATCATAAAGTATACACACACCTGAAAAATAATTCATATAGGATTGTTGAATTCCTTGCGAGGAAGAATGATATTTCAGATTAAACAAAAGACAATATTTCAAAGAATTATAAAGTTTTATCATATATTTGTGCAAATGTCAGGCTTTAACCAGCTCAATTGTTTAACATAATTGATCAATAAGGAAAAGCATTGCTGCCCAACACTCAATAAATATTAGCTGGGCTTACAGGATGTTTGAAGCATTTCTTAGCAAAAATTTTTGAGGTCTTTATTCTCGTAAGAGGAGGTCAAAACAGTCCAAAAGATGAAGAAGCATATATTTAGTAAAAGCCAAATAAAAGAGAATTTTTTCACTTAAAAACTAATACAGTAAACTCTTGGGTAGATGTAACCTATGAAGCACAAGCAATCTATTATGCCAACCCTTGAAGTAGGATTTAAAGGCTCTTTCCTTTTTGTACCAATCCATTAGCAATTCAGTATCACTGTGTTAGTGTGTTATTATTGAGTAACGATTGGTTTCAGTCTTATGAATTATGATCATCTTCTTACAAATAGAAATTGTGTAGTACAGCAGAGAGAATATTCCAGTGCACTGTTCTTCAAATTCCACAAAATTGAGTGATGGAATTAATAACAATACATCTAGGAAACAATTCTCCAGATAGCCCAAACCCAACATCTGACATAAGATGTCATGGTTATGGTTGTTGATATATTTATTGTAAACAAATATTTAAAGCCCACAAAGTTCCTATTTTCATTTCCTGCTCCTAATCATATTAAAACGTGTGACTAGTGAAATAGATCACCCAACACAAGAATTCATGAAACTGCATTGACTAGAGAATTTCTTTCCTACTTTAGATGTGCAAACATTCAATTACCTTAGGGAAAATCTGCCTTTAACTTTCTTTCAACACATTCAGAACAAAATCTAGCCTTGCACACTACTGTAATTTCTCAAGGAGAAAACTACCATATCAATTTACGACTAGACTACATTATTATTTCGAGTATGAATGATTATGAACAACAAAGTTCTCATTCATAGTAAATGAATCTTCAATAAATCCTTCAATTTTCACTCTATAGCAGTAGACTCAGCACAATCCAGTTCCCAATTTCAGCTAATAAAAAATATCCAAATTTAGCATCTAATTTCTTTCAAAAAAACAAATCAGCAGACAGATCTTTTTTAAATTATATAAAATAAAAAAAAGGCCGTACCTTTTTAAGCTCCTCGCTGCTAACCCCAATCCCAGCGCTCTCGAGCGCTTTCTTCCCACTAACAATACAATACCTCAAACAATCGTCCAACCTCCGATCGTTCTTCCCATCAATGTACCCCTCCGAGGTAAACCCTCGGATCTGACCGGCGAATCTCGTCGGAAACTTCGATGCATCGAACCGATCGATGGGCCCGATCCCGCTCTCTCCTTCGAGAAGCTTCTCGTAGTAGCGGTCGACGTCGTTGCCGAACACCGAGACAAGCCCCATTCCGGTGATCACGACTCGCTTCTTGGGATCTGTTTCCCGTTTGGGGGCGGCGACGGCGGAGGAGGAGGCGCGGATCGCCGGAGGAGAGGCGGAGGGGCGGCGGTGATGGCGGCGGCGGGAGGGGAGGTGGGGGAGGGGGAGGGAGGAGGGGGAGCGGAGGGATTGCATGGTTAGAGAGAGAGAGAAACCCTAGGAGAGAGAAAGTGAGGGGAGAAAGAGAGAGAGAAAGAGGGGGGATTTTGGGGGAGATTTAAAGAGGGAGTGACGACGAGAACGAGGAAGAGGGAGGGTGGGCGTTGGGGTTAGGGATGACAAATGGCTGGTGAAGTTAGATGGGAGGGAAACCTGGATTAATGGGAATGCTTTATTAGGTTGATGGGCTGTGGGACTTTGAACAGGGAACATATTAGTCCCACAAATCTTCAATAATATCATATTAGTCCCTAAATCCTATAGGGTCTTATGCCATTTTTGGTCGTTTTACGACCAAAATAAATTTCACTCTTTCTTCTCCGATATAAATCCCTTAGGTTTGACTATTTTGTAAAATTGCGACCTAACCCTACTACTCATATTGTTTGTTTCCAAATTTTTGCCACACTCGACCCTATTTTTTAGCCTAAATAGTGACACTAAACTAGTTTTCATTTAGACCAAAGGGGGGCTGGTCCAAATGAAAATCGCTTTAAGACAAAGCCAGATCGGGTCCCCGACCTGTGCCCGCATATAATTTGCCAAACTGACTCTTAAGGTGTGTTTGGCAATCATCTAAAAATTGGGTCAGGTTCAACCCTGGCCCAGTTCTACTTTAAACCAATTTAGTGTTGGACCATCACCCCTCTGATCCAACACTAAATTGGTTTTATGGCCTCTTTTTAGTGTAAAAAAAACTGGGCTAGAACTGGCCCAGTTTTTGCCAATAAAAAATAAATTCAAACTGGGTCAGGTTCAATCCTGGCCTAGTTTTAGGAGTTTGCCAAACACACCCTTAGTTCTTAAACGGCTTGATACTAATATATACTACGGTTTGTGCCACAGTGGCTCCATTTACAGTTAAATGGAACCCTAAAACTGCTTACATCTTTAACTTAAAAACTTGTTGTATTCATGAAGACAACCCAAGGTAGAATAAAAGTTAAAATCTCAGGTATTGATTTGTGACCTCTTGATTTTCTGCTAGGAAATAGTCTTGTAGTTCAAGTGTTCAATCCTAAGAAGACAACAAAAGAAGATAGAAGAAAGGGTGTCCGGACGGCGGCAAAATAGTATAAAAGGCGCTGCAAATAGCCCCAGATCGTGGCGTGGCACCGCCAGCAATCGCGAGCGAGCCTTAAACGCCAGCGATCACCGCTGATGGTCACGGGACAGAAAGGTGACCACTAGCGGTCATCGCTGGAGGTTTGTGGGCCAAGCTAGGTTAAAACCCAGTCTGGGTTGGTTTAGGACTTATTTCTATGGGAATTCTTTTGTATTCGGGATTCTAAATAAAGAGAAACAAATTGGAGAAATCTAGGGTTTGTGAGAGATCTTTTAGTGAGATTGAAAAGGTTTCTTGTGGATTCTTCTTCAAGAAAGCAAGAATAGACTATCTTATAATCTCTAGAATAAAAGAAGACTCAACTCTCTCCCCGTGGACGTAGGTGATTGCCAAACTACGTAAATCTAGTATCTTTGTCTCTTGATCTATTTTCTGTGGTTTATTTGCTATTCTCTTTGGTTCGAACAGGTTTTCTCAGTGTTTCCACATCGCCCGGTGATCGACTGGTCTATAAAGAAGGTGGAGATCTAATCAGGTGTTCGGTGATGCTTCCGCAGGCTACACTTCCGTATAGATCGCCGATTGGTGCGCAATGATTGGTGTCAAATTGTGAGTGGCGGGCGCCAACATTTTCGACGACAAGGTATTCATGAAGAAAAGATATACAAATTAGAAAATGACACTAAATACGGATGGGCATTACTTAAATATTGAGTATTCTAATTTTTTAAAGTCTGCTATTAATATACTTCGTGCTGTGATGGTCATGGCGAAGAAAAGTCCAAACGGGTATTAATTAAGAGCTAATTACCTCCCATCATATTAAGGTTTGTTTTTAGCTATATTGGTAACAGGAATCAGGTTGCAAGATATGACTAGAGGGGCTGCAACGGGAGTTGGGTCCAGCGATTTAGGTGGGTTAGTCGAGTAGAACTAAAATTAGATTATGGGATAAAATTTTATAGTGTTAGTCAATTAGAAACTAGATAAAATTAGAACTGGATAATGGTAAAATATTACCTCACTTTTTCCATTTCTATATATAAAATTGAGAGTTCTGTTATCGTCCATCAATCTCTATGCAACACGAACGCAATATTTTAATTTGAAAAATGTAAAAAAAAATACAGAAGACCAATCAAGCAAGCTTGGTTTTAAAGGGTTGATTTCACAAACCCCCTGGAACTTTGCGGGGTTATACACATAACCATCCTGAACTCATGTATTTTAACAAAACACTCACCGGACTTTGGAGAGCCTCACAAAACCCGCATGAACTTTAACCTTTTCTTACTGAACACCTTAATTACATGTAAATGTTGAATAATTAAAATGTCCTTGACAGAAGAAAATCTCCCAATTTTATTCACGAGTTTATAAGGTTATTTGTGAACCCCCTCTACACTTTGGACCGCTAGAATGTAAACAGCACCTTCATTATGAACTTCCACACTAACAACAAACTGAAAGCAGCCTACAGAACCTTCATTATGAACCTCCACACTAACAACAAACTGAAAGCAGTCTCAAAGAATCATGCCCGTTTCCTGCCAGTTTTGATGAATAACCTCAAATATCGAGAAAGCCAAAGCCTTCAAAATGGGGAACAGTGAATTAACTAGATATAGATCACGGCTTAAAAGGAGCAAACACCACCACAGAGTTGTGCCCACCAAATCCAAAGGAGTTAGAAATTGCTGCAAAGGGAAAGCAAGAAGGTTTGAGATCATTCACTAATATATTATGCAAATTCGATGAATTGTGGTTGATGTAGATTAGAACATACCAACATTCACTTCATGCTGCTGCTTTTTATTTGCGACTGTATCAAAACCAACCGAAGGCTCTGGATTCTGCAGTAAATAATACAGCAAGCAAAAAGAGAAGAATATTATTTCATTAGCGAGTTTCAAAAATGAAAAGCTATAGACCAAAATGCATGATCCAGTGAAACCACCAAGATCTTTTTTTCCATTCTTACTATAAGACAGGACATGCTTCTTTATTATGGTGGATTAACAGGTAAAAAAACTGCCCAAGTTTAGAAAACAATGAATAAGTTAAAGAGATTCTTTAGCGATTGGTTAAGAAGAAGATAACCAAAAAAAAAACTTACTTTCACGCAACTGAACTATAGATGTTGGAGAGAAATCAGATCCAACCAAAAGTTAATGAGCCTTAACTATGGATATAGGTATTGATCTGAGCTCCCATTTAAAACTATCAATCTTTCTTATCCTTTCCGACGCGGGACTGTACTCACACATGAATATTCAACACTAGCCCCTACGGAACACGCTAGTAATGAACTAGCCTTTGGAACATTGTCCATATACCCAATTACAGAATCAAAAAGCACTGTCTACTTACAAATTGGTTTATGCTTGGATGCAGCCATCCAGTAGTTATGGCTTTAACTGTAGCAATGGCTTCCAGCCCTCCAGCAGCACCTAGACAATGGCCTATCATAGACTGAAGAAAACACAAAGGGAAAAACTTTCAAAATTAATTCCATGATTGTTTGTAAAACAAGAAGCAATATACAAAAGGAGGAGAAAAATGAGGATTAAAAGAAGCATCAAAAGCTAAAAAGTTGAGGCAAAGTTTCACCTTGGTTGCATTCATCTTGATCTCCTTTGGATTCTTGAACACTTGCTTTATAGCATTCACCTCAGCAAGGTCACCAACAAGGGTGGAAGTTGCATGAGCATTTATGTAATTGACCTGAAGACAAATGTCAAAGATCGAGCTATGATTCTATGACCATCTCTTAATATTAAATCCAGCAGGTTTTCTATAATCATAACTACGATTCCTTAGGTCCGGTGCAGAGAAACTAGGTCTTAATATATAGAGGCAGTTTGCAACATAAAAGAGAATTCCTCCCTGTTAATATGATAAGATTAGATTTCTCAAAAAATTTGATAAGATTATAGGTGGCATATTAATAGTCACTTTGAGTGAAGTAGGACTGAAATTACGATGCTCTAATGAGGATTCTATCAGAACTACAATGCTGTCAGATCATAACTTGGCCTTTCAACAAGCTATGGGATGAGGGGAATATAGGAAGTCTTTCTTTTATTAATTATATTTAGTTTAGGAATTCAATTATCATATTGAAAACAGGAAGATAAATTGGTGAAATACAATCCAATGATGAATATGTCATGGACGTCCAATCCTTCACAAAAAAAAAACTCTAATAAGAAACTAGTATTCCCGTGTACGCATGACAGAGAAGAACTAGGACGGGTTTGTAGTCAAATTGTGAAGGGAATGAATGGTTTGTTAAGATTTTTTCCCAACTACGAGGATACTTTCGTTGATTTTTTTTTTCCAGAGTGTGAGGGCATTTCTAGAACTTCTATAAATGTGATAAACAAACTAAAAGGGGACTTTTCTTAAATATATAGGATAGATATAATAAGCAACTGAAACAAATAGCTCAGAATGGGAAAATAAAAGGGTAGGTTTTACTAAATCCCCAATAAGTTGGGGCCTTTGGCATTTAGCCCCAAAAAAGTTTGAAACGCCCACTAAAACTCCAATAAGTTTGGGAATTCCAAGAAGACCATCCAAAATGTTTTGATTTTTTACACTTAACCCCCACTGACTACTTTATAAAGTTTATGTGATATTCTCTATTTGGAAACTAAAAACATGAGCGTACGCTAATATAGGGGTTAAGTGAAAATCAAAATGTTAGGTAGTTTTCTGGAATTTCTGAACTTATTGGGTGCTTAACGAGAGTTTCAATAATTTGGGGTTTAAGTGCCGAAGGCCAAAAGGCCCAAAACTTATTGGGGGTTAATGAAATTTACCCAAAATGAAAACACAAAATGAAGAAGTTGGTTGAGTGAATGGAGAACAAAAAAGAAATAGCTAAACCATCCAACTACCTACCTCTTCTGGGGCTACCCCTGCATCTTCAAGACTTCTCCTGATACAATATGAAACTCCGAGCCCATCAGCTCTGGGGTCCGTCATATGGTAGGCATCACAATTCACAGCACCTCCCAAGTACTCGGCAATAATTGGCGCGTCGCGTTTCATTGCATGTTTCAAGCTCTCCATTACCTTTGCAAGAATAAGCACACAAAAGTACGACATAAACAACAGCATTACAAATAAATAAGAGTTGACTAAAGTGTAATTTACAGAAAATCGCTTAGAGAATATCTAGTTAATCAACTTGCAGCTTGAGGTGCTCAAATGCAGGGTTTAACATCAGAGAGCAGGCAAATTTGGTAAATGTGCTCTACAAGTGGCAATTGCCTCTATAACAAGATCCTAAAAGAAATTCTAGCAAATTTATAACATCTTAACGACAGAAAGACATCCTTAGGCTTGATCTAAAGAGATACACTTCAATGTTAGAAATGTTGCCAATCATAGACAAGTTGGGTAAAAATGGATGGGTTCGATAAACTATGGACAGCTTAAGCATCACCTATTACACAACAAGTTCAAGGTAACCAAAATTACAGATTTCATGAACCTAACCAGTTTAAAAATAGGGTTAATTGCGCATAGACCGCCCCTGTAGTTCTATTCTTGCATATAGACCCCTTAGTGAATTTTTTTGACTCTTTTACCCTCGAGAGGTCTGTTGATCAAAAATAAATTTCTCCTTCTCTGAGAGTAAAGAGTCAAAAAATAAATTCACACAGGGGTTTATCTACAACAAGAGACCTCTAGAGGGTTTACCCGCAATTGGGCGATAGTTCAGGGAATCTATTGGCATTAACCCTTAGAAATATGGAAAAATAAGGTTAAAAAACCAGGAAGACGTACCAACACTCCAGCACCCTCTCCCATAACAAAACCATCTCGATCCTTATCCCACGGTCTTGACGCAGTTTTGGGGTCATCATTCCTCTGCGACAGTGCTCTGCAGGCAGAGAAGCCCCCAATTCCAAGGGGAACAACTCCAGCTTCAGTGCCGCCAGCAATAATTATATCAACCTCGCCTTTACGAATGTGGTTTGCAGCAGAAAAGAAGCAATAGTTGGCGGTCGCACACGCAGTTGAAATCGAGTAATTTACACCCATGAATCCAATATCCATCGCGAGCAAAGCAGAACTCATGTTTGTTATGGAATATGGGATGAAGAAGGGAGAGATTTTCCTGTGGCCTTTCTCTACAAGAGCTCGAACCGCATCAGAGAACACGGTAAGTCCTCCAATGCCAGACCCTACTAGAGCACCAGCACGGGTTTTGTCAATCTGCAAAAGATAAACTTGTTTCACATGAATATGGATCCAAGAAAATGAGAGGAAATCATAAATGAAGCACTGATTTCATATGTCAGGAAAAATGAAAACAACCCTGCATAAATATCACCTGGTCTAATATGATGCATCAAAGCATTCTGAATTTTTTTTAGGAGTTCATTGTTTCCAGACGTAGCAAAGAGTGCAAAAAGTTAATAAACAAAAGAGAAATTTGAAACTCAAAAGCAATAAATTAAACACTTGGCAAGATGTAACCTATAAAGCACGAGTCTTATCCAGAATCATTACACCAAAACTCCGCCTTAATTTTTAGAAAAAACACTTTAAATTTATGGCCGATAGGATTTAAACCTAGCTGACATCATCTTAAAGTCCCTGGTCATTACACAGGGTTGTAATTTTATATATTCTAACAACAAGCAATTATCAGTATGTTTCAATGTTCAACGGTGGACCCCGCAGCGGAGTCAACGAAACTGGCGACAAGGAGCGGAAATGATGCGGTTCGGTAGCACGCCTGGGCTTGCTAAGAGCGCGGCATCTTTGAAGACGATCCGCATCCTTAGCCAGGACCCGGATCAGAAACGGATGCGGATCCTTGACGACTTCCGGATCATGAAACGGATTCGGATCCTTGACGACTTCCTCACGGTCACTCTTCTCTAGGAGATGATGCGGGCGGGGCGGGGCGGCGGAAGCAGGAGGTTTGGGGGATATTAGTCCCTCAACGTATTTCACATGACAAAATTAGTCCCTCAAATCTTTGATATTTTGAAGCAGTTCCCCAAATCTTTTAAATATTTTGAAATAGTCCCCTAAATCCTTCAACCAGCTGCTAATTCAAAGAACTAATTTTTAAGAATTTGAGAGATTAATTTCAAAATATGAACATATGGCGAGCTATTTTCAAAACACTCAGAAGATTTGGGGACTAATTTTGATATATTAAGATTTGGGAGACTTATTTTACAATACGAAAGATTAGGACTAATAATGAGGAAAAAAATCCTTTTCAATCTTTCATATTATGAACTAGTCCCTCGAATCTTCATATTTTGAAATTCGTCCCCAAATCTTTTAATTGATTTGAAATTACTCCTTTCGGTTAGAAGTTGGTTTAAATTAAGGGAATATACCATCATTGTTAATACTTTGGGGTGCAACTATTAGTTATACACCTTATGAATTCAAACTCAAACCCAAAAAACTTCATTACAACACAAATTAGTTTAAGGTTTTGCAATATTAAACTTGACCCATTGATTTTCAAACCGCTTGTAGTGGATTTTGGTGTTGATTTTGGTTAATTTGGTAACTACTTGTCCCCGGTTAACAATTGAACCAATCATGATTAACAATTTGAATGATAAATATAATAGAGGAACTAATTTTAAAACACTTACTTAAAACACTTACACAATGTGAAAAAACTAATTTCAAAATATGAAGATTTGAGGGACTAATTTAAAAGGCAAAACTTTAATATAGGTCCCTAATGTAATAGCCAAATTTTATTTGCGTCCTTAATGTTTAAAAGTCATCAACAGAGATCCCTAACGTTTTCTCCGTCATCAAATTAGGTTCTTTTTGAGATTTTTCGTTATCTATTGCTGACGTGGCAGCTGACTGGACTGTCTTTTCTCTCTTCTTTTTGCCACATAACCCCCTATAAATTTTTAAAATTATAAATAACACCCTAAAAGTTTTGAACATTACAAATATCCCCCAAAAAATTTCAAAAGCTACAAGTGGTCCGCTAAAAATTTTACAACCAACCCCTATATTTTTTGAAAATTACAAATAACACCCTAAAAGTTATTTGCATTTTTTAAAGAACTTCAAGGTCTGTTTATAAAAATTTTAGGGTATATTTATAAAACATTTAGGGGTCCATTTATAGTTTAAAACTTCAAGGAGCTATTTGTATATTTTCTAAACAAGGGTCCCCTAAAAATTTTCTAAATAGCCCCAAAACTTTTGAAATTTATAAATAACTCCCTAAAAATTTTATAAAAGCCTCAGAGAAAATATGCAAACAACCTCGAAGTTTTGAAAACTATAAATGAACCCTAAATTTTTGCAAATAGACATTCAAAATTTTTATAGCCCATGAAAGTTTTAAAATTATAAATAACTTTCGTGATGCTATTTATAATTTTCAAAACTTTTAGGGGGTTGATTGTAAAATTTTTAGCAAACCACTTGTAGCTTTTAAAAATTTCGGGGGGATATTTGTAATGTTTAAAACTTTTAGGGTGTTATTTATAATTTTTAAAAACTTTCAAGGTGTTGTTTATAATTTTTAAAACTTATAGGGGGTTATGTGGCAAAAAGGAGAGAGAAAAGACAATCCAGTCAGTTGCCACGTCAACAATAAATAACGAAAAATCTCAAAAAAGACCTAATTTGATGACGAAGAAACGTTAGGAATCTCTGTTGATGACTTTCAACCATTAAGGACTCAACTGAAATTTGGCTAATACATTAGGGACTTATATTGAAGTTTTGGCTAAAAATATGAAAGGTTCTGGGACTATAAAAGAACCCTTAAAACAAATGATCGAGGCTTAAATATTGAGTTTATAAACAAGATACCCTATTAATTATGATGAAAGCTACATTAACTACAACTCCTCGTTCCTTGTAAAGAAATGTTTTATTGTAGTGGATCTAGCAAAACCCGCTGCAATAAAACATTGATGGTGTTCTAACTCATGGATTGCAATACTTTTGAATTTGAGTGTTGTTTCAACACCTCTATTTTTAGCTTAACTTATTATTGCAATAATCTTTCAGTAATGTTGCAACAACATCAAACCAAACAACACTCTTGAATTTTAGATATAGTTCCATATATGCTACACCTAAATATAAAAATTATACCCAAAATTTGCATCTGATTTCTTGTCAAATTAAAGGGTTGTTTGGTAGCATGGGAGGTTGCAACCGGTTTGTTTCCTTGCAACGTGCCCGTTGTTGAGTCGCAACAACAGTCGGAAAGCCCTTCTCCACTATGAAGTGTTACTTATAGGAAAAATGGCTGCAAACCACACTTTTAAAAACTTTAAATTCTAAAAAATATAATTATTTTTTGAAAAAATCTGCACAAAAAATATTATGAAAAACTTTTAAAATTTTAATAAAAATATAAAGGGAAAAATTTAAAAATTCAAAGTAATTCACAAAAAGATCCAAATTTTTATATCTTAAAATATTAAAATTTATAATATCAAAATTAATTTTAAAAAATTTAAAAAACATTATGTATGAGAAGTTGAAAGTAGAATCAAACAAGCAGTACAATAATAAGATGGAATTAAACTGTTAGAACTGTAATTATTTGCGGAGTACTATTTCTATCAGAATCGCCAGCATGCAAATCGTACTAAACCCCCCAACTTAGTGGCTCAAACCACCCCCTACAAGCGGATGTTTCTGACAGGATGTGTGGTCTTGTTTGGGACAACAATTGCAACAGTCGAAGTGACAGTAGCACCTTTCAACCGATTTATTAGTTGCATGCAAGAGCAAAAATAGATCTAATAACCAAAACAGTGTACGTACCTTTTTTAACTCCTCGCTGCCAACTCCAATCCCAGCGCTCTCGAGCGCCTTCTTCCCACTAACAATACAATACCTCAAACAATCGTCCAACCTCCGATCGTTCTTCCCATCAATGTACCCCTCCGAGCTGAACCCTCGGATCTGTCCGGCGAATCTCGTCGGAAATTCCGACGCGTCGAACCGATCGATGGGCCCGATCCCGCTCTCTCCCTCGAGAAGCTTCTCGTAGTAGCGGTCGACGTCGCCGCCGAACACCGATACGAGCCCCATTCCGGTGATCACGACTCGCTTCTTCGGATCTGTTTCCCGTTTGGGGGCGGCGGCCGCGGCGGAGGAGGCGCGGGTAGCAGGAGTAGTGCGGCGGCGGCGGCGGCGGGTGGGGAGGTAGGAGAGGGGGGAGGGAGAGCGGAGGGATTGCATGGTTAGAGAGAGAGAGAGAGAGAGAGTGTGTGTGTGTGAGGTGGGGATTTTGGTGATGCGGGAGACTTTAAAGAGGGGACAGAGGCGACGAGGGCAATGGCGGGTGAAGTTATGGAGTATGGAGGGGAACTGAATTCGTGTTAATGAAAGGAGGGATTGGATGTAGGCTCTGAACAGGAAACAGGTTACTACTAGTTCCGTGGGTTTTCCTCGATTTGTTTAGAGAGCGATTAGTGGCCACTAAACACATGAGACTACTAGTCCCGTGTATTTCAAAAATAGATTTCTGCAAAACCAACCTCTTTTTGGTCAGCTCTGATGAGCTGACCAAAAAGAGGTCGGTTTTGCTAAATATTTAGCAAAATGGTCGGTTTTGCTAAATATTTAGTAAAAGATGCCTCTTTTAAAAAAATCTCCATATATTAATAGTAAAGCCGGTTACGCGCAGAAATATCGTTTCTGAGATTTTCCATTCTTTCTTGAAAATTTTGATTTCCTGCTTGTTTCGCTCAAAATCACCCAGAAAGCTAAGACGGAAAGTAACTCTTTCCTCATTCATCAGCATGGCGAAAATCTAAAATATAGGAAACCATCGAGAAAAGGAGGGAGAATTCTTTGTTAGCCTACAATCAGTGCCTCATGTCGGTAGTGTCTTATTGTTTAATTTTTTTTTTATTTCATATTTCTAGTTCATTTCCACTCAAAAAACTTGAAAATGAGTTTTTTTTTTCTAGGAGCTAATGTTTGCTGACGTTTTAGGAATTTTTTTTGTTGAAATTAAAAGTGGAAGCAAACGAAATATTAGGAAAATTTTGGCTCATTGCTATTAGATTCCTACTGTGTCAGATGGTTCATTTCCTCATCGGAGGTTTCCCAGCGAACCAAACAAGTCCTTTGAGGAAAAGATGGCGATGCACATCTAAATGTACTAAAAAAAGATGATGTTGTATAGCTATTCAACTTTAGAAAATTGTGCATTTAGAAGTAATCATCCGGTTTCAAATCTAGCTAGCAAGGGTCCCATTATTAATAAAATTTGTTAAAGATCAATTAATGAAATTTGATATATATCAATTCTTAGTTATTATGGCAAGACAACGAGAGAAACTTAGAAAGTGAAGTACATGTGGTACTTCACTTCTTCACATTTATCTTCTTGGAATATGTACAATTAGCTACTTATCACTGACATCCATTTTTTGCAAAGATCTAATTAAAGTCGATCTTAATGGGTTGCCCAATCACTTAAATGAATACTTATTAACAATAAGGTTTGTGTTTAGAACTTAAGCAGCTCCTAAACCCATTTAATTTTGTTTGAAGACATATTTTTTAGACGGAAAAATACACAAATAGTACTTAAACTAGTTTTCCAAAATATACCTTAATGAATACATTTTCTTATATGGAATATTGCTTGGGTATGTTACAGAATGATAAATTTATACAAAACACACACAAAAAGTTAGGCTTCTTAATTTTTATTTGTAATTTTAGTAAAACATTTATAGCTTGTAAAGAAAGTAATAGTAAATATACTAGATTTGACCTTTACATTCATCAGCCCAGAGAGAGCGGGGAGAGAGAGATACATATATAGAAAGATTTTGGGTGATTCTTCTCTGGTTCAAGGGGGGAAGCGATAACTGCTGTGAAACGCGGATGTTAGGCGGTGGTTATTCGACCCATTTTTAGATTATTTTTTATTAAAAAAAAAAGAAAGTGTTGAGATGGAAAAGATGATTAGGATTTACTGTTCATCACATTCTTTCTCATCCTTCTACTTTCATTCATTAATACAGTGGTAGCTAACAACATTAAACACTAATTTATCAACAACAAAAAAAACAACAACAACAACATTAAACACCAAGTCCCGTGCATTGCACAGGTAGAAATTAATTATCTTCAAAATTGATACAACACATCTCTTAACTTTGACTTCATTAATCTTCAAGAATTAAGCAAATCAAATCTATTGTTCTTAACTTCATTAACAATATTATGTAGTAGGAATCTCGAGCCTTCTTAGTTATTAATATACTTTTGAATAGAGCTTCTCCTCACCTAATTTTACTTTTAAAAAAAGAATTAAACTTCCAAAAAAGTATCAATTGCATCCGGATCTATGGCATTAAATGTGCACCCAAATTATATCAACCGTCGGATCATTAGATTTTGAGATTCGTGTGCAGAACGGTTATCATTTGGGTGCACATTTAATGTCATGAGCCGTCTTCACCGGATACTTTCTCTAAACTTTTCTAATCTTCAAGAATCCTGAATAGTAGATTCCTTGATTTTAGCTTTATCAGTTTCCAAGAATCATATGCACATCATATCTCTTGAATCTAGCTTACACAGTATCCAAGAATCATGAATAGCTAAGGATTAGTCAACAGAGAATACTTAAACACCAAAGAAAGAGTATTGATGGAAGAAGCATTTATTATTCATGATATATGTACAATAATAATTTATTTCTTTTATTTCTTTAGGTGAGGGCGAGGATGAGCCATCTCATGTACCATTATATGCAGATCCTCCAGTAGTACTTCTACCATACATTTCCGGGATTGAGCGCAGACCTCTACTAGCATGTGCAGAGGGGTACAGACTCAAGCAGACGGAGAAGTACAAATTGGCCAAAAAACGATTGGATGAATGGAGGCCGCAGATTGATGAGATATTAGCTGATGCAAAAAATAAAATCAGACAAAGATTTGGTGAATTTAATCATTTATTTTAGAGTATTTGATAATTAAATTGAATTCTGAGAGCTTAAGGTTAAATAAATAAAAATGTTAACATATAATTTTTATTCAGTTATAATTTGTGTTATATATTAAGAAATACTAGATTTGTTTTGTACGTGGTAGACAAATACAAGTAATTATGTACATGGTAGACAAACACACAAATTTTTGCATGTGTGCCATGCATTCATCTATTTATACATAGATAAACATGTAAACGCTGAATTTTGCCTATTAATTTATTGTCATTGAGCATCAACTTCCTATGATAATTTCTTGTTAATTCTGAGAGCTTAAGGTTGAATAAATAAAAGTGTTGACATCTTTATAAATTCTACAAATATTTTTCTTTATTGTAGGAGAAAAAATCTTCAAGAAAAATGGACACCAGGGAAGTGACTTTAAAAAAAAGTTACCACCGAATGGCTTTCGTGCAATTGTAAGGTGGGGACACAATGGGATTCCAACTGGGCAATGGGCTAACAACTTTAGCTTATATCTTGGATGCTTGATACGGAGGAGTGATAATGTGAATCCTTACTACGAGGCTGGGGAGCAGCCCTTTGATGTCCTGGAGAGTATATATCGAGATTGTTGGGTAAAAACGCTCTATTATTTTCAATTATTTTACCTTTCTGTCAATTGGCCATGCTTAACTATATGTTAATATTTAGAGATATTTCAACATCGAAGACAATCCCGTAGGGTGGGATTTTTTATTTGGATACATGGAAAAGTTCAAGCATTCTCTTCGGGAGTGGAGACATGAGATAAAGAAGAAATGCTTTGAAAGTTTCAATGTGAACTGGGAGAGGATCTACAAGTAAGATAAGAGGGTTGAGCCAGATCATTTAGCTGCACTTATAGTATTGTGGGGCCAGGAGGAGCACCATGTAAGTATCTATAATAGAAATTAGATTCAAGTTATTTATCTGAATTTAGTGATATATTTCATTGTATATTATAGATTGTACTAAAATTCTCTTTGTTCATGTTGAAGAAAAAATGTCGGAGAAATAAACTAAACCAATGGAAGAAAGATTATGATCATCATTCGGGGACTACTTCATTTGCCCAGATTGAAGATCAATTTTGTAGGACAACGGTATAAAATATTTTAATCTTCTATATATATTCTCTCCGCTTCGTAGAATAATTGATAAATAAAACTAATAAATAAATTTATAAATCTCAGAACGCTCCCTTTATCCCGCTTCCAGAACTGCATAAGAGGACGATGGTTCACTTTAAGAAGGGGTACGATAAAGATGATGATAGGAAAAAAATAGCTAGAATTGGCAAAGAGTATGCAGGTAAATATATGTATATATACGTAGTTGGCATATTTTTCTTAATTCAATAAATATATACACATTCCTACCATTTTTGAATTTCTCATTCACAGTGTAGTAAATACTAAATATAAGTGGTTCACTTGATCTCTATATTGTCTGTGTTTGAATGTGTATTTGTGCATGTATATGCATGCATACACTTACCTTTATGAACAAATACCGAGAAAGGAACTTGCGTTATTTGAGCTTCAGTTTCATATCATTTACAATGTCGCTGTTCATATGACAAGAAAAGCCATTGACTTGGACTCCATATGTTCTTTTCTATTTGTGAGTTTGTGCTTGGTTAACAAGATGAGCTTTGGCTACTTATGAGCTTGTTTTTGATGGCTTGCGAGGTTGTGGCAGCCTATTAGTGGGGTGATTGTTTCAGTTTCAGTTTCAGTTTCATATTATCACTAAGCTTGGTTGCTTGTTGTTTGGGTCGAAAGTTGATTTCTTTTTGTAAAACTAGAGAAAATTACACTTTTGGTTCTCAGTTACAATGAAAATTAAATAACTCTCTCACAAACTCGAACAAAAGACGCTACAAGTGTAGATCTCCTGTTTTTGTGGGACTTTGCTGTCTTGGGGGCGCGTAATCCGTGGACCACCGAGCAGCGATCGTCGAATCGACGGGGTTTAGTTGATGCTTCGCAAAGGAAACAAGAACTTAAGCAAATATCTTAGCAAGGTAAGATATCTACTCTTCTCAAGAATAAGTCAAGGCTTAAACTCGAGGAATCTCCGCGTGGATTGTGTTCTTGAACTCCGGAAGCTTGGATTTCTGATTTTTCCCTTCGATGGCCGACCCTTGAGTGGGCGTAGGAGGGTATTTATAGTCTTTGGGAAACGTGCCCACAAGTGTCATAAGTCTTTGGAGATTCTGATTAGGCGGCGGCTGAGCCTCGCGTAGGCACCTAACTCGCTGGCGGCGGTGTCAGCTACCGGTGGCGGCGGCGGTATGAAACGCCTGTCGGCTGGCGGCGATGTCGTCTTTCGGTAGCGTAGCGGTTTTCACGCTTTTAGGCGCGATTAAATGCCTAGAATTACGCCTAGTGGGCGATCTTCGCGGTAACCGCTTATTAACATGTCCGAACGTCTCTGCATTGATAAAGTCAAGTGGGCCCCATCGGCATTGATTTAGACCCTTCAAGAGCTCGTTCCAAGTATTACGGGTGTCTCGCCGGTTAGCGAGACACAAGTAAGTGCCTCGCCTATAGCGAGACACATCAAGGTGTCTCGCTTCGTCGCGAGGCACACACAAGTGTCTCGCTAATAGCGAGACACATCAAATGTCTCGCTTCGTCGCGAGGCACACACAAGTGTCTCGCTAATAGCGAGACACATCAAGGTGTCTCGCTTCGTCGCGAGGCACACACAAGTGTCTCGCTAATAGCGAGACACATCAAATGTCTCGCTTCGTGGCGAGACACAATCTCCCATGTGTTGACTTCTTGAGATTTCGGCGGCGTTGTTCTTCGATCTTCTCATGATTTAGTCATATTTGAGGTTCTTGACAATTTTGATGCCTACAGATACCCTCCAAAGTTTTGGACTCCTCGTATTTTGTCGAGGGTCCGGAATACTTTGGATAAGATGCTTTGCTTCGCTCAACGTTGAACTTTGTAGAAGAGGCCCATGTTTTGCTTCGGTTTCTTGAATCACGGCTCTGGCGGCGTCGTGACCATACTTTGGGATCAATAGCTGTTGCATTTGTATTTGGATTGATTGAAATGTCGAAGTCGATTTTGGACTAATCATCTTCATCTTGAAAGTCACCACTTGGGTTATAATTGAAATGCCTTGAGAATCATTCAGAGAAAAAGCGTCGTCTGGTTTTCTGAATATCAGATTTCCAGGAAAGCTTCTATATGTAGTATCTGGAATTGTCCCACTTGAAGAAAGCGAGCGGGGCAATCTGAAGTGTCTCGCTCAAAAGGACCGCCACAGAATCTGTCTGAGCATGCTTAAGCTTCTGGAGGCGATGTAATGGCACATTTGCATTAGCAATGAGTTACAAAGCGCATTAAAATCACGGTAGGAGAAAGTGCTTGACCCCGGCAGGAAGAGTGAACCCGCTGTCTCAAGTTATTGCTTGTATGATAGATATAGGATTTTTGGCAAACCCTCAGCCATCAACGGATTTGATGAGCCTTTACCAACTACCGTTTGAGTTGGGCTAGCATGTAGATTATCTGAGTCCGTTCTACATGTTACGTTGTGCTAAAAGAGTGAATTCTCTTAGACTTTATGCTACGATATTGAATCGTGAGGCTTGATCAATTATCACGGAATTGATTACGGCGGTATGTGTTAGATGCGGACTTATCTCGATAAGGGACAGAGATAGTATCCCTATGCATGAAGGCATAGTTTAGGTGTCATTAGGTAATGACATCTATGCTCGATATTGAATCGTGAAGCTTGATCAATTATCACGGAATTGATTACCCTAAAGATGTGTTAGATGCGGACTTATCTCGATAAGGGACGAGATAGTATCCCTATGCATGAAGGCATAGTTTAGGTGTCATTAGGTAATGACATCTATGCTACGATATTGAATCGTGAGGCTTGATCAATTATCACGAATTGATTACCCGGTGTGTGTTAGGCGTGACTTATCTCGATAAGGGACGAGATAACATCCCTATGCATGAAAGCATAGTTTAGGTGTCATTAGGTAATGACATCTATGCTACGATTTTGAATACGTAGGCTTGTGGAATTGTGTTTTCTCTTGGGGCGAAAACGAACCCGTTGTGTCTTCTCTTGGGGCGAAAACGAACCCTGTTGTGTTTTCTCTTGGGGTGAAAACGAACCCTTTGTTGGAGTAGACCTCTCATTCATAAAAAGAATCGAGAGAAGATTTTGACCATGGTCCTAACTGTAGGAAGGTTTGACCAAGTGGGAGTGAAAATTTAAAAATGATCCTAACTGTAGGAAGGTTTGATCGGGATCGGAATTTTGAGACAATCCTAACTGTCGGAAGGTTTGATTGCTCAATCTGGAAGTGGACCTCTCGTTCATGGAAGGAATCAAGAGGGGATTTTGACCATGGTCCTAATCAGAGGAAGGTTTGACCAGCAGATATTTGAGACAATCCTAACTGTCGGAAGGTTTGATTGCTCAATCTGGAAGTGGACCTCTCGTTCATGGAAGGAATCAAGAGGGGATTTTGACCATGGTCCTAACTGTAGGAAGGTTTGACCAGGCAGATATTTGAGACAATCCTAACTGTCGGAAGGTTTGATCGCTCAATCTGGAAGTGGACCTCTCGTTCATGGAAGGAATCAAGAGGGGATTTTGACCATGGTCCTAACTGTAGGAAGGTTTGACCAGGCAGATATTTGAGACAATCCTAACTGTCGGAAGGTTTGATCGCTCAATCTGGAAGTGGACCTCTCGTTCATGGAAAGAATCGAGAGGGGATTTGACTGTGGTCCTAACTGTAGGAAGGTTTGACCAAGTGAGAGTGAAAATTAAAAAAATGATCCTAACTGTAGGAAGGTTTGATCGGGATAGGAGTTTTGGAAACGATCCTAACTATCGGAAGGTTTGATCGCTCAATCCTGAAATGGACCTCTCGTTCATAGATTATCCACCCCCAGCTTTCTTTGCAAAATTGGGCTGTCGGAGTGAGTAAGAAGGAAGAGCAGTTTAACCTCTTATATTCATCGGAGGAATTAGAAGGAGCAGTTTAATCTCTTGTACTCATCGGAGAAAAGGGAATAGTTTATACTCAGATACCGCTCTGAGTACGAGGGAGCAGCTTTATACCGTGATATTCCGGAGTCGATTTGATTCGGCTTATTTGGCGTTAAGGCGGCTTCAACCAAGGCTTGGATAATGGCCTTGAGAGCTAAGCAATCCTTTGTAGGATGGAGGATCCTCGTAGTGCGCACAATATTTAGGGTCCGAAGTTTTGTTAGCCTCCTCTTGATTTGTAATTGGAGGCAACTTGATTTTGTTGTTATCAAGGAGGTGTTTGAAGATGATTGGAACTTCTTCGTCCTTGAAAGAGTATGTCCTGTGGAATTCTGATTTAGAAGCTTTTGGCTGGCCGTTGTTGCGACGTTTGACCAACAGCGATCCGAGATGCCTTTCCTCTATTACGAGAGGAAAAATTTACTTCGAGGGTCACCATCTTTTAGCCTCTTCGGCTTTCTTCCTTGAGGAAGCGTTAGGCTTGTTCTCCTCGTATTTTTAGGTCTTTCCACGTAGTTGGTGGGGCGACCCCATGACTTCGGCAATTCTATAGAAAGATTGTTGTGGCAAGTCTTGATATGAACTCTTGATGGTGGATCCACGCAATTCATAGCTTTATTGCGAATCGCTTAACGAAGGTGTCGATTGTCTCCCCACCTTTACGCTTTTCGTCTAGGAGAGTTCCAATGGAAACTTCGTGTCGCCATCGAAGAAGTTCTTTGAAAAGAACTTTCCATGTCCTCCCGGAGTTAATACTCCGGCCTTGAGTCTTGATACCAATCGGAAGCTCATGAAAGTAAGCGAATGACCGAACCATCGAGGCTCGTTTCGAGATTACCCCAAATGTGATTTGAAGTAAATCGGTGTTGTGAAGGTGACCCTCTCCCGTCAAATGGCGTGAAGTTGATCAAATTGAATTTCGGCGGGTAAGGAATTGAATCCCACTCTCTAGGATACGGACACGGGATGCCAGTCCTTTTGACTTCCTGTACGGACATCAAAGCATTGATTTTATTTTCAAGCTCTTTCATCCTTTCGCCATCATCCTCCCCTTGTTTTGGATCGCTTCCTATAGGAAGAATTGGACCATTTCCACCTTGAGCATCAAATGGAGCTTTCTTTGGAGGTTGATCAGCGTAAATGTGTTCATCAATCTCCGAATCACTGTCTTCAACATTATGAGCATTATGGTGGGTAACTCCACCTTGTTGACTGGATTCAGGCTGTTGACTGGACCCGGGTTGTGCAACCATTTGGGTTTGCAACTCCCTCATCTGTTGCATGGCTAGCTCCATCTCTGTTCTCATTTCGGCCTTAAGCTCTTCTCTTTGCTTAGCTAAGGCTTCTTGTAACATTTGAGCCAGGACATCGGAGTAATGGTAAAAGCTTCTGGGATGGGGACCAAGACTTGACATTGTGTCATCGGAAGCTATCGCCGAATTGCTGTCGGAAGCTTCATCTTCAGATGACTCTCCCTCATGCATCCTTCTATAGTCGATGCGTTGGGTAGCTCGCAATTGTAACCGGGACAATCTCTGGGAAATCTGAGACCCAACTTTTCCTCCAGGGGTAAAGTCAGGATCTGCATCCGTCGCCAGTCCTTTCCCTTTGTTTACCATGTTAATAGTAACTTCAGGAAGTTCATCTGTTCGAATGGTAGATCTTCTCTTTCTTCGGGGTCGCCTTGACTCCGTCTTCAAATCTTCCGTTGCTGGCAGGGAAAGCCTCTCGAATACTGAAGCTCTTTGTGGTTGAGCGTTTGACTCGGAACAGGCACATCCTGACAACAACGTCTTGATTAGTTGTGCACACAAGCAAGAACAATTTATTTCATCAATCGTTCTCTTTCGTGTGTTACTACCCCCAGCCTGATGACACAGTTGATGTGGCTTGTCACTAGTTGTACTTTCACCCCCAAGTGTAACGTTGTCCTTAACTGGAGGACACATCTTCTTTTGGTGGCGTCGATCATTCGACCTGGGAAGCACTTTTGATGTTTTAACTTCATCCGCTGAAGTTGTCTTGGTACAAATCACAAGTGTTTTATCATCTCTTGTGACTTCACGAATCACACGCCTCGAGTTCTTCCCTTTAGTAGACTCGCGGACCCCTTGCGGGATGCTCAAACGAGATGCAATTGGATTTCTAGAGACCTGAGATATTTTAGCTTGTTCAGGACTCTTCTGGACTGGATAATCCAAGCATTTCTTCACTGGAACCTTGCTTTTATTTCCTGGTTGTGGACCAAGACGACTGAACACTGAAGTTGTCGGATTTCCAGACTTAAAGGTTGATACCTCATCCGGAGAAATGGAAGAAAGGGGCGAAAAAGCCCATTTTCTGCTAAGGCATGGAAGACTGCCTCGCTTTTGGCGAGGCGATTCTTGAGCCGATTTTGATGTCGACTTGGGATCCATGCTTGGTGATTTTGAGCCATTTCTTTGGGTTGCTTTTGACTCTTAGCCTTGCGAACAACGGCGTGCTCGAGCAAAGCGTGCAGCGTTTTTGAGCGCTCCTTCTTTGTCAATCGGGCCTTTTGGCGAGAACCCATTCTTCCTTGGGAGGAGTCTTGGCGGATTGAGAGATTGCGGTTTGTTGATGCCTTTGATCACGTGAGTTCTGATAGTGAACTCCATCCGTTGACTCCAGAGCCTTGGCGAACTGACGGGCCATCTTTTGACGTCGTCTTTGGCAAGCTCTCTTCGTCAGATCAGTTGAGATATTATTAAGAGGGGAAATCGCCTCTGTCGCAAGCGAACAAGAACGAACCTCCCTCTTAAGAGATGACATCCTCCGATGTTTGCGGGGTGAGGAGGACTTCGATGTGGAAGAGGAGAGATACTCTTCGAATTTGGCTTGATCGAAGAAGTAGTCTAGCCCATCAACCATGAGGTCGGCCTGATTGCTGCAAGGCTGCGACACAACGATCTCGGGCTCGAGACCGTTGGCTCCCACTGTGGTCGCCATCGTGTTTGGGTCGAAAGTTGATTTCTTTTTGTAAAACTAGAGAAAATTACACGTTTGGTTCTCAGTTACAATGAAAATTAAATAACTCTCTCACAAACTCGAACAAAAGACGCTACAAGTGTAGATCTCCTATTTTTGTGGGACTTTGCCTGTGCCGGGGACGCGTAATCCGTGGACCACCGAGCAGCGATCGTCGAATCGACGGGGTTTAGTTGATGCTTCGCAAAGGAAACAAGAACTTAAGCAAATATCTTAGCAAGGTAAGATATCTACTCTTCTCAAGAATAAGTCAAGGCTTAAACTCGAGGAATCTCCGCGTGGATTGTGTTCTTGAACTCCGGAAGCTTGGATTTCTGATTTTTCCCTTTCTGATGGCCGACCCCCTGCCCAAGTGGACGTAGGAGGGTATTTATAGTCTTTGGGAAACGTGCCCACAAGTGTCATAAGTCTTTGGAGATTCTGATTAAGCGGCTCGGCTGCCTCGGCGCTGGCTACCTCGCTCGCTGGCGGCGGTGTCAGCTACCTGGCGGCGGCGGTATGGTACCTCATTTGTGGCGGTGTCGTCTTTCAATTTCTTGGTTTTCCGCTTTTTAGGCGCGATTAAATGCCTAGAATTACGCCTAGTGGTATCTTGGCGTGTAACCGCCTATTAACATGTCGAGCGTCTCTGCATTGATAAAGTCAAGTGGGCCCCATCGGCATTGATTTAGACCCTTCAAGAGCTCGTTCCAAGTATTACGGGTGTCGCCGGTTAGCGAGACACAAGTAAAATGCCTCGCCTATAGCGAGACACATCAAGGTGTCTCGCTTCGTGCGAGGCACACACAAATGTCTCGCTAATAGCGAGACACATCAAGTGTCTCGCTTCGTGCGAGGCACACACAAATGTCTCGCTAATAGCGAGACACATCAAGTGTCTCGCTTCGTGGCGAGACACAAACAAGTGTCTCGCTTCGTGGCGAGACACAATCTCCCATGTGTTGACTTCTTGAGATTTCGGCGGCGTTGTTCTTCGATCTTCTCATGATTTAGTCATATTTGAGGTTCTTCAGCAATTTTTGATGCCTACACTTGTTTTTGTTGCATTTACGGGTTTGTGGCAGGTTGTGGCATTTTTTATATCCTTAATGAACCTTGAGACATGCTATCATAAGTAAATTTATTCATTTATGTATGTGATCAATATGAAGCTACTTGCCCTTCAGAATTCTTACCTTGATGAAGGCTTATGGATAATGGTTTAGTGGCATTCCAATTATTCGGAATACTATAATTGCATCCTATTGCATTGGCATTCCAAGTATTAGGAATACTGTAATTACAGCCAAGAATATGCATGTAAATATATCTATACATAAGTTTAATAGTTTATTTACTTCCACTCTATCCGAATGAAGTACATAAAACTAAAACTAATCTTGAAGGCTTACATTTTCTTTATTTTTGAAATGCCAATTCTTAAATTTATTTTTTTATTTTTTAGGAAGCTCTGGAAAATACATATGCTGAGGTTGTTGCACAGAGCCGGGGCCCCTAACTAGAGAGGAGAATTTTAATGTGAGCCATTTGATTTGTGGACTTCCCAAAAAGGGGAGGACCAGGCGGATGGGAGTTAGAGCTCAGAGGGTGTCTACACCATTCCAGCCTCCGCCGATTTCAACGCCATCGACGATGCCCTCGGGGCCCTCTTACATGCCGCAGGAGGATTGCACTCAGCAGGCGATGCAGCTTGTTACATCGGTGATGAATCTTTTGGATGGTCATATTCCAGAGGAGATGTGAGAGGACATTCAAGAGGAGCTTATACGAGTGATCCACCCTACTGCTACTTTTGCGATGGTTTCCAGGCAAATATTGAAATCATGTAGACGGCGGATTCCTACTCGGCTGCAAAGCCAGATTATGAACTTTTTGGCCTCTCAAAAGGCATTTGCTTGTAGTGGAAAGAGTAGTAGACATGTATACTTATTATATACGTAAAACATGATTACACAATATTAAATATGATGTTCTAAATTTACTTTATTTTTTGTTAGAATGAAGATGATATCATTGGGAGCACAAGTCGTAGGGATGGAGCCGCCGGTGGCAACGCGGACGATGACATGGATAGGGCGGATGACCTGTCTTAGTGAGTTATATCCTAAACTCGTGTTTGTATATTGGACATCTTTATATTGGAGATTATGATATGCTTGTATGGTTAATATCCTAAACTCGTGTTTGTTGGAATTGTGAGATATATGTGGGTATGGATGTGAGTATGATATATATATGGACTTTAGCTTGTTTGTGTCGGCATGTATGTGCATAAGATATATGTGGATATAGAACTTATTTGTGTCGGCAACTTATCGTATTATTTGTGTGGTTTGTTGTTTGTGAAATTTGGATTGTCGAAATTTATAATTTGTTATGGGATGTGCACAAAATTTGTGATTGCATATAAGTCACTTTTATGGATTGTGCACGAATTTTGTGAAATTTCTTACGGAACATGCACGAATTATGTGAAAATTGAATGGATGCGAGATGTTTGTGAAAATTGGATTGCATATATTTCGAATGTCATTTTGGAATGTGCAGGGAATATTGTTAGCGGAATATATTTGAATTTAGTTTGTATGTACAGGGAAGCGAATGTAATCAGCAATAATTTTTTTAGCTGATTGTAAACATCGCTGACGACCTCCCGTCAGCGATGTGCATCGCTGACGGCCGGCCCGTCAGCGATGTTAAAACCATCCCTGACGGCAACCCCATCAGGGATGTGTAAATATCTGCGACGGCAATCGCCGTCAAGGGAATGTCGTTAGTAATAGGTATTACTGATGGCTGCCCGTCAGGGATGTTACTTCCCTAACGGGACTTTTGCTGATGGCTTATCTTTGACGGCGCGCCATCAAGGATAGCTTTCGCTGACGGCAATGTGGGCATCCTTGATGGGAAAGCCCATCAAGGATGCGTAGTTTTCCACTAGTGTAAGTCTAATAGATACTCCTGACATTATTCAACAATATTAATTCAATTATTACAAGTAGATACTCATAACATATTCTTACTACAGTTTTTTGAGTAACCGTATTCTTAATTCAATTGTGAATCAACTTTGGTTCTTTCTAAAATACTTCTACATTTTCAGGGACACTCTTTCTCGAGTGTCCCTGGGAATGTACAATATTTTCAATCAAGAACAAAATTATCAAGAAGTCTAAATAACATTATCTTATTTATTATAAGATTATCTTACTTACCATACCACAATAAAGCCCATGGAAAACTATAACAAATTTTGAATATATATATATATATATATATATATATATATATATATATATATATATATATATATATATAACAAATTTGACTATTAATTATTGGCTTAATTATCAGACTATCTAGACACAAAACACCATATTTGTATACAAATTTGTATGGCACCAAGCCATAAATGCCCACATGTCATGCTCAAATAACTACTACCATATTTGTATACAAATTTGTATGGCACTAAGCCATAAATGCCCACATGTCATGCTAAAATAACTACTTTTCTTTATTCTAAGGGTTAATTGCATATGAATCCCTTAAATCATTCATAATTGCAATTTAGTTCCTCAAATCTCAATATTTGCTCTTTGGGCACCCAATATACAATTTTATTGCAATTTTGTCCCTTTGTTAAGTTCTCTATTATTTTCTCTAACCATGGTTAGGTTCACCCTTAAACTAACATCTATAATTACCTAAATACCCTCTCCAGTATATGTTTTCCTCTCAGAGCAATCAAGCGAAATTGAAGAAGATTTCTCTTCAATCAAACATAGTTTATGATCGAGAAAAACTTAATTTTGACTTTAGAACGTTAGAAGGGATGATAAGAAATGGATAGAATGAAAATTTTAGAAGATTATATAGTGTTTAGACGGGATATTAACATGGAAAGAGTTCTGAAATGGATTTGGGGGCGCCCTTTGACCATTGGGGAAGAATATTTTGGGTTCGGATTTTAAGATAAGCGAGTTGTGAGTTTAAACATACTAAGAAACCAATTGGTGGAATTTAAATAAGAGTATAACGCTTATTACTAAACTAGATGGACGAAATTGCAAGAGGCATATATATTTGAGAGACTAATGAGTACATATTTGAAGAACTAATTTGCAATTATAGATGATTTAAGTGACTAGCATGCAATTACCCCCTTATTATAACCACGCCGAAAGCTGGTCAAACTTTTCAACTCTTTTAAGTCTCCACTACTCCTTGAATCATGCATTATAATGTATATATTTATACTTTTTAACGCATATCATGACAAGACAATGACATAATTTTACCCAATACCTGCGTGACTATAAACAAGTGATCCCACGTATTAATCTTCCATATATTTATCTTTATTTTAATAAACCTTGGCCAAATACAAAACAAAAATAATTAATTTACTCATCAAAGATAATCATAATACGAGTGCATATCCTATCAGAACCTTCCGACCTCCCGCACCGTGCGATATGTTCTGACCCACACCCCTTTACAAACAGGGGGACAGTTACGTTATTTACTGCCCCCTTATGTGGCTATCAGAACCGGGTTTTGATAGGATCTGCACTTATCATAATACTTTCACTTCCTACGGGTTAGGATCTGCACTTATCATAATACTTTCACTTCCTCCCCCCTTTCTTCACTCTCAAACACAATCCCCTCAATGCACTACTACATCCTCCCAATTCTCTTCTTCCTCTCTCTCCGCCTCCTAAAGAAACACCTATGGATCCCTTATCGGATCCAGGCCCACTTCGCCCGCCAAGGCATCCACGGCCCAGCCCGCAACCTTTTATCAGGCAACGCCAGCCAAATCCGCGACCTGATCGGGCGGGCCCAACTAAACCCGATCCGACCCATCTCACACGACATCGTTCATCGAGTCGCGCCCCATTATAAGCTGTGGTCTGAACAATACGGGAAAAGGTTTCTTTATTGGTTCGGGTCTGGGCCGAGGCTAGCGGTTACGGACCCGGATTCGATTAAGGAGGTTTTGATGGATCAAACGGGTACGTTTGTGAAAGTCGGGTTTAACCCGTTATCGAAGCAGTTGTTTGGTGAAGGGTTGGTTGGGCTTAAAGGGCAGGAGTGGGCGAAGAGGAGGAAGATGTTGAGTCCGGTGTTTAATATGGAGAGGATCAAGGTCAGTTGACTCACTTACCTTCTTTGTTGTACAAGTTTTTGGACAAATTTTTATTTTCAACCATTTTTGAAATTTATTTAGCATTTTCGACATAGTTTCGTCGACCTCGCAGAAACTGGGTCAAAATTGATAAATAAGTGCAAAAAACTATGCAGAATTGAGAATCCCATGTAATTTAGTAGAAAATTAAACTACACGGGATTCTCAATTCCATATAGTTTAGAACTAGGCTAAACTTCACGAGATTGTGAATCCCGTGAAGTTTATAATGAATAAACTATACGGGATTGACAATCCCGTGAAGTTTAGCCTAGTTCTTAACTACACGGTATTGAGAATCCCGTGTAGTTTAATTTTTTACAACTATACAGAATTCTCAAGCCCGTGTAGTTTTTTGTATTTATTTATCAATTTCGACCCAGTTTCTGCCAGGTGGCTAAAACTAGGTCGATAATGATAAATAAGTGCAAAGTAGGTCGAATTTGATAATTAAGTTTTAAAAATGATCGAAAATGAAAATTTGTCCACAAGTTTTTATTTGGGTTAATTTCACAAAAATCCCCTAAATTTTGGGGGGTTTTTTCACATAGCTACCTAAATTCTTTTTTTTAAAAATTATCTAACATAACCTCCTAAACTTTAAGGTGTCTCACAAAACCCTCCTAAACTTTGAACTTTTTTCGCTGCATATAATTTGAGAATTACTAAAAATTTGTTCATAGTAGAAAAAGTTTCCAAAATTAGGGGAGGGGTGTATATTGCCTGGTCAAATTTGAGATTGTTTCTCTATGGACATTTTAGTTATTTGCAAATAGTGACAGGGGTCCAGTTAAAAAAGTTTAAAGTTTCGGGGATTTTGTGAGCACACCAAAGTTTAGAAGGTTACGTGCGGAACCCCCAAAAAGTTCAAGGGTTCTGTTAAATTAACCCTTTTTTCAGATCTAGGATTTTGTCACAGTCGTCCATACATAACTTATCAGTTTAAAGTAAAAACATGAATAGTAAATACAAGTAAAAGTAAGTATATGGACAAGGTTATCCTCGTCAGTGTTGTCCTACCCTAAGTTTTTTAGAAAAAATCTTACTCTAGTTCCAGTGGTGTCATATATAAGTATATATTTAAAGTAAAAGTAGATAAAATATATGTGAAGTATGCAATCCAGTGATGTAAATTAATACCACTGGACACTATGTACAAATCTGCCACTGGTTACTCATGCATTTTATCATTGGAAACCAAAATAAAATTCATGGAAACAAATATTTATAGGTAACTATTTATAAGATAAATCATCTCAACAATAAATGAGTTGGATATGGAGAATAACTTGATATTAGTAGAACCTACATGTTTTGCTTCTGATATATCCTGAAACAACCAAAACATTCCTCGCTATATGAAGTATATGATAATGCGAGGAATGTTGAGGTTCAACTGCGCTGATGTGAGTCGCATAGTGGCTAGCATAGTTCAACTCACCACTATCTAATATTTTTTTCTTTCTAAATGTTTAATATGTAGCTTAACTAACATCATATTAATAGAATCTACATGTTTTGCTCCTGATATATCCTGAAACAATCACTCTATTGTTGTTTTAGTTTTTGTAGTAGTCATTAACGAGTCCGCTTTCTATCAGACACGCCCGCATGTGGAAGGCGGCTGTGAGCCTTTTGCTGGACTTAATAGGGGGCAAAATGAGAATTTGCCCCCCCTGTGGCTCAGAGCCACCCGTCGCATATAGGTGGTTCTGATAGGACACACAGTCATCATTGACATGCTCACTGATTAAATTTTGAATTGGCCTCGAAGTTTCCATTCTGTGAGTTGATTTTATATTACTATGCTGAAGAAATATCCTGTACAATAAAGCTACAGTTGTGTCTTTGCCTTTCAGAGTTGGGTACCTGAAATAGCCACCATAACATCAAATATGCTGGATAAATGGGAGGTTCTTCAGCGAGAGAAGAGCTCGGAATTCGAACTAGATGTTCACAAAGAGTTCCATATCTTAGCAGCAGATGTAATTTCTCAAATTGCATTTGGTAGCAGTTATGAAGAGGGGAAGCGAATCTTTCAGTTACAAGAAGAGCAAATGGTTCTTGTTTCTCTTGCAATAAGAAGCATTTACATTCCAGGTTTTAGGTGAGTCGGCCATCTTAGTTTTATTGGGTTAATTGCGGATAGACCCCTTGTAGTTCTATTGGTGCTGATATATCTCTCAGTGAAACTTTTTGACTCTTTTAAGAGTAAAAAGAGACTCACTCAGGGCTCTATCCACACTCGGGCAATAGTACAGGGGTCTATCCGCATTTGGACGATAGCACAGGGGGTCTATCCGCAATTGGACTAGCACAGGGGGTCTATCCGCAATTATCACTATTTTGAATTTATTTTCTTTTTCATATTTGTCTGTCAACTTGTTCTTTGTAAATTTTTCTGAACTATTTTCTTTCAAGATTAGTCTGCTTTAACAAGTCAAACATGTTGTACATAAACACAAAACACTAGGACATCCCTGGTTTATAGTAGAGTCCCAGTCCAATCTATATAACGTGTGCTTGTATAGACTTTGAAAGACCTATTTGTTTACCCATTGCGTCCATAAGTCTCTGGGTATTTATGAATAACATATATGCATGTACGTGCACATTACGTTGTATGTGCATGTGTCTCAAGTGGTTTAGTTTGTCTATTTGTTTTCATCCCGGATAAAAAGTTAACTCGTCTATGATACTTTGGAAATTTTGATAGTAGAACAATCTTGGAGGCAAATTAAACTAAAAACTAAATTTTCACTAGTTTTAACTTGGTGATGGTGAAATGTGTTTGGTTCTCCCACAGGTTTCTACCAACACCAAAGAACCAGAAGCGGCGGAGATTGAATATGGAAATTAGTGACTCCTTAGGAAAGTTGATTCAAGCTAATGGCAAGAAGTGTGAAAATTCCAAGAACTTGCTCAGCATTGTGATCTCAGATAAGATGGAAATAGAAACAATAATAGATGAATGCAAGACCTTTTACTTTGCAGGAAAAGAGACTACAGCCAACTTGTTGACGTGGGCAATTATTCTTCTTGCCTTGAATCAAGAATGGCAGAGCAAGGCAAGAGATGAAGTCATAACAATTTGTGGCAAGCATGGGATTCCTAACTCGGAGGACTTGAATGACCTCAAAATTGTAAGTTATCAATCTTCATGCGGTGTGCTGTTTTCGCGTTAAAATCGTAAGTCAAATATCTTAAAAGTTCCTAAAGATGATAGTATGGAGAAGAGAGGGACTTACCTTAAAGCCCAATAGGCTTGCAACCATGATGCAGAATAACAACATTTACTTTAAGTTGAAGACCAATATTGGCACACATAAAGTCAATAACTTAATGCAGATATCCATATTGTGCATGTTATCATTTGGTATATAACACAATTTACTTCATTCATCATCACTCATAGTGTGCATGTTATCATTTGATATATATATATATATATATATATATATATATATATATATATATATATATATATATATATATATATATATATATATTAAAGCTCCTATAAACTTAAGTGGATAGAGTCATTTGTCCACCAACTTTTTATCCATTGATTTTGTATTGAGATTTGTGTTAGCATGTGATGCAAATCAAGGCACAAATCTCAAAGATAGCCTTGATGTGTAGCACAAATCTCAAAGCATAATGAATGGATAAAAAGTTGGTGAACAATGCTCATATCCACTTAAGTTTATAGGAGCTTTACTATATATATATATATATATATATATATATATATATATATATATATATATATATATATAATATAACACAATTTACTTCATTCATCATCACTCGGAGAGTTTAATTATGCTTAAACATAGGCCAGGAATGAAATGAACCGAAAAGGTTAAGTTGTTAGATATTTATCCCAACATTTTATTTAGGTTCATTACTCTTATTACTCTTTATAGTTATTTCTAATGTGGTTCTATGCTCATCATATATGAATTCCCAACAATCTAGACCTCTATTCTTAATCTCCTAGCTACTACTTTCTGAATATGAACCTATTTATGCATGTAGGTAAGCATGATTGGTAATAAAATTTGGGTTAATTGTTGATATCCACCTGTAGTATCGCTGTCTTGAACTTACTACCCCTCTACTTTATTATTGCAGATAAACCCCTGAGGGAATTTTTTTTACTCTTTTACCTTCACCCTTAGGGTGTCTATTTTACAATTTCCTTTTTTTCTGAGAATAAAAGAGTCAAAAAAAGTTTCCCTCGGGGGGGTCTATCTGCAACAATAAAACTAGAGGGGTAGTAAGTTCCAAAGAGAGATACTACAGGGGGTCTATCCACAATTAACCCATAAAATTAAGGGTTCATTACCCCCCATGAACTTTTGGGGAGTTGTAGTGAACCCTCCCGTCAACTTTTTTTTATTAGATTAAACCCCCCCGAACTTTAGGAGTTATTGCACATAACCCCATAAATTATTTTATTTCATTAAATCTTACTTAAAAATTTATCTTTTAATCCCTATATTAGCATCATCAACTCTAACGTGTTGCTGCTAAGCACATGACAAAAAAAGAAGACGAAAATTTCCTTCTTAGTCCCAAAAAAATTTCCTTTTATTAAAAAGGAAAAATAGGTAATTTTGGGACTAAAGAATTAGTTTCATCCCTTTTTTTTTTGGCACATGCTAGCCACATGAGATGTGAGAATAGATGGTGCTAATTTGGAGATTAAATGAGAAATTTTCATGTGAAGTTTATTGAAATTTTCACATGAAATTTAATAATTTCATGGGGTTATGTGCAGCAGCTCCTAAATTTCATGGGAGTTTAGTAGAATAAAAAAAAGTTGATGGGGATTTACTGCAACTCTCCAAACGTTTGTGGAGGGTTTCCTGTAATTAAACCCTAAAATTAACCCAAAAGGTTGAGTTGTTAAATATTTACCCCAATTTTCTATTCAAGTTCATCACTCCATTTTAATTCTTCCGAATGTGGAATACACTTAAGTTTCCAAATTCAGACCTTTATTCTTAGACCCCCAGCTAATAACTTTCTGAATACAAAATCTATTTGTGTATACAGGTAACAATGATCCTAAAGGAAACCTTGCGACTATATACTCCTGCCGTGATGATCAACAGGCTCACAACCAAAAATATCATGCTCTCCGGGCTTGATATCCCTTCAGGCACAACCATCTACATGCCAACGATCGCCGTTCATCACGATACACAAGTCTGGGGAGATGATGCTAATGAATTCAATCCAGAACGCTTCTCTGCAAACAAAGGGCACCATCTCGGAGCTTTTTACCCTTTTGGAATTGGGCCCACAATTTGTATCGGTCAGAATCTGGCGATGACTGAAGCTAAAGTTGCTCTTGCCATGATTCTTCAGCGGTTTGAATTTACAATATCGCCCTCTTATGTTCATGCTCCTATGTTGCTCGTCACTTTACAGCCTCAATATGGTGCCCAAATTCTCTTGAGGAAGATTGTATCCTAAAACCTGGGAATGTATTTTCTGTAATTCTAGTATATGCTACTTTGATTTTGAAATGTTGAACTGTAACTTATCATGTATAAACAAAATTGTACAGGTATATGTTGGTGATATGTGTGTGATAAAAGAATTGTGCTTCAATATAAATGTTGGTTCTTTTGCTTATGGAGTCTTCTCCCCTGATTTGTGATCTACAGAGAAATTGGCTGTATGTTCTGATAATAATCCAGGTTTGTGTTATGTTGTTCCTAAGAGTGCATTTTTTTTCCTTTTATGGATGCAACTGGTTGATCAATTTTGATGTAAGACATAATAGAGGCACACTCTTCATTCATGCATATAGCCAAAGATAAATTCCTCCATGCACTAGTTGTTAAGAGTATAAATTGTTAAGAGTATAAATTATGAGGAACTTTAAGATGATATTAGAGCTGTCCGTATTCAAACTTCAGTTGATATACAATTACAAGTGGATTCATAAAAAGTTTTCCTACCTTAAGGAAGGCAGGTTTTGGTCCATAAAAATGACAATCAAACTGTCGGACTACAGAGGTCCTATTGCAACAATAGAACTACGGAGGGTCTGTCTGCAATTGGGCGGTAAAGGGGGTGTATCCGCAATTAGCCTGTTAAATTATGATCCAAAAGCCTCAATCCTCACAGTAGGATGTTTTGGAACAAGGTTTAGCAACGACAGGAGAAGTTGTTGCATAAAATAAGTAGGTGGACTTTTCCTTTATTGCAATGACTTTTTGTCGTTGCCAAAGATGTATTTTCTTGTGGTGGTTACAATAACGTCTCCAATTTAACATAACTGTTACATAACAGACATCTAATAAAATAAATTTTTTTAAGGAACATTTTCAGATCATTAAAATGTCATTAGTCAGTGCACGCGATAAGCGTATGAGGTTCCTTTAACCATCTTATTTCCACTAATCATCCACTAACCTACGCAATTCAATATGATTAGATGACTTAAAAGGTATCCAAAATCAGATTCTGCTATCAACCCTTTTTATTGCTTCACATAATCTGCGACTTGCTCTCTTGCATGACTCCTTGAAAGGAACGCAACAAACAAAATCCTGAAGTCCGAAGAAGGACTCATTTCCTTTGAAAAATTGCCAGCCAAAACAAGACCCACACGAGCCTGTGAGTCTAAGCAAAGCCATACTAAATTCAAACTTGCAAGGAACCAAAAGAATTCTCTATATATATAAAGAGAGTAGAAGCTCATTTGTTTGTGCACCAAAGTTTACAGGGGATTGAGATCAGAGGTATCAAATACCATCAATGAGAAAATCGATGAAGGGCGATAAATCAGAAACTGTGGGGGATAAGGTATTCAAAGGGGTTGGAGATCTTATTAAGATGTTGCCAAGTGGAACAGTGTTCCTCTTTCAGTTCCTTAGTCCTCTGCTCACTAACAATGGCCACTGCCACACTTTCAACAGGTAGGCTTGCACTTGACCTGAGTTTGATCCAGTTAAAAAAAATTTATGAACATCTTATTTGAATACTCATTTGAATCCTCTCAGTCTTATTAAAAGAAATGAAACCGCAACCCCACAGTACCTAACATGATAATAAAATTGTTTTCTCAGATTTGGTAGTACAGACTTTTTTTTTTCTTTTTTTTTTTGTTGTTGTTGTTGTCGTCAAAGTTAACAGAAGAAGGCTCTATGTTAATAATCCTAATTTCTATCTCAAAAAGTTATTTTAGATTTTTTTCCCCCAAAGATGTATACTCTTGAAATTTCTCTACTTTGATGCAGCATCTTCAAATCTTTATATCTGTGACCTTCAAAGTGATTAAAATATCCCGAGTTTTATTTCAAAGTGGAAGAAATGAAAATAAGTAGGACTGAAGATATTACAAACATCTTGAGACCCAATATAAAATCAAGCCAGGTTTTTTTTATTTAACCAGGATTGGTCCAGGACGAGGGTGCACCCGTTCTGGCCTAGTTTTAGAGCCAAAAACGAGCTAAGAAAAACTGGATCAGAGTTGACTCGGTTTTTTCCTAACACAAATCTAAAACTGAAAACTAGCTCAGTTTTAGTGGTTTGCCAAACAGACCCTTAAAAGATCGAGAAATATGTAAAATATAGACAAAGATTTAAAGAGATGTATCAGAAAAAAGCTAAAAACAAAAGCAATTATCTCTGACATGAGCAAAACACATAATCAGGTACCTGAGCGGCGCCCTCCTCCTCGCCTGCAGTTTCTCCTGCTGCTTCTCCTGCTTCACCGACAGCTACATAGGCGACGACGACAAGCTCTATTATGGCATTGTCACCAAGAACGGTCTCTGGTCCTTCTCCGACCCTGACGCCAGCAAGAAAGACCTCTCAAAGTACAAGCTCAGGCTCGGGGACTTCGCCCACGCGTTAACATCTTTCCTCGTGTTTGCAGTCATCACGATGCTCGATTCGAACACGGTGAACTGCTTCTATCCATCACTGGAGTCGAATCAGAAAACGGTGATGATGGTTATGCCAACGGTTGTTGGGGGGTTGGCGAGCTCAGTTTTCGTGGTTTTTCCGAATGATCGGCATGGGATTGGGTATCCTGCGACCACAAAGGATGCAGAGGAGTCTTGAGAGAGGGAGGAAGAAGAAGTTGAAAGAATGGCTTTAGTGTGATGTTTGAATTTGGATTGTGCTGGGCTTGTTGTGATCATGGTTTGCTGGTTTAGTTGCAATTTGAATGCGTAATATGCGTGTACTAAAGGTTCTCGGTAGTGTGCTGGTCAAATCTTGACCACTCATCTAAATATTGTTAATGTTGTTCGGATTATTTGCAATATTATTGTGGAAAATGTATTTTCAACGCAAATCCAGTGTTTGGTTGAAAAAAATGGTGCAAAAAAGCTATGAGATTTTCTCTAGATTTGAATTAGAATTTTTTATTTCATCGGATGAAATTTTTTAATTTTAAATTTCCTTTTTAGAAGTTGCAACTATCGCTCCCTTCACATTAGTCGTAGCATTTGCTGCAGTTATTTCCTATAATTTGTAAATATATATACCTTTGTTGGATTTAAATCTAATATATGGGCCAATATATTAGTTAAATAAATATGTATTATGTGCTATCAATTAAGGTTAGCCCATTAAAGTGATCTAATTAGGATTTGGGCTTTTAATGCATAATTAAAGTATGGGCTTTCTATGTATAGAGACCAAAATACAATTATTAATTTTATGATGGGCGGAATTGATAATTATGAATAACTGATTCAGTTATAAATAGGGTTGTGGTTCCCCAAATCTCTACGTAGAATCTCTTTCGATTTCCCATCTTGGAAGGATTAGGGTTTTCTCTAAGGAGGATATATCGTCTGAATTTGGAAGATCTACATCTCAAAACTCGAGAATCACATCCTTCTCCATGGATTCAGGTATGGTTCTGCATCTTCTTAATTATCTCAATAGTTTGACATGAACAATCCTTGGAATTGATTAGGGTTTTGTTTATTAAAGCAAAAGGTTTATCTTTTCTTGATCTAACAACATTTCCTAATTCCAATTTAACAAACTAAACAAAAATACAAATTCGATTGCACTATTTACTTTTGTAATTGTATTTCCTGTAACCAAATAACCCTTTATGTGTCAAAGAAAATGTCCTATTTCCATCACTCCATTATCAAGAATCAATTTTGTCTTGGATACTAACAATACCCTATTTTGGAAGAGAAAAATAAGTGTTCTTGATATCAAGGGTCAAATCTCAGCCACCTATCTAAACAATGTAAAGAACTCTTTTGGCTCTGATACGTAGACACGCTAATTGCTAGGAGTAATATTGGCCTAAATTCACCCAGGTGAAAAATGTCAAGAAAATTCGCTCATCAGAAGGTTCGTTTGCCAAGTAGTAAATACGTTTCAAATGGCAATATATATTTCTGGGAGTAGTAAGTACGGTTCATGTTTCATGTACCAATGAGTTTTTAGCAACTTACTCGTTCATCTACGTTTCATGGGCCTTTGCATCTCCGAAACACGCTCTTCTCTCGGGCCTTAGACAATTTAGAAACAACAGCCGAATGGGCCTTAATTGACATGTGCAAAATACATGTCTAAAAGTGCGCAATTCAATTACCAGATAACTGTCTTTTGATTATTTGAAGAAATTAATTACCTTATCGTTTTCTTTTCACTTTCTTGTTCTGCACCGAGAACTTAGATAACTAGATAAGGCTGCTAGTTGTATTTTTCATGTACGAAAATCATTGAAGAAAAGATAAGATAATATTTTATACATCTTTTTTAAGGCACATTTGTATATCTCGTTGCCCAGCACTCAACATGCAGCAGGCCCAATCTTCTAGAGAGAACTCCATCTTTATCTTATTCCAGATTTTGCGCTTAGCTTAGCCAGAAATGGACCCGATGTCTGTCAAATATCTCGTATTCTCTCTCAAGTTGCTTTGAAGTTAGTTATTTTTTAGAATTTTTTTTCCTTCTTCTTTTTTCAATTATTTTAATCTCTCCCATTCATGATTCAACCACCTGAGGTGTTAGAGTGTTGATGTGTGAGAGTGGCTCTGATACCACTTGTTAATTTGAGCAGGGCGGTGCACACTAAAAATATATTATTATTTTTTTTAGTAGTACAATCCTCTATACTCTCTTCAATACAAACACTTTCTCTACTACACTACTACACTCTTTTACAATACACTACTATTTTTCTTATTCTCTCTCCCTCTCTTTATTTCTTTCACTCCCTCTTTATTCTTGCTCTTTGGCTTGTTGCTACTGGGTTGGGGTGATTACAACAAGCTACCATAAGCTTATATAGATCTCCTAAACTGGTTGGTGAACTACAGGGAGTTGGTGGAAACTATTTGGTGATAGGTGGACTATGTGAGGTGGATGACATAGTGCTGCTGACTTTAACATCGAGCATGTTGCTTGCACTCTCAGTGCCCTCGTCACGAAACAGTTGTTGTGGCCTGTGAGTTGTATAAACCAAGATACAATAAACCTTCAAAGAAAATTAATCATTTAGGCTATTGATGTCTTTCTAAGTCGCTGAAAATTACTCCTGACATTTTCTAAAAAAAACATACAATAAACCTCACTCTGTCATCTTGTATTAGTGAAATGAATTCAATTGATAACTTCACAATTAAACTGTCTTTGGTATATTAATTGCATGTGGTACGTACTCGTCGCATTTCAAGAAAGACTAAACAAATTTTTGCCTCAACTTAGAAAGTTCATAGATCAACGGACCGAAAGTTAGGATTTTGAAGGCTGGAACGTTGTGTTTACGATTAAGACGCTTCACGGCTCCAAGAGCAACAATTTTCACATAATTCATTGTCTTCGTCAATTATGGTCCGCACCAGTTCTGCTCCTGGTGGAAATCCTCATGCTGCTAGTATTATATAGAAGATTGCTCTGCTACTATTGTACTGTTAGTATTTGAGGTTTATTTTCTTCGATTACTACTCCAAATCTCCAATCCACTCTTTCATCTAGTATAGCACTTTAGGACCCCTAGCCTAGAAAATCCACTCACATCTCGTTAATTAGTGGAATTCCGTTGTCATTGTCTGTTGCTATTGCATTTGAAATGAACGGAACAGGAGAATGTTTCTGAATAAACTCAAATATGCAAATACTTTTCATCAACTGATTGTATGAACATCTTCTTTTTAATATGAGAGCATCACTTTACACCGCAATAGGCGTTCGACTGGGAGCAACATGAGTCACATGACACATTGATTCAAGAAGCAACATTAGCCCTTTTCCTCTTCTAATTTTTCATCTTGTCTCATCCTACTGTTCTTCTCTCGCCTCTCCCTCTTACTCTTCGTTTATATTTTACATTGTCCTCTCTTCAATAAACTCCATGGGCATTTCGTCCGGGTTACATAATAATAATAATAATAACTGAGTTTTCACGTATTGTAATGGCCTAATAGAATATGAGTAAGATTTCACAAAACGCCCCACGAACTTTGGACGGTTTCCCATCAAACCCTTATAAACTTTCGGGTGTCTTATAATAAAACCCCTCCCCCGGACTCCCCTAACCGTGTTAATGGATCAATAAGCACTTATTTGAAAAAGAAATGGCAGCAACACCATTAACATTGTTTGGAGGGTCCGTTAAACCAAATACAATATAAAGGGAGAAACATGGGGACACAAAACGGGTACGTATTAGCAAAATGTACAAGGCCAAAATATATATCGATCACATGCTACAAAAATCTTTTAGATAAACCAAATTTCTCAAATTAGTATTCATCAATGTGTTCAAAATATCTAGATCAGCAAAATTGCCCACTTACATTAATTATCAATCGTCAAAATAATTTTAACTTGCTTATCGATGCATATATATATCTAGACATAAGTACACAGATTCGGATATTTTGATACATTTGTTATTTTTATTTGTACATTACTAAAATTAAGTTTTGAGAGTCAATGAATGCAGGGGTAATTAAGTAATGGGTGGCAGGTTTGCGTGGTTCAAAGCCAATGGCTGTCTGTGTGCAGCTAATTGCTGTGTTAATTATGTGCACCATTGAGATTTCACGGAGCTAGCTGGAGCCTTCAGATGGGGAAATGCATGCTGGCCACTTCCAGCTGGAACGAGAAGGAGGCCTCGTCATCTGAATTCGTATAGAATTGAGCGCTGGTTTAATTTCGACTCAGCGATGCATGCCTTATTTGGATGCCAGCTCACAACATGCACATACTAACTAACTAATGACCATTATTATCTTTACACATTCTTTGTTAAGATAAACAAAAGTTTTAGACTATGGTAAAAAATATATATATATATAACAAATGACAGATTCATTTTGTTCAAACTCAAATCGCGGAGTATAATACATGCCAACATCAATGACAATTTATAACACCAAACAACGTCGTCTGGTTCGTTGTGAGTAAAACTAGCTAAATTATTATTTTGAATTAGTCCTTCAAATTATTGACATTGTTATTTAGTCGCTAAAATCATATTAATTTATTTTAAATTAGTTTTATAGTTAGCTGCATTTGGTTTGAGAGCAAGTGTACGTTTAACTAATTAACCTTTATCATGGGTTTCCAGTTATATCTAGCTGCTTTAAGTTAAAATCAAAACCGACATTCTTAATGATTTGAGGCAAACTTATAAATTTAAACATTAAAGATTTAAGGGATCAATGCCGAAAAATCCATTTACATAACTCGTTGTAACTTGTAAGTAATGAGCAAAAAAATCCTACAAATGTCCCTTATCTTTTATAAAAAAAAATTCCTTTGAATGTGATACGCTAAAATGGCATTCATACATGTTTCCAAATTGGTAAAAAGAGCACAATGCAAAAATCCAACTTAATAAAATTTAGTGCAATGCCATTTGATTTTAACCTACTTAAAACGAGATAAATGGAGATGAGTCAGACCCTCCCATGCTTTATCCATTTATTTACCGAATAATTATCACATTCAAAATCAAACAAATAGAATTTGACTTTTTTTGAGGAAAATAAAATTTGACTTTAATCCATTAAAAAACCCAGCTGCCCTGCATCTGACATTTGACCCCAAATAAAAAACCCACCGCAATGTGGGCCCATCGAATCAGAGAGAGTAAAATTTCCGGTGCAGATTAAGTGCACGGTAAACCCAAAATCCGACCGCCTCTGACTCTCCCCAATACCCCTAACGAACTGAGCTGACGTGGCACTACATCAGCGGGCCCACTTTCCTATCTTTACGTCCCGATAATCTCAATCCCTATCACCCCCTTAAAAATAGAAACAAACCATAACTCCCCACTCCTTAGTCAATTACCGAAATACCCCCCTCATGGGTCTCATCCCCTTCCTCCTTTATATATCCTCCTCTCTTCACTCCCTTCTTCCTTCTCTCAAACTTCTCATCGCTCATTTCTCTCGACACAGAAAAAACGTAAAATTATTTTATTTTAAATTATTAAAAAACCCAAAAAAAATTTTGAAAATTAACGCGATGATGAGTATTTGTAGGACGATCCATACCTTGCTAGGGTTTCCATATCCCGATCGAGGAGAGCAGCATCTCCGCCGCTGCCGGAATCTTCCGCCACCGGAGGCCGGCGGCCTCCTCTACGTCATCGAAGAAACGCCGTCGAAGTCGCCGGATCGGGGCGATCCGGGAGCGTGGGGCCTGCACGAGGCGGCGGCGGCTGGCGGCGGGCTAGGGCTCTGCACTGAGAGCCTCGGATCGGAGAGCTGCGACGTCGACGACCTCGAGATCGCCGCTAGGTCGCCGAGGAGATCGGCGAGGAGGTCGAGGCTGAAGAAGGAGAAGCCGGCGAAGAAAAAGTTTCCTCCGCCGCTGCCGTGGCTGTCGGAGTCCGGAGCTCGCCGGAGCTGCTTCATGAAGGGGGAGAGGAGGGACGGTAGGTTTTTGTTGACGGAGGTGACGATCGAGAGGCCTGAGGTTCTCCGCGCTTCCCGCCAAAACGGACGGCTGAGATTGCATCTCGTAGAGGAAATCGATGATGAGGAGGAGGAAGATGAGAAGGTTCCGGAAGAGGAGGTGGTTAAAGAGGAGAGAGTGGAGGCGGCGCCGGTGCCGATGATGAGGTGTCAAGAGGCGGTGAGCGGTAACGGGAACATGCCGATGTGGTGGAATCACCGCTTCGTGACGACGGCGTGAGGGGGTGTGGTCACCGCCGAATTAGGCTATCGAGTTGGCTCGGGATTCAAGGATCTGGGACTTTCTATAAAAGGACACCTGCTGCTGTTTTCGGGATGCTATAAATAGAAAGAAGAGGGGGAGATTTTGGAAGAGAGCATGGGGAGTTTTTATGCCTTTTTTGGACAGTTTTGGGATTGAGACATCTGAGAGAGAGAGAGTTAATATAATTGCGGTGGATATTTATGGGAATTTTGATGAGGACATTTTATCTTTTTAATTACTATGAATAGGAAAAAAAAATGGGGCAGGATATCGTGTGCTTTTTTAAGGTTAGTTTTATTTTTCTAAGTTGAGAGAGACTTCGAAGGAATCAATGCCTTTTTGTGTCGACAATGATTGGTTGTATCAAATTTAATCATCCATGGGTGGAGTTTTATTAGTAGTTAAGCAGAGTAGAGAGCTAAACGTGGAGCTAAATAGGAAGGAAACATGCATCAAAGTTATCAACGTTATTTATATATATATATAGAAGCGAGAACTACATGAGCTTAAGTTTATAATGAATAGTGATCTTGTGAAACACACATCATCTTGCTTTGGGATCCGTGAAAGATATAAAGCACTTTGAGATTTGTGCATCACAAATCTCAAGACAAATAGTGGATAAAAAGTTGGTGCTTATATATATATATATATATATATATATATATATATATATATATATATATATATATATATATATATATATATATATATATATATATATATATATATATATATATATATATATATATATAAATAAGAGAAAGATAAAAGAAGATTGACCATAGAGAACTGCACAACAAAAGAGACATGCATCATATGTAGTACAAATGACTTATTTACTGGCTAAAATTAAGAGAATATAGAGAAGGATGATTTATTCAGATTACAAATCAGAAATGGTTTTTTTCGGTATTAGTCCCTCAAATCTTTGGAATTGGTCGTAAGTCCCTCAGATCCTAAGGGGTCTTGCAAATTGATCTCTCAATGACCGAAAGGCCCCCTCCAACTTATGTTTCGCCCCAAAAGCTTTGTATTCACAAGAACATAAGGTGAAAGAGCATTTTGGTCTTTAAGGGACCAATTTGCAACACCCACTAGGATTTGTGGGACTTACAAGCAAGTTGAAAATTCGAAAGACCAATATGGAATTAGTGAGGATTTGAGGAACTAATATAAGAAAAACATATAAAAATAAAAAGGAGAGTAAAACAACATGTGATGTCCTCATGCTACTTATGTAGATTGCAACAAAGTACCCTACAAAACGACTGGACACCATAACAACATCAGCTCTCATAAAATTTAGCTATCCGCCACTTTAAAATATTTGATGACAAGCACCGTCGTTGAACACTTTGTAAGTTAGTATTTGATGTCACCCTACCAAATTTTCATCAAGCGCAAAATGGTTGATCAAATTCTCAATCGCCCCTACAAAATATCTCTCTTAAATCTTACTACTACTGATTGTGGACTTATCACGAATTGTGTGACTGCTGGTGATTTAATTCAAATGGTTATTTGCACGTAAACCCCCTGTAGTACCACGCTTTCGAAATTTCTATCCCAATAGTTCGATTATGACAGACCACTGAGTGGCTTTTTTTTTGACATTTTTATTCTCAGGTGATTTATTTGTCAAACAATTTCTTTTTCTTCAAGGGTAAAAGAGCCAAAATATTCACCCAAGAGCGAAAATTTTCATCCAGGACGTTTATCTGCCAAAACCAAACTATAAGCATAATAAGTTCGAACGCTCTACCAAAATCAAACTATAAACGTGATAAGTTCCAACACAATTTTACAGGGATAATAAGTTCCAAAGCCGGTACTACAGGGGCCTATGTGCAATTAAACCTTTAATTCTTGTTCAAGTAGAGAAGTTACTCATTCGCCATCAATATCAAGAGCGATGATGGTATTTTAACTAACAAACAGCAACAAAAATTTCACTAATCTACTAACCACATGAGCACAAGGGTTCCTGTTCACCATAGAATTTCTCAAACAAGATAATTTTCATAAAGAAAATCTGAGATAAAAAAGACAATCTTAGAGACAAACTAACGAACAACTTTATTGATACATGCATTAACTGAGTTGGACGCACCAACTCATACAAAGACACCAAGAACCATGACAAGTTTATTTCATTCACGCACCGTTTGTTGCTTTTTTTCAAAAGTCACCATGGACTGACTTTATTCCGTCTTTACGTTCATAAAAGCTCTTTCAGACTGCAACTTGAGCTGCTGCAAGCCTAGCAATGGGAACCCTGCAACAAAAAAGGATAAGAATCGCAGAGACTGAGCAGACGATAAAATTAAATAAAAGACTGCAAAGTTTATGTCAAGCTTTTCAACACGCTGCTACTTTGTTCATGTTCAGCTTCATGCATTCATCGCAAAATTTTGAAGAAAAAAACTCCACCAAAATGAGAGTAGAGAAATAACCTGAAGGGCGAACACGAGACATAATCTAATCCAGCCTCAGCGAAGAAAGCAACAGAAGAAGGCTCTCCTCCGTGTTCACCACATATTCCTACCTGTTCTCGCGAATCCAACATCAGATTCTCATAAGTTTGTGTTGCACCCATGAGCATATGCTATACAAACAACACAAACATACTTAGCATATACAAACCTTCAAGTCCGGCCGAGCGCTCTTGCCTCTTTCTGTGGCAATCTTAATGAGCTGCCCAACTCCTTTCTGGTCCAGAACCTGAAAATTCCATAAAACAAGAAGAGACGCATGATTAAAGAGAATTGTTTGTAAAACAAATGAAATGTTGATGCACCATCAGCCAAGCATAACTAGAGATAGCTGATTCAGCATAATTAAAGATAGTATAACAATGTATACATCCGCTTAATCAACTATATTCGCACGTCCTTTGATCACTTAATTCAACAGCTCTATTAGCAGAGAGCAAGAAAGAACAGATGAAAACGATGAAGGGAGTTTCTACTGTGAGACATTTTCCTTTTTATTTTGAAATAGTATATCATAGTTCTTAGCGTGTGCAAGCCAGATTTTTGGCTAAACAAAGTATGCCAGTGAGGCAGTGACATTCTTTAGCTTATTTTAATATTTATGATGTTCATTGAAGTCATAGTAATTTCATCAAATTTAGAGATCACACGCAACAAGTGAAACTCACTAACTCTTTCATGGCCTACTAATGGTGTTGCTAATGCTAGAACTAGATTTTACCTCGAAAGGATCGCTTTGGAGTAAACCTTTAGATAAGTAAATCGGAAGAAACTTGCCAACATCATCTCTACTGTAACCAAAAGTCATCTGGGTTAGATCATTTGTCCCAAAGGAGAAGAACTCTGCTTGCTCGGCAATCTGCAAAAAATAAAAAGCATTCAACGGTATTAATGCCTCCAAATCGAACTAATCCAGAAGAGAACTAATCCAACATGGTAAAAGACATCAGCAAAGAGACAAGTGAGAAGCCAATTAAATCAATTGAAATTTGATTTTATTTTGTTTCTCACCTCATCTGCTACTAGGGCTGCCCTAGGGATTTCAATCATAGTGCCGATCTTGTAACTTATAGAGGCACCCATACCAGAAAAAACCTTTTCAGCTACTTTGCGTATCAGACTTGATTGATGTCCTAATTCCTGAAATTCTTTAAATTTCAAATAGCTGAATTATATGAAACAAATATTGTAAGAAAAATGCCATTGAAGCTAAAAGGTAAAACTACTTGATGGGCTTCTCCCAGGAAAATTGTGATTGTTTCTATCCAACTAAAAGTTAAAAGAAAGGACGTTAAGTTGTGGTGTCCAATAGCAGGCACAAGGAAGAAACACCGTATATAACTACTAATCAAGAGAGCTGCTGATGAGAATTTGGGGGGGGGTGGTGGAAATCATCTGTTTTACAGTTCTTTGGCAATATGTGAACCAGAATAAGTGAAAGAGAAAATAAAATATCAATATCTTGTGCTGTAACTTAGATAGGGGAATATTATGAGACCTCATAACTTGCGAGAAGATGATAGCCTCTCGGCTCGAAAAGCCCTCACTTGACTAATATCCTCATACATACTATTAAAACTATTACTAGATATTATCATGTATTCATGTGCCTTCCGTTAATGGATTTTCTAAGTTTCTGTAAGATGATAACTCATCTTTTTCAGTTATTTATTTATTTATCTATTCAAGAAGTAAAATACACTCTTGTACATTATAACTAGTAAATATCTACCAAGTTCATAAGATGTTAACTTATCTTTTATCACTTGTTCTTTATTCAAAGAAGGTATATTATGTGTTGTGGTACTACATGTAACTGCTGAACCTTTCAAATAACAAAGTGTAAAGCTACTTATGCTTCAGGTCAAGTAAGTACCATATCTAGTAATCTCTTTGAATGCACAAGGTGATAAGTTATCCTCCTGTTTTTATTTATGTGTTGTCTATGCACTGGTTGAATGCACAAGGTGATAAGTTATCCTCCTGTTTTTATTTATGTGTTGTCTATGCAATGGTAAATTAGTCGCAGTGATTTTAAATATGCAGCCGCTGAACCTATATAATAACTAGATGAAGAGCTACAAACTTCTTTAATTAAAACTATTTGACACTTTGAAGAATAATCAATAAAAAGGATTGAAAGCATGCCTGAGGTGTCCCAACAAGTGGGACCATTATCTCTGGAAAGACTTTGACTCCCTGGTTACTCATAGAAATAGCAGCTTCAAAGATCGCTCGTACTTGCATTTCTGTTAATTCTGGATATGAAATGCCTAGCCTGAAAATACAGAGCCCAGTACATATTACTAACTAAGAAATCAGATTGAATAAAAGGAAATTCTTTCCCAATGGTCAAGGTTGCCATGCTCAATTCAAAAAAGAGAAGAAAAAAAACTTATTTTATGGGTAACACTTGTTTTTCTGTGAACTACTTGACCAACACAAAATATGATATCTGCTTGTATCAATAAGATGTTGCCCTGTCCAATTCATATTGGATGAAAAGCTCAATTTCAAAAGTATCTTCGCTGAATCTGGATTTATCAATTGTCTTGGATTTGAGAGAATCCCCGGAAAAATTGAGATCTGTATGCAACGAAGGTCTCACAAGAAATAAGAATAACCTGAATGCAAACAACACATTTTAAAATCTAACCTGCAGCCACGGAAACCAAGCATTGGATTTACTTCAGAAAGCTTCTCAATTCTTGAAAACACCTCATCCTCTGTCATGCCAGTGTCCAGAACAAGTTCCTCCACAATGTCCTCAATGTTACCTTCGGGCAAAAACTCATGAAGTGGTGGATCTAATAACCGAATTGTTACAGGGAGACCTGAAAGAAACATAATTTAGATTAAGACGCTAGAAGTTTCAGTAACAAGGAATAATACCTCAAAAAATCACAATCTACTACTCATAGTTGCACCGGTACATAGATGAAAGTAGGGGAATACATTTCTCACAATCACAACACATTGCCACATGTATTATGATAACAAGTCAATGTGTAACTCCCTATCACAATGGGGATTTGGTTTCAGTTTCAGATTATTATTATTATTATGTTTTTATTTTTATTATTTATTTATTTATTTATTTTTATATTTTTTTTGAGAAATTGAGTCAAGGACTCAAGATGCTTAAGGAATTTATTAACTAGAAAAAAAAAGACAAAATAGACATGAAGAGGAAGGAGGAGGAGCTGCAGAATAAGTACAGTATGGAAGAGATAGGAGGAAAGGTTAGAAGACGAAAATACTAATATTGCTCTTTCAGAAGATTTTTCTGTACAGGTAAATAGAGTCTATTAAATTATAAGCAATAGCACTGTAGCCTCATTCAAGTTGAAGTGGACAGAGAGAAACGCTCGATAACTTTATCTTTCAGTGTGTAAAATCAATAAATATCGCAATTGCTAGAAAATAATATAAATCACCAGATTCAAATAAACTTTAAAAGAGTGCAAAGAATAGAGCTATTTCATTCAGTATTTAATTTAAGGCAGCATTGAGAGATACCATCCATAGCACGGAAAATGCCTTCAAAATCAGATCTCTGGTAGGGCAAGAGGAGCTTTAATGCTTTTTCCCTCTGTTCAGTAGTCACAGCCATTATCATCTGCCTCACTGCCTTTATTCTTTCATCAGAAGCAAAGAACTGAGACAAAAATGTAAAACACAAAATAACGAACGATCATCTCCAGTTCAAAAGATCAGTAAAAAAATTATAAATTGTTGATAACTTCTATAACTGTACGGAATAGATGGTCTCATAAATGCCAAAAAAAATGCTATTAGGAAAACCAATTCAAAATAACCTACAAAATCAATATGTTCTCTAGGTGATAAAGGCATTCATTAGCCTTATATATAGTAATCTTCATTGTCTTCTGAAGTAATCGGATATAATATTTCACTAAAATAATTTCAACCTATAATAGAGGTTTTTTCTCACCATGTGTTCTGTCCTACAAAGCCCAATCCCTTCTGCTCCATTATTTCTTGCTGTCGCTGCATCTGCTGGTGTATCAGCATTTGCCATAACCTATCATCACTCATCAGAATTTACTTCACCATGAGGATTAGTTTATCTTAATATATTCAGCATCTAAGTACTGTGACTACTTCATTTATGAGGATTCTTTCTGCAGAGAATACCTTAAGTTTTCTTATTTCATCGACCCAAGCCATGAAGGTTCCCAGGTCACCACTAAGTGCCGGCGGAGAGAGAGGTTGCTTTCCCATGATTACTTCTCCAGTTGATCCATTCAATGATAACCAATCACCTTCATGTATTACTTTGTCACCAATTACAACTACCTATATGGCACATATGACGTGCTCTTACATTTAACATGATTGGAAAAAGAAAGTACTTCAAGATAATGCAAAACATCACTGTGATTAAACAGGGTTAATTACGGATAGACTCCCTGCACTATCGCCCAATTGCAGATAGATCTCCTGAGTGAATTTTTTTTGCTCTTATACCCTCAGATCAAGAGAAATTTGTTTTTGACAATTAGATCTCCCAAAGGTAAAAGAGGCAAAAAAATTCACTCAGATGGTCTATCCGCAGTTGGGCAATAGTACAGGAGATCTATCCACAAAATTAGTAGTACAGGGGGTCTATCCGCAATTAACCCATTAATAAACCAAAAAAACATAAACATTCACCTTGCCTGCATCATCGACCCTAATTTCTGAGCATCCAGAGACGCAACATTTTCCCCAACCACGTGCTACAACAGCTGCATGAGAGGTCATGCCACCTCTTGCAGTAAGAATTCCTGTTGCTGCGTGCATGCCGCCAACATCCTCGGGGCTAGTCTCAGTCCTTACCTTCAAACATGCCAATAGGGGATCAATTCCTTTATAAAATAATAAAATTGGACAATGAGCTTTAAAGAGTAACTTTTCATCCAGTATCTTCCAAAGAAAATGTTCATCCTAGAATTTTCAGGAGTCAGTTCACGATTAGCATTCATTGCATGAAACTGATATATTTATTTACTGTTAAAAAAACAGATATGCTCATTGTTCAGTTAAAAAAACATATATGCTCATTGTTCAATTAAAAAAGTCTAGGAACTGTAATAAAAGTTTGCTGGAAAAGTTGCAAAATAATTTGCATAAACACTGGAGTAAAGACGGACTGAATTCCATTAGATTGAGCTAATTTATAAGTGGGTCGGAACTAGCCCTGAAAGATGTTTCCATATGTGTGTCACTAGTCTAGATATTACTAACCCTAACACTTATTCATCAGCTTTCCACTTGGTTAGTAAGTTAATTGGTTCCAGTAAGAATGTCCTATCCAGATATGAAAAACAATTGGCATAATTTGAATCCAAATTATCGCATAGACAAGTCCTTCAATAATGTTCAAATATGGTATCGAATACTTAAGCTAATCTGCATACTTGACCTTCTAAATCCTGGAAAAATAAATGATGCCTTTAAGCAGGACAAATGTTTATATAATTTAGGTGGCATCTTATGTGGCCAACTTTACATAGAGGAAGCCTGCAGTGCTTTTATTAAACCTCTTACTGATGTTGCCTATGGGAAGCAAAAACATAGTATCAAAGTCTTTGGTTGACATGAAGGTTTAGGAGATAATTCACTTCATTTGAGAAAAGAAATTCTGAAAGAAACTAACATTGAGAGCTCAAAAATGCAGAGAGGAAAACTGAGCTTGAACTACAAAATTATTTAAAATCACATCTGAACTTATGGCAGATAACAGATCCTAACTAGGTAAGTGTACAAAGTGAAATCATAACTTTTCTCACCAATATTAATTAAAAGATGTTATATCAACAGCTACCTTTCCAATACAAAATTCATAAGTACTTCAATACAAGAGACAACTGAAAGTTCTATTAAGAACATATGGAACAAAAAAGAAAATATCCCACAAAGGAGTGCACAAATCACATAAAAAGTTACTTTAAAAGATAGCTGTCTTAAAATTTCCATGGTTGCGATGAGAACAGTGATTACCAAAATAACAGCTTTCCCTTGTGCATGCCATGCTTCAGCATCCTCAGCACTAAATACTACTTGACCAACTGCAGCTCCTGGTGATGCAGGCAATCCAGTAGCAATCACTTTTTCCTTGTATGCAGATGGATTCTCAAACTAAAATTGAACAAAATAAAAAATAAAACATGTGAGCTAAATCAATGAAAAGTTTAAAATAGATATTATTCCTCAAATTCGGCATTAAATTTAAGCTTCTATTAAAAAAATAATTACCTCAATAATTAAACAAAACTATTCTCTAAGATTTCTCGGTTTTGCAGAATACCTTATTCTCTAATATTTTCACCCATACAAATCCCATGTTTCAGTAATATTTTGCCATTTACTTACACAATGTGTGAATGACTAAAAAAGCAAATGGCCATTACTATTAAGGGGCTTTTCCCGAAGACGTTATTGGTCAAATATCTAAATTCTACCATTGTTCCTTTAGTTTGTATACCTGAGGGTGGAGAAGCTGATCCAAGTGACCAGGCTCAACCATCTTAATAGCAGAATTGATATTAATAAGACCTTCATTGACCATATCTACAGCAATCTTTATAGCTCCTTTGCCAGTGCGCTTTCCTGCTCTGCACTGCAGCATCCAAAGCCTGCTTTCTTGGACGGTAAATTCTATATCCTGTGATCATTGAAGAATATAATCTTATCTTATGACTCAACTTAGCCAGATCGAAACATCTTGCCTAATATAATTAAGAAGAAGAATGTGAATTTTTAGATGTAAAGAATACTGCTTTCAGTGTTTCACCTATTGTATACATAGAAAAGATAACTTCAAATCAACGAAGAAGAAATAAAATAAAATCGAACCATCATATCTTTATAATGACTCTCTAGAATGCTACAATTCTCAACAAGCTCTTTATAGGCTTCTGGCATGGACTGTTTCATTGCATCCAGATCCTGTGGCGTCCTAATTCCTGCAACTACATCTTCCCCTGCAAAATGACTTGGATTAAGTAGAATGAATGAAGATCAACACATTATTAGAAATACATTCAAGAAAAAAGGAGGATATAATTAAAATCAAAGAATTAACAAAAAATAAGCTTAAGTCAACAACGGCCTCGATAATACTATAATTCAGTAATCCTTGTAAATAAGGAGCACTGTCACCTAGATTCAAGCAGTATGCTATTACTTGCCGCAGTAAAAGAACACTAACCAGAAGTGTGGTTATTATCATACAGAGTGTCATCAGAAAGAATTATAAGATTGATAATTGATAAGATGCTCTTAGCAGAAGTGTGCTTAGTATGAAACCACCAGTTCTCAAATTTCCTGAGAGTGTCATAAAATTGTATAACTCTATAAAAACATGCAAAATATAGCACAAACTTGTATTTAGTAAATAAAAGTTGGAATCTTCAAAATTCTAATTGTTTTATGCCTTTCCTTGACGGAACACTGACACCGAAAAAAACAACAAATAACCAACTAGAAAGTGATGAAATTTATGTATTTTCTTCATAGTCCAAAGAGTAAAGCATCATACCTGAGCATTGATAAGAAACTCCCCATACAACTTCTTTTCGCCAGTACTTGGATTCCTTGTAAAAAGCACACCAGTTCCTGAGGTTTCTCCCATGTTTCCGAACACCATGCATTGGATATTCACTGCAGTACCCTTCAGCCCTGTAATCTGATTGATGCTTCTGTACTTGACAGCTCTCGGACTGTCCCATGAATTAAACACAGCTAGAACCGCCATGTAGAGCTGCTTCTTTGGGTCTGACAACAGATAAAACATCAATGTGTTAACGCAAACCATAAATTTCTCATAGTCAAGTTCAGGTATGTCATATAACTACACTAAAGTTTCTCAAAATCAAGATCTGGCTTGTCATATAACTAACATTTTGTTAATTAATAGTTTCCTACGAAAAAGTGTGTCATAAGAAGGAATGATAGTAGGGTTATCGCAACATAATCCAAAGGAAAAGAATAGCAGGACTATTTGCAACTTGTGCCTCACTTTGAAAGTGCAATGACCTTGTCTTATAACTCTAAGAGTGAGCCTGAAGAAGATATTAGGAAGAGCACCATGTCTAGTGGAGTTGGGTTCACCTACCGCAGCACGAAGTAGAAGATCTTAGTCAAATCTCTAATTTAATTTATCTGTCCATCCCTATGTACTCCCATCACTAAAAAAATTAGTCATTTTTTAGTATTATCACAAATATCAGGCTCCCTTGTTTTCTCACAGGAATAATGCAAAGCAAAAGAATTTTCCAAAATAATATAATGAAGAAATAACAAGTTGTGATATATAGATCAATTGACTGATTGATGACAAATGACATGCTTCCGTCATCAAATGTTTCTTTTGGCTAGAGAGAGTAATTTGTCATTCATAGAGTCAAGCAACAAAGTAAAATATATTAACTATTTTTCGGCTTATGTACGAATATAATGTGCAAACAACAAAGTAAAATATATTACCAACTAAATGCACAAAGCCCTAAGTGTTATATGTATAAAAGAATACAAGTACTTTTGCAAAAGCTCTTTAAAAGTGCAGAAACCGATAGTATCAATCTTCACCGCTTTATAAAAAAATCTCCTGCTCCCATGATTAATTGGATGAAAATTTTCCCATCCCAAGTGACACCAACTATTAGCCAAATCAATCTACAGGTTGTTCTTATACAAAGATTCCTGTGAATTACTGCGCAAACATGAACATTCCAAAGTTCTATCATTTCCTTAATTCCAGTATATCAAACTAAAAATAGAAAAATCAAGATATATTTGAAATGGGTTTCTTTTTCTAAGCAAGATTTAACGGGAATCCAGAGAATATATTAGACCTACAAATAAGTTAAAATATAAATGATTCAATTAGTTTCCCATGCTAAATTCCAAGAAACCCAGATGCGATATCCCAAAAAACTGAACAAATGAATAATATTTATAATGGGTATTGTTCTCCTCAAAGAACAGGGTGAATTTGTTCCAGAAAAATTAGCAGAAATCCAAAAAAAAAAAGAATTATACCTGAAGGGAACTGCTCGCCTTTGGTCTCCAAGTAAACATTTTTGTATTCTACAACTAACTCTTTGAGATCGGAGGCAGTTAGAGCTGTGTCCTGGCTCACACCCTTTGCTGCTTTCAGGGCTCCGAGCTTCTCTTCGAACTTGGAATGGGGAATTCCCATTACCTTTAAAACCCCCAATGAATAAACAAATATCAACAAGACCCTTTTTTCCCTTTTTTTTTTTTTTTTTGGTCGTTTTGGGGAGGAAAATGTTATTTCTGTTTAGGGTAAATAACACCAAACCCCAAAACTTTCAAGTTACTGTAGTAAACCCCCAATAACTTTCAAAATCGCACTAAGCCCCCACTAACTTTTGCAGCCCCCAATATCTTTTAGGTAAATTATACTAAAACCCCATTGACTTTCAAAATGCCTTTTTATGTTGGTTTTCTTTCTAATTTATGGGGGTTTTTTGCAAAAATGAAAAAACTTATTGGGGATTTTCTGCAAAATGCAAAAGTTATTGGGAGTTTAGTGCTACTTTGAAAGTTATTGGGGGTTTACTGCAAAATAGTAAAGATCTTGGGGGTTTAGTGTAATTTACCCTTTTTTTTTAATCCTTGCCTACAGAGAAATTTCAATCCTCCAGATTATATATTTTGAAGGGTGCGTATGTAAAACATGTCTGAATTTGATTTTTCAATCTAAGTTATTTTTTATGAAATCAATTCAAATTTAGATTTCTATTGAAAAAAGCGCATAACAGAATATGATTATAATTCCTGTGTTGATACCAATTTTAAATCAATATAATCAATATACGAAGTCTGTGTGACTGATAAATATCATTGCAAATAATTAAAATATCAGTACAATTATATTACCATTGTTAGAAGTAGAGCAAATCAAGAGAAAAAGAGCAATTTTATTCATTAGTATTGGGGTCTATATATACAAGAGGAGTGGTCTCATTCTTCTACTCTATCCGATGTGGGACTAAACAAAAGAGGGTCTATTCCTATATTTAACACCTCACCTCAAATTGCAGTTGGGTTAACCAATGATAGTTTGTCAAATGAGAAATAGATGTCGTTTTATCGTATGAGCTTTAGTAAAGAGGTCTGCTAGCTGAAGATCGGTGTTGACGTAGGGAAGAGAGATTGTGTCGGCTAGTAGATGATGGCGAGTAAAGTGACAGTCGATTTCTATGTACTTCGTGCGTTCATGAAATACTGGATTGCTGGCTATTTTGATGGCGCTCATATTGTCGCATTGTAGGGGAGTGGCAGTTGTGGAGGACACACCCATGTCAAGAAGGAGTCGTCGTAGCCAAACGATCTCTGCTGTGGTAGATGCCATGGCGCGATATTCCGATTCTGCACTAGAGCGAGAGACAACATCTTGTTTCTTTGATTTCCAGGATATGAGAGAGTCGCCTAGGAAGATGCAGTAGTCAGTAGTAGATCGACGATCTGTAGTGTTACCAGCCCAATCTGCGTCGTTGTAGCCGCGAAGAATTAGTGAGGATGAGATTGAGAAGAATAATGCTCTGCATGGTGTCTCACGAATGTAGTGTAGGACGCGGAGTAGTGCTGATTGGTGAGGGGAGCGGGGTGGAGCGACAAATTGACTAAGGACATGAACTGCATGAGCAATGTCAGGTCTGGTGATGGTGAGGTACACCAAGCTTCCTACAAAATGTCGATATTGAGTTGCATCGGGTAGGGGATCACCATTAGTGGTATTGAGTTTGACATTCAGTTCAAGGGGTGTCTGAGCTGGTTTGGAGTGTCTTAGATCTACGCGGTTGATAATGTCGGTGGCGAATTTCTATTGAGATAGATGGTAGCCACGTGGTGTTTGATTGATTTCCAGTCCAAGAAAGTAATGGAGGTGGCCGAGGTCTTTCATTTCGAACTCTCGCTGGATGTGGGATTTGATGTGCTGGATGGTCGATGGGTTGTCACCGGTGATGATCATGTCATCGACGTAGAGAAGTAGGATGGTTCGTTGGCCATTTGAGGAGGAGATGAACATTGCCGGGTCGTTTTCACTCGGAAGGAAGCCAGCTGGTTGCATGGCTTGTGTGAATCGAGCGAACCAGGCACGGGGTGCCTGTTTGAGGCCATATAGAGCTCGGCGAAGGTGACAGACGAGGCCTTTGGGGTGAGATAGTCCAGGTGGAGGAGTCATGTAAATATCTTCATTGATTTTGCCATGCAGAAAGGCATTCTTCACATCCATTTGATATAGTGGCCATTGTCGGGAGGCGGCGACAGCAAGCAGTGTGCGAATAGTAGTCATTTTGACAACTGGTGCGAATGTCTCCTCATAGTCCACCCCATATTGTTGTGTAAAACCTCGTGCGGCTAGCCGAGCCTTGTGACGCTCGATGGTTCCATCTGCTTTAGTCTTGACTTTGTAGGTGCATTTGCAGCAAATGGGTGTCTTCCCCGAAGGAAGAGGAGTGAGATCCCACATATGAGTTTGCTGGAGAGCTGTAAGTTCGTCCTGCATGGCCTGTTGCCACTTAGGGTGTTTGACTGTATCATGGTAAGAATGGGGTTCCACATAATCTGACGTCATCATAGTGACTGTGAAAAGTAATGGATGTGAAGTTGGGGTCGCGGTATTTGGCTGGTGGTTGGCGATCTCGAGTGGGATATCGGGTCTCAGATGGGATGTCAGTAGTGGGTGGTTCAGGTCCGATGGAGCTTTGCGGAGGAGCTGGTTGATCCTGTGCAGCAGGAGGTGGGTCAGGACTGGCCACTTGCTCGGTGGAAGAACTAGTTTCTGAGCTTAGCTCCGGAGTGATTTGTGGTGCCGGAGAGTTGGGTGTGTCAAGTTCAAGAAAGATTAGATCTGTGGGTGTGGATGGTGGTAAAGGTACGGGTGGGGAGGATAAAGCGTAGTATGAAAGATGTTCAAAGAATGTGACGTGGAGAGAGATGCGGAGGCGATCAGAGTGGGGATCATAGCAGCGATAGCCTTTATGATGTAAACTGTATCCGAGGAATATGCACATGACAGATCGTGGTGAGAGCTTGTTACGTTCTGAGGATGGTAGTTGGACGAAGCATGTGCAGCCGAAGACTCGAAGATGGGAGTAATTTGGTGGCTTTTGGTGTAGCTGTTGAAAGGGTGTAAGGCCTTTTAGAGTGGTGGAGGGAGTGCGATTAATGAGATAGACACTCGTAAGGAGAGCTTCTGCCCAAAACTGAACGGGTACAGATGCAAATAGTAATAATTATCTGGTGGTTTCAAGGATGTGTCGGTGACGCCTTTCGGTAACACCGTTTTGTTGATGAGCGTATGGGTAGGAGAATTGAGAAAGGGTACCCTGAGAGGTAAGAAATTCTGTGAAGCAACGGGATGTATATTCCCCTCCAGAATCTGAGCGTAGGGTTTTGATACGAGACGAGAATTGTGTCAGGATCATGATGGCAAAGTTTTTGTACATGTCATATGCATCAGATTTATGTTTCATCAGGTAGACCCATGTGAAACGGGAGTGATCGTCAATAAATGTTATGTAGTAACGATTATCACCACGAGATGGATGTGGAAAGGGTCCCCAGATATCGGTATGGATGAGGTCAAATGGAGCGGAAGCAATTTTATTATTTATTGGAAAGGGTTGGGCCAAGTGTTTTGCCAACTTGCAGCCGGTACAAGGTGACAAAGTGTCAGCAGAGAAATTTTCTAATTTACCAGTTGTGGAAAGGATGCGAAGACGAGATAAAGAGAGATGACCGAGGCGACGATGCCAAAGGTCGCAGGTGGTTGGTTTGGAGTTAAGAAGGCGAATAACGGATGCGGTGGGAGTGGGAAGGATGAGCTTGTCCATGTAGTATAGTTCACCGATATTACGGCCAGTCCCAACAGTTTCTCCCGTGCGAGGATCCTGTATAAGACAAGATGAAGCTGTGAAGGTAGCAGCATAGTTGTGTGAAGTGATTTGTGAAAGTGAAAGTAAGTTCATTTGGACGTTGGGGACGTGATGTATGTTGGGGATTGAGAATTGAGGCTTAATATGTAGGTGACCTATAGAGGTCATGGGTAGTGGTGTGCCATCGTCTGTGCGAACCATGGCTGTGGGCGGTAGGGGTGTTTGATTGTGGAGGTATGTTTGTGATGACGTAAGATGATGTGTAGCGCCCGAATCTAAAATCCATGAGTTACTTTTTGTACCTGATTGAGTGACATACGAGGTAGCTGCCGAACCTGTGTTAGGTGAGGAGGTAGATGGATGTAACGTCTGTAGGAGATCAGTGTATGATGGTGTTGTTGATGAAGTTTCGTTGACGGTAGCCTGGGGCGTTGGTGGCGGTCTCTTAGCTGACCTTGAGCGACACTGATCCGTAGTGTGTCTGCAGAGTTTGTGGGTGTCACACCATTGTTTGTGTGTGGGGGTGAAGCCGGGTTGTTGTCTCGTCGATAATGTGTGCTGATGATAAGGAGGACCACGGTGCGTGGATGAGCGTGGGGCGGCGTGGACGGAGCTTGGACTGATGGAAAGGGTGTTGAGGTGAAGACGTGTTTCTTCGGCCTGTAACTCTGTGACAGCTGCTTCGTGGGTGGGTCCTGGTGACCGGTGGATGAGTTAGGCTGGCGGCATTCGAACTCGGTGAACTTCATCGAAACCGAAGAGACATTGCCTATCTCTGTTGTGGTGATGAATGGTCCTGGAAGCAGGATCAGTGAGAGGTGTTTTAAGGGCGGCAAGTTGTTCCCAGAGATCGAAGATGTGGGTATAGAACTCGCGGATCGAGCGATCGCCTTGTGTAACCATGGATATCTCCTGGTATAGTTGAAACTCTCGAGCGTCGTCTGACTGTGTATAGATATGCCCAGAGGGATATGGCAGTGTCGAATCGTGCGAGCTGAAGTCGGATGGAGGGTGAGACCGATTGAACGATTGCAGCGATGGCACGATCTTCGGCGAGAGTCCAGGTCATGAGATTGGACTCATAAGAGGAGAGGGCAGCCGAGTCCTTGGTGAGATCGCTGGTAAGAGTTGGTTGAGTTGGAAGTTTTGTTGTGCCATCGATGTGTCCCCAGAGCCCACGACTACGAAGGATGACTCGTAGGGAGTAGGACCAGAGACGGTAGTTATCGCCGTCAAGTTTTACATCAATAGATTGTTGATGAAAATGCATCTCAGGCGTCGTCATAGTAACTTGATGTTGAGAATCTAAAAAGATCTAGTTTGCCGGCCAAATGATTGGCGCAAGATGTGGTAAGTCAAATGATTGACGTAAGATCTATGAAGATCTGGTTGATTAGCCAAATGATTGGCGTAAGATCTATGAAGATCTGAGATCTATGAACTCTTGTTGTCTTGTGAAAATTTCGGCAAAGACCTCCGTGCACAACAGGAGAGTAAGATCACAACTGAATCTCCGTTTCACTAAGGAAATAAAAATTAACAATGATATATCTCAGCAAAGTGGGATATACACTCTTCTTCTCATCAGTTCTAGGACTGACCTGTCGAGGGAACCTAACGAGCTATTCTGGTTGATAAGCTAAACGATTAGCTTTTTAAAAAAATTTAACGGCGGATGAACAGTACCCACGCCGATGAACAGTGTCGGCTAGGTTTTATGAGGGAATTGGAGAGAGAGATGAGAGGGTGGCTCTGATACCATGTTAGAAGTAGAGCAAATCAAGGAAAAAAGAGCAATTCTATTCATTAGTATTGGGGTCTATATATATATAAGAGGAGTGATCTCATTCTGCTACTCTATCCGATGTGAGACTAAACAAAAGAGGGTCTATTCCTATATGTAACAACCATATCAATGTTATTGTCAACACCAACTTTAAAATAGAGACGTCATATTTAAATGGTGTGTCCTTAGTATCGCACATCAGCTATACTTTAGATAGATTATGATGTGAGTTGTGGGGGTCTGAGTTTATGTCAATTCAGCAACACAAATAGGTGAATGGGCACACTAGTGTCCGTTTACTCTTTCAAAAATTTATCATGTTTCAAAGAATCTCATTGTCATGTTTCAAAGAATCTCACAAGTAGCCAAGAGGGTTTAGCCGAGTTGGTAAATTGTCTATGAATAGTACTTCAAGGTCTCAAGTTCGACTCTCCTGAACAGTACCCACAAGAATTTAATTCCCTTGTCAAACCGGGAAAAAAAATTTCTCAAGTGTGACTAACAAAGTCTTTTTGGACCATAGCACTACACGGTGATATTTTGAGTCAGAAGTGCCCCAGAAGAGCAAAACCCCCATACCTTTATACCTTTATTCGCTCTTTAGGCCTCCAAGGCCCACGGAAGCCTTAGGCCTTATGCGTCATAAGGATACATAGATGGTGTTTGGGAAGGCTTATTTTTTTAAGCTTATAAGTTATGCTAGCTTTTAGTGGCTTTTGGCTTTTATGATAAAAATATTATAAAAATTATTTGGGTAGTATAGTAATTTGTTTTTGTCAAACCTAGCTTATTTAGGCGAGCTTATAAGTTAGTTTTTCAAAAGCTGAGGTATACCAGCTTTTGAAAATGTGACTTATAAGCTAACTTATTTTGTATTTTACCAAACAGATAGAAATAAAAAAGTTAGCTTAAAAGCTAGTTTGACCAAAAAATAAGCCGCCCCAAACACCCTCATAATCCATTGCTAACTGACTTATATTTTCATGTACATGATTGTCTTGCAAAACAAAATTCCAATTTTCTATAATCCAAGTTTTATAACTTTAGGAGTTAAAAATATAATAAAATCTTTTTTAATAAAAATCCATGATTTTCAATTACCTTTTCGAGTAACATGATTTCAATGTACCTATTAAAAATAGGATACTTTTAACTAATTTAATGTCTTTAGGTCAAAATATTTATTATTAGTTTAGCGTTCACATAAATAGTAAGAGACGTTCTCAACAAAAAAAAAATGTAAGAGAAGTTTATGTCATTAGGTATGAGCTCTTTCGAGCAATTAGTGCTTGAACGAAAGATCAAATTTTGAAATATTCTCTCATTTGCGCCTCTTGCTACTGGCCTACTGCCTTGTCCTCTACAATACTCTGCAAATTTTATGGTGATTATTTTTTAGCATAAAATTAAGGGTAAGCTATTTACACTTGATATGCAGGGTTAGATTACAACCATATAAAAAAAACAGTGAACAATAATCTCACCACATTCCCAAACATATCGAGAAATCGCCGATACGAATCATATGCGAACCGCTCTCCGCTCTTCTCCGCCAGCCCCGCCACCACCTCATCGTTCAACCCCAAGTTCAACACCGTATCCATCATCCCCGGCATAGATATCTAATCAAATTAACCAAAATTAATCGAAAATAATAATAATTTTTTTATTGGAGGGTCAAAATTCAAAATATTACGGCCGCGCCAGATCGAACGGACAACAATAAGGGCCTTTTAGGGTCGCCTAAACAGGCTCCCATGTCTGCCTCTACAGTTTGAAGGCCTTCTAGAATCTCCTCCCAAAGCCCATTAGGGAGCTTGTGGCCACTCTCTTGGTACTCTTGGCAGGCCTCTGTGGATATTGTTAGGCCCGGCGGTACCGAAAGCCCGATACTCGCCATCTCCGCCAAATTTGCCCCTTTTCCGCCTAGCTACAAAAATATATATATACATATACATACACATGTGCATATATCAGAATCGATATATTTGATGATACCTTACAAATATGAACAAATATGCACTTACTAGTGATTTCATGCTCTTGTTTCCTTCACTCTTCCCTTTGCCGAAGGTGAAGACTCTCTGTGAACCATGGCGATTAGAGGTAGAAGGAGCCATGGTTGAAGAATTGTCAGTACACAAATAAAGAAGTTTGTTTTGTGCCTTGGCTAAGAGCACCGCTTTATATATATATGAATGCAAAGGTGGTGGATAAACATGAGACCGTGAATCCCGAAGCTGCCCGATCGGACATTTGTCGGTGGATGAGAGTGACACGTGTCCTTTAGGGTTGGTGATTGGCTAGGTGTTATTGTGACCAAGTTGCAGCTGTAAGCATGAAGGGTAGGACAAGTGTTTGTTGGATTAAAGTTGCATTGCATAATTGCATAATTGCTTGTCATGCTAGTGAGAGAGCCCATACTTGTAGTTTTATTCACAGAGTCATCTTTTTCCCCCCTATAGAAAACATAGGTTCTCTAATTACAGTGAGTACAACCTTCTTCATGTTATGTTGATATTTTTCTTGAGAAAAGGATGAAATTGGAGAATTGAGTTCATAGAGATAATAAATTGTTTATATAGCTAAAAGAAATTAGAATGATGGGGCTAGTAACTTTTCATCACTGTCATATTTCACTATTAGAGGGGCTATGCTTCATTCTAGACTCGAGCATTAACATTTGTTTAGAATAAATTACAACTATGTATATATATAATAATAATGATTGTGATTTAAGAAGATAGCACATTAATGTTTTAGGAAAAGGGTGTTATTTTGTAATTTCTGTTTAGGAGTTCTAAACTGACAATATATACAACACAATTAGATCACGTAATCCATGAAAGACTGCCAATTGTTTCATTACTCTCCTGACAATATACTTCGTCATTTATCTCTAAAAAATAAAATAAAATAAAATTCCCAAGTACATTTATACATTGGGGGAAAAAAAATTTACGTCCATGAAATCCACAAAGCCAACCCTTTGGCATTTTGGTCATATTTCAAGCCTTTGGAAGTGAAGAATAGAAAAATATGAATCCTATCAGAACAATTTGAGCAGGGTGTTATGATTCATATAAGGAGTAGTGTAATAACCAAACCGTCTATAGATCAGAATGATCGGTTCACATGTTGGTCACTATGGTAAAATTTGTATCTATAAAACAAGGACATATTGAATAGAGATCATATCCCTTCCTCCAAAATAAGGATGACTATAATAGTTCTCAAAATAATAATGACAATAATTACCCTCATTTTCGACCAAATGCATGACATGCATACTGTTTGTGTCAGGAATCAACCTATGTGGAGCTCTAATTTCTAGCTTCAATCAGACTTGTTAAAGCTCTGAAGTCTATAATATCAAACAAGTATATATATGTGCGCGCGCGCGCAGAAATAATTGGAATAGAAAAACTAATTTCTGGTAAGAAATCAAAGGGTATTGTTCGATAATCACTTACCTTCTTGGTTGCAGGAATCGGGGTCGCAACTGCTCCAATTGGCTGGCATCTCTTACTCCTATGATCAGCTGATACAATCAACTCCTTTAATTTTGTATTTACACACTTAGCCTGAATACTAGCTTTATTGCTGCTATTCAAATTTCTCCGGCTCCTCACTAAACCAAACTCATCAAAATAATGCCTCTCTTTAGATACAAGCTTTCTCAACTGTGCATCAGGGGTCGTGGACCTTAGACATGCACTCTTCATTGCGAAAGGCATTCGACTTACAAGCTCAGTTTCTCTGATTCAAGCAAATCAAATCCAATTTAAAGTCAGACAAAAAAACATCAAATTTCAACTGAGTTTATAGGATCATATGTAGTACCTTAGAGAGAACGTGAGTTCAGTTCTGGAGAGATCTCTCCAGGACAAGCTGGAGAGCCTCAGAACTTGTCGATAAAAAGCAAAACTAAAATGCTCCCACCAGAAGTTTGGAAGTGTAAATTTACTTATTCAGCCTTCTTAATGAGAGCAATGAAAGCAGTACTAGCCCAACTTAGTTCTCTTTAGAAGGGTGTTTTGGTAAATTTGGAAGTCCCATTTCAATCTACCGACCAATTTCTTTGGTTCCTATGAGTCTTCGGACTTTTTATGGAGTCCATCACAAGAAAGAGAGGGACCTGAGAGTTTGGAGGTTGAGCAAAATGGAATATACTCTGCTAAATGAGCAAACGCCACTTGGAATTTTCACGTGCACATAAGTTGCACTCAAACTGGCCGCCTTTTTTATCTTATCCTGAATCAGACCATAGATTCAACAAGTATTTAGAAAATTCTTGCATCATACACTTATATAGATTCGACAAATGTTTATGAAATTTTTCGATAAAACATTTATTTTTCAAAAATGTACATGGCGTTATTTTGAAACCTTATGAATTTTTTTTTATGGACCGTTTTCCTGCCCTAATAGTTCTGTGCTTTTCTATTGTCGGTATCAGACTTTCATTGATAAGATTAACACGTCTGATTTATCTGCTTCAAGATCCGAATAAAAATGTTTTGAGCAGAAGATGTTTTTTTTCCTGGCTCCATTTTATTTATTTACATAATGATTATTCATAGATCTATCTATCTAAAGAAATTTGTGGTATTAATTACTGAATTTAATTTGAGGAGCTGCAACCTCATTGCAGGGGGGGAAAAGCTTTTGCATATGATCCTGCTTTGTTGTTGTTGTTGTTGTTGTTTTGGGGGTGGGGTTGGTTCACATTGCACACATAAAGTACAATCTCAAATTTAGTTCTCAGTCTTGTTATGTTTGGTATCAGATTCTTTCTGTAAATAGTTGTCCTTCACATTTGGTTGATTCTCTATAACTTCAATGCTTAAATTCGTTATGTAGGCCCTCGTGTTCGTGATTCATGTTTGACAGTTTTTCTCAAAAAAAAAAAAAAGGCAGAAGAAGAAGAAAGGATCATGGTTAACAGTTCCTAGTGCTTTCATTCTATGTATTGACTTTTGATGCAGCGCTCAAGGGCTGTGTCTAATACCTGTAGAAGTACCGAGCTATCACAAACAAATATTGACAGATGCAAGCCAATTCTCCTCTGTAAACGTATAAAGAAACAACTGGACACATTTGGAGACTGTAAGTGAACCTGCCTTGCCTATAAATTTTAAGGAAAAATGTCTGGTCTCGACCACGAAAATCATGCACAGAAGTTTCAGATGCTGAGTTCTTGGTAACAGGAAGCTTTCTGGTTCAGCAACAACAAATCCTTTTATTGCATTCAGTAAGTCCACCTTCCATAACATTTCAAAACATCATGAGGCTTCTCGCATTGGAGCAAGGCCTAAATTTTTTTAATTGTCAAACATAACTACGAATCTTAGAATTTGATAATTCAGACATGCTGCTGCTGCTGCTGCTTAGAATTCAGAAGTTGTGTATCGAGGAGAAGAATCTGCTGTTTAGAATTCAGAAGTTATGTATTCGAGGAGAAGAACAGGAAATGACATGTATCTTTACAGTTAGCCACACCAATTCTTGGGCATCAGGAGCAACCAAAATTCAAAGAGAACTTCAAACCACAAATACAGTTAGCAGTGTGACTTAACATTGACTGGTGAAGGACAATACAAATTATTCACCACCAGAGGAAGGTAATACAAGAAAAACATTTATTGGACATCAAACTTTGTAGCCAATGTGATCTTATAATCAAAAGCAACAGCAAATTGGAAAATACGTCTTCCACTAATGACAAATTACAAGGTTAAACAAGACAATGCACTCTTTATTCATGCACCACATCGATATATGAGAAAATCACATAAGGTACATACTTGATTGCCAAGGGGACTTTAAGAGGTTGGAGTAAATTTCAGTGATATGCTATTAACACAGTGACGCTCATTGGTGGGTGTTCTGAATCCCTCTCCTTTAAACACGTGACCTAAGTGCCCACCACAAGCTGCACACGTAATCTCTACTCTCATTCCGTCAGGATCCGGCTGAAAAAAAAGTATGAATCTACTTTATTGCACTTTTTCGTAATGGAAAATTACTCCAAGAGTTGTACTACTAGACACAAAGAAGTGGGGTCCACAGCAACTCATAATTTGTCTTTGCAAATTGCAAGAAAAGACACCACTTTTGTGTGTACAGTAGTACAAGAGTAGTATAACTTTTTGTGTACAATTATCGCTACTCTTTCGTAATAGAGTTTCAAGAAATTGAAGAAAAAATAAAAACAAGTAGGGTTGGAAAATGATTGGAAAATCGGGAAGCTCACAGTGCGATTTATGGCACCAGGAAGTCCCTCATAGAAAGCTGGCCATCCACATCCAGAGTTGAACTTTGTAGTAGATTTATAAAGTGGAGTTCCACAACCAGCACACTCATAGATACCTTCCTCATAGAACTTGTCATACTCACCGGTTCCAGGATACCTGAGCAATGTAGTCATGTCATCGTAAAGTAATGCAAGAAAGTCATGTAGGTGTTAAACCATTGAAAAGCTGAGTTGATTCCTAGTTTTTGAAATGAAAGTGATTTTAAATTCAAATATGAAACCAATTAGTCCCTAGAACATTGTATTCCTTGATGGAAGTGAGAATAATGCAAATTTTCACTCTTTCTAAATCAATATCATTTCAAACGATAATCACATAGGCATAGTACTACTTTAATCTGTTAAAAGGATGGCTAGATGATGCAAAAATAAAAATAAAAATCAGTTATACATAAGAAACAGTATTTTAACAGACATGTCATGCTGCTTGAATTTCTGACAACGATAAGCAATAAAGTTTTAATAAGACTCTCATAACATGACTGTAATCAGCACCATAGTTGAGTAGTAGTGCGCATTTATCAATTTAAAACTGAGTTGACAGATTATGATTTGCTGTACCATAATTTCTATCACACAACACATCGTTAAGTACTAAAATAGATGAGAATTTTTACGCTAGGATGTTATGCGCTATTGAATGTGCAATACCTTACTTTAAAGAGAAATTGTGAGGCCTAAGCTCCCAAGTGTTTCATTAAAAAGATAATAATGAAGCATTTTCCATGATCAAGAGAAACAAAAACGCACGAAAACTCAAATATGACCTGAACCCTAGAAAAAAGATAAAACTTATTACATATAATGTGATTCATACGTAGCAACAAACTTTGTGCTCTTGTTAAAATATAAAATTATAACCCTCAACCCTCACCACAACTTCGGAGTTTTGGTGCAGTGGCAAGGTCATTTGACATGGTGCCAGAGCAATCTAGGTTCAAATCCTACCGGCTATAAGTTTAAAGTGAATTTTTGCAAAAGTTGATATTGGTGCATGAGTCCAGATTTCAGCCCATAAAAAGGAGCTCAACCTGCAAGGGCATGTCAGAATATAAAACTATAACCCTCCCTTACTACAACTTCAGAGGTTCGATGCAGCAGCTGGGTCATTTGACAATACCACCAAAGCAACACCAAGCGAAATATACTCTAATCTACCTAACATTCAATGTGCAATACATATTCATTTGCACAATCCCTACGTATTTGGAGTGTTTCCTAACAAGTTATACATGATGGAAAGTTTGAAACAGGGAGGGGCAAAAGAACCATTGACAAACACTTTTAGTGACTAAAAGCCTTTGATATTGGTCCTTGGTGGACTAGAATTCAAAATTTATTGTAGTTTTACCAAAGAAAAAAATAATTGAAGGAACAATTTACCAGCCTCAAGGAAAGAGTGGTGAACCACTGCCCTAAAGACGTATCCCCCAATCTCATTCGATCAACCAACGCGGGATGCTCCTTAGTGGAAATGTTCCCTTGTCTACTAGAACCCAAGAATGCATGACCACAAAAAGGAGATGACCCAGAATAAGCTCGTCCAATAATAATAATGAAGAAACTTTTGAGGGGAAGGAAAGCGAGAAGAGAAAAGAAATGTGGTTTTTCTTCTTCAGTGTTATCTCTCATTTGGACCCTTTTTATTCACTAAAAAGTACTCATTACGAAATAAGATAAGAGAGATTTTAGGGTAAAGGATTTCTCATGTTCCTAAACGTGAGAGCAAAACATAACCAACTTTAATTTAAGATTTGGTTTGTTATTCGGTTTTACCCAACAATAGTGTCTCTAAGATATTTCAATATTCTTTGTAGAGCAAGTCAACTGGGTAATAATTCTCAAGATGTTAAATCAACATTAGGCTTTGTATTCATGCTAAGAGGAGCTTTCATTGCATGGGGCTTTAATAAACAAACTGTACTTGATAGAAGTAAAATGAAATCTGAAGTCGAATGACTTAGAGATTTACTTTCTATTATTTCTATTGTACACAACCATGTTCCTGCTATTTCCATATATTGTGATTGTAAGGTTGTTATTGCATTTCTAAACTAAGAAAATTCCAAACTAAACAAACAACTACAGATAAGCTATAAATCAACAAAGAGACTATTAAATAAATATGTCGCCTTGGACTTTGTCTAATCTACACATAATTTGGCATAATTTGGCAGATCATTTGATAAAAGGTCTAGCCAAGACGATTATCCAATATTCAGCCAAGGGAATGAGGTTAAGTCCACAAATTTAAGAACATCAACGGTGTTAGTCCTACTTCTATGGTAGATGATTCCTTGAAAGAATGTGAAAGGAAGCCAGACAGATTTATCCACTAAAGAGCACCCATTTATATATGTGGTTAACTTGATTCCACATAAGAGCTAGGCACTCCAAAAATCTCAAATTAAGGCAGAGTTTCTCCACAAAGAGATCGTTCTATGATGAGTAATAGAACTCTTAATTGATATGAGACCTTGAACGGGGTTTTTCTGGTCTATTATATTCATGAGGATCCACCTATGTGAGAATCAATGTGTAGCCATGGTTATGAAAGTTAGGGCTGTTTCTATGTATTCTCATGAGTAAATGATCATGATATGTATATCGATACTAGTATCGATACCTAGTGAACAGTTACGAATCAAAGGCTGAAATTATATAACTTGGGGATTAAGTTTAATCTAAGGGCTAATATTGATTGTAATACTCTATAAATAGGGGTAGAGAATGAGGGTTTAGAGTGTGAAAATTTTTATAAAAACTCCATTTGGAGAGGAGGGTTCCTCTTAATTGAGAAGACCTTCCAAAGTTGTAAATATTATTTGCAATTAATAAAAAAATTCTCCACTTTTAAATTTTATTTTCTTCTTCTTTGTTGATGGAGATGAAGATGAAGATTTGTTTTCAAGGAGTCACCCCTTGCAATGTAAGTTTTCCTTTTCTCTTTTATTTTCTTTCTTTAGAAATTCATGTTTTAGGATTTTATTTTATTAGATTAAATTAGATTTACTTTCATGCTCTCTTATTTTTGTGTTGTTATTTTCTTGCAATTTTGTAGTATAGAATTACTTTTATGCTCTTTTATTTTTATTAATTAGATTTCATTTATGCTTATAGTTTGGATCTTTATTTTCTTGTTCTTGTTCTTATTTTTATTTTCTTGTAATTTAGATCTCTTTCTTTCATGCTTTCTAGTTTAAATTTTATTTTCTTCTTCTTTGTTGATGGAGATGAAGATGAAGATTTGTTTTCAAGGAGTCACCCCTTGCAATGTAAGTTTTCCTTTTCTCTTTTATTTTCTTTCTTTAGAAATTCATGTTTTAGGATTTTATTTTATTAGATTAAATTAGATTTACTTTCATGCTCTCTTATTTTTGTGTTGTTATTTTCTTGCAATTTTGTAGTATAGAATTACTTTTATGCTCTTTTATTTTTATTAATTAGATTTCATTTATGCTTATAGTTTGGATCTTTATTTTCTTGTTCTTGTTCTTAGTTTTTTATTTTCTTGTAATTTAGATCTCTTTCTTTCATGCTTTCTAGTTTAAATTTTATTTCCTTATTTTTATTTTGAAAATGAGTAACTAAAATCTTGTAGAAATTTTAGAATTGTATGAAACTAGTTTGATTTCTTTTATGATTTGTGGATTGCTCTCTTGTGCTTAAAATGATCATGTTTAGGATAATCAACTAGAGAACTAATTGGTAGAAGAAGAATTTGATAATTCAGACATGCTGCTGCTGCTGCTGCTTAGAATTCAGAAGTTGTGTAGACGAGGAGAAGAATCTGCTGTTTAGAATTCAGAAGTTATGTATTCGAGGAGAAGAACAGGAAATGACATGTATCTTTACAGTTAGCCACACCAATTCTTGGGCATCAGGAGCAACCAAAATTCAAAGAGAACTTCAAACCACAAATACAGTTAGCAGTGTGACTTAACATTGACTGGTGAAGGTCAATAAAATTATTCACCACCAGAGGAAGGTAATACAAGAAAAACATTTATTGGACATCAAACTTTGTAGCCAATGTGATCTTATAATCAAAAGCAACAGCAAATTGGAAAATACGTCTTCCACTAATGACAAATTACAAGGTTAAACAAGACAATGCACTCTTTATTCATGCACCACATCGATATATGAGAAAATCACATAAGGTACATACTTGATTGCCAAGGGGACTTTAAGAGGTTGGAGTAAATTTCAGTGATATGCTATTAACACAGTGGCTCATTGGTGGGTGTTCTGAATCCCTCTCCTTTAAACCACGTGACCTAAGTGCCCACCACAAGCTGCACACGTAATCTCTACTCTCATTCCGTCAGGATCCGGCTGAAAAAAAAGTATGAATCTACTTTATTGCACTTTTTCGTAATGGAAAATTACTCCAAGAGTTGTACTACTAGACACAAAGAAGTGGGGTCCACAGCAACTCATAATTTGTCTTTGCAAATTGCAAGAAAAGACACCACTTTTGTGTGTACAGTAGTACAATAGTAGTATAACTTTTTGTGTACAATTATCGCTACTCTTTCGTAATAGAGTTTCAAGAAATTGAAGAAAAAATAAAAACAAGTAGGGTTGGAAAATGAATGGAAAATCGGGAAGCTCACAGTGCGATTTATGGCACCAGGAAGTCCCTCATAGAAAGCTGGCCATCCACATCCAGAGTTGAACTTTGTAGTAGATTTATAAAGTGGAGTTCCACAACCAGCACACTCATAGATACCTTCCTCATAGAACTTGTCATACTCACCGGTTCCAGGATACCTGAGCAATGTAGTCATGTCATCGTAAAGTAATGCAAGAAAGTCATGTAGGTCTTAAAACATTGAAAAGCTGAGTTGATTCCTAGTTTTTTGAAATGAAAGTGATTTTAAATTCAAATATGAAACCAATTCGTCCCTAGAACATTGTATTCCTTGATGGAAGTGAGAATAATGCAAATTTTCACTCTTTCTAAATCAATATCATTTCAAGCGATAATCACATAGGCATAGTACTACTTTAATCTGTTAAAAGGATGGCTAGATGATGCAAAAATAAAAATAAAAATCAGTTATACATAAGAAACAGTATTTTAACAGACATGTCATGCTGCTTGAATTTCTGACAACGATAAGCAATAAAGTTTTAATAAGACTCTCATAACATGACTGTAATCAGCACCATAGTTGAGTAGCAGTCGCATTTATCAATTTAAAACTGAGTTGACAGATTATGATTTGCTGTACCATAATTTCTATCACACAACACATCGTTAAGTACTAAAATAGATGAGAATTTTACACTAGGATGTTATCGCTATTGAATGTGCAATACCTTACTTTAAAGAGAAATTGTGAGGTCTAAGCTCCCAAGTGTTTCATTAAAAAGATAATAATGAAGCATTTTCCATGATCAAGAGAAACAAAAATGCACGAAAACTCAAATATGACCTGAACCCTAGAAAAAAGATAAAACTTATTACATATAATGTGATTCATACGTAGCAACAAACTTTGTGCTCTTGTTAAAATATAAAATTATAACCCTCAACCCTCACCACAACTTTGGAGTTTTGGTGCATTGGCAAGGTCATTTGACATGGTGCCAGAGCAATCTAGTTTCAAATCCTACCGGCTACAAGTTTAAAGTGAATTTTTGCAGAAGTTGATATTGGTGCATGAGTCCAGATTTCAGCCCATAAAAAGGAGCTCAACCTGCGAGGGCATGTCAGAATATAAAACTATAACCCTCCCTTACTACAACTTCAGAGGTTCGATGCAGCAGCTGGGTCATTTGACAATACCACCAAAGCAACACCAAGCCAAATATACTCTAATCTACCTAACATTCAATGTGCAATACATATTCATTTGCACAATCCCTACATATTTGGAGTGTTTCCTAACAAGTTATACATGATGGAAAGTTTGAAACAGGGAGGGGCAAAAGAACCATTGACATAAACACTTTTAGTGACTGAAAGCCTTTGATATTGGTCCTTGTTGGACTAGAATTCAAAAATTATTGTAGTTTTACCAAAGAAAAAAAATATTTGAAGGAACAATTTACCAGCCTCAAGGAAAGAGTGGTGAACCACTGCCCTAAAGACGTATCCCCCAATCTCATTCGATCAACCAACGCGGGATGCTCCTTAGTGGAAATGTTCCCTTGTCTACTAGAACCCAAGAATGCATGACCACAAAAAGGAGATGACCCAGAATAAGCTCGTCCAATAATAATAATGAAGAAACTTTTGAGGGGAAGGAAAGCGAAGAGAAAAGAAATGTGGTTTTCTTCTTCATGTTATCTCTCATTTGGACCCTTTTATTCACTAAAAGTACTCATTCTGAAATAAGATAAGAGAGATTTTAGGGTAAAGGATTTCTCATGTTCCTAAACGTGAGAGCAAAACATAACCAACTTTAATTTAAGATTTGGTTTGTTATTGGTTTTACCCAACAATAGTGTCTCTAAGATATTTCAATATTCTTTGTAGAGCATGTCAACTGGGTAATAATTCTCAAGATGTTAAATCAACATTAGGCTTTGTATTCATGCTAAGAGGAGCTTTCATTGCATGGGGCTTTAATAAACAAACTGTAATTGATAGAAGTAAAATGAAATCTGAAGTCGAATGACTTAGAGATTTACTTTCTATTATTTCTATTGTACACAACCATGTTCTGCTATTTCCATATATTGTGATTGTAAGGTTGTTATTGCATTTCTAAACTAAGAAAATTCCAAACTAAACAAACAACTACAGATAAGCTATAAATCAACAAAGAGACTATTAAATAAATATGTCGCCTTGGACTTTGTCTAATCTACACATAATTTGGCATAATTTGGCGATCATTTGATAAAAGGTCTAGCTAAGGCGATTATCCAATATTCACCAAGGGAATGAGGTTAAGTCCACATATTTAAGAACATCAACGGTGTTAGTCCTACTTCTATGGTAGATGATTCCTTGAAAGAATGTGAAAGGAAGCCGACAGATTTATCCACTAAAGAGCACCCATTTATATATGTGGTAACTTGATTCCACATAAGAGCTAGGCACTCCAAAATCTCAAATTAAGGCAGAGTTTCTCCACAAAGAGATCGTTCTATGATGAGTAATAGAACTCTTAATTGATATGAGACCTTGAACGGGGTTTTACGGTCTATTATATTCATGAGGATCCACCTATGTGAGAATCAATGTGTAGCCATGGTTATGAAAGTTAGGGCGTTTCTATGTATTCTCATGAGTAAATGATCATGATATGTATATCGATACTAGTATCGATACCTAGTGAACGATTCTGAATCAAAGGTGAAATTATATAACTTGGGGATTAAGTTTAATCTAAGGGCTAATATTGATTGTAATACTCTATAAATAGGGGTAGAGAATGAGGGTTTAGAGTGTGAAAATTTTTATAAAAACTCCATTTGGAGAGGAGGGTTCCTCTTAATTGAAGACCTTCCAAAGTTGTAAATATTATTTGCAATTAATAAAAAATTCTCCACTTTTAAATTTTATTTTCTTCTTCTTTGTTGATGGAGATGAAGATGAAGATTTGTTTTCAAGGTCACCTTGCAATGTAAGTTTTCCTTTTCTCTTTTATTTTCTTTCTTTAGAAATTCATGTTTTAGGATTTTATTTTATTAGATTAAATTAGATTTACTTTCATGCTCTCTTATTTTTGTGTTGTTATTTTCTTGCAATTTTGTAGTATAGAATTACTTTTATGCTCTTTTATTTTTATTAATTAGATTTCATTTATGCTTATAGTTTGGATCTTTATTTTCTTGTTCTTGTTCTTAGTTTTTTATTTTTCTTGTAATTTAGATCTCTTTCTTTCATGCTTTCTAGTTTAAATTTTATTTCCTTATTTTTATTTTGAAAATGAGTAACTAAAATCTTGTAGAAATTTTAGAATTGTATGAAACTAGTTTGATTTCTTTTATGATTTGTGGATTGCTCTCTTGTGCTTAAAATGATCATGTTTAGGATAATCAACTAGAGAACTAATTGGTAGAAGAAGAATTTGATAATCTATGCTTATCTTGAGTGGTTTGATAGGTTATACTTATGAATTCTAGAATTACTATCTAGTTGTTGTTTTTTCATAAATATTGATTTTACTTGGATGATAATTTGATATGTTATGCTTTCTTTTAGCGGTTTGATAATCTATACTTAATAAATCTAGAGTAAAATATGATAAAAGAAAGTAGTTCATAAATCCTAAATGAATTTAAACTAGTAGATTCAATTCTAGATTTCTCATATCTCTCTTGATTTCCTCCATCTTTTACTTGTTTTAATTTTTGCACTTGTTGATTATTTTCTTCTCTTTTTGATTTTGTCTTTTCTATTTTCTTATTTCTCCTCCTTGATTAGTCTTCATTTTCTTTTATTTGATCACTCTCTTTCTCTCCTCTTGCCCTAGTTTTCTTTTACGCCCCGTTTGGTACGCGGGAATGGAGTCAAGTGAGAATGGAATGAAAGTAGGAACGGAATGGAATTAATGTTGGAATGGAATGCTTATTCTCATTCTCATGTTTGGGTGCGATTAGAGAATTAAGTGGCAATATATTTAAGAATGATATATCTAAAAATTATTTCATTATATTTATTCTCACTTAAGTAGGAATAGCAATTCCTTGATAATTTATTGGGAATAGCAATTCTCACATTAAGTGAGAATTGAGGAGAAGTGAGAATGATATTTCTAGTATCAAAAAACACACCATGTTTGGTAAGCATGAATGAGAAGTTGGAATTGCATTCTATTTCCACTCATTCTCGCGTACCAAACGAGACGTTATTTACAAATAATCACACACTTTTTATCTCTCCACACTTTCACTCCTATTTGTCCACACACAACTCTAAGATCCAAATTAGAATTTTTCTACACACCTTTCTCGAGGAATTGGCATCTTTCTATACTATAACTTGATAGTTGTGTACTTGCAACTTTACATTATTTACCCCCATCAATAAATACTTAGTGCATGGTCAAATTGACAAGCCAACTAGCGACCCAATAGAATAAGCATTCTATGTATATTCTGTTAATTTCTGATAAAGGAGCCTAGCTCAAGGCCTCAGGTTCACTGCGGTTCCATAGGATGCAAGAAATGTTACTGCATGTAGGTTTAAAGCCGAAAGCCACCTACACCGGTACATAGAATTTATGTCCATAATTTATATTTTATTTTATTTTTTGTTCTTTTACTTATTTTGTTTTCATTTAATAATTTGTTTGTAGGGAAAAACCGAATAACAAACCAAATCTTAAACCAAGGCTGGTCCGCGTTTTCCCTCACGTTTAGAATATGAGAAAATTTTTAGCCTGAAAGTTCTCTTATCTGTTATTTCTACGGGCACTTACTAGTCAATAAAAGGATCCAAATGAGAGATAACACGAAGAAAAAAACCTATGTCTCTTTTATGCTCACTTTCCTTCCCTCAAAAGTTTCTTCATTATTATTATTATTATGCGTGAGCTGAATCTGGTCATCTCCCTATGTGGTCGTGCACACTTGAGTTCCGTAGACAAGGGAACAAGACCGCTAAGGAGCATCCGTCAAGGTTGATCGCGCGAGATCGTGAATCGTCTTTAGGATAGTGGTTCACAACGCTTTCCGAGGTCGGTAAATCCTTCATTTAATTTTTTATTAACTAAAACTACATTAATTTTGAATTCTAGTCCATCAGTCCTTGCATTAGAATTTTTGCCAACTTTCATTTATTTATGAATGAAATTCCAAAAATGCAAGAAAACTTATATAGTACATTCCTTTTGATTTCAAATAATATTCTACAATATGGAATTCATTAGACTGGTTACTGGATTGTACATTAAACTTGACAACTATGGTTAAAAGTAAATTGCTAATAATGTTGACAATTGTCTTACAAATTTCTAAAAATTACAATAACCCATCAATTTACAGCTGCAACATAAATCAATGTGCTAAACCAAGAGTTGATCTGGACTGCTATTGATATACTATAGATACAAAATTAATATTTTATTTTTGAATTTGTACCATTAAATGTGATCTAATATACATAAACTATCTGGACATAAAATCTTAAATGACTTCGACATGTTTTACGCCTATATAGTATATTCTCAAATTCAATGTTTCAGAACTTTCGCAAATTTGAACAATGCTTTACATGAATAAAACGTGTCAAAATCATTGAAAATTTTCCAAGTATTCCGTGTATAATTCATCATATCCAATTTAATATTTTTTCTATATTATCCACATCTTGGATACTATCAATAATAGTTATCTTAAAATGAACAAAAATTGGATCTTTACTCAGTTCCCTTCATGCGAAGTATCCGAAACTGCTCAGGCGATAGAACAGCCCTCCACTCCTCCTCCGATTTCTGAACCGAGCCCGAAGAGGCCATTGCTATTCCTATTCTCCTGCTGGGATGTGAGAGCCCAAAGAACCCAAATCGAGAATTGGTCAATGGCTTTGTGGGCAAAGAGTTGACCTTTAGAGGGGATTTTACAAGGGTTTTGTTGTAATTTCGGATTGTGGGTACTAATTTATTCCTGTAGCAGGTAGGGAAAGGGGTTATATTTGGGAATGGGGATTTTTGGGGAGTGAGGGTTGCTAGGGTTTTGGATTGGGGATGAGGTGTAGTTCTTAGGATTTGTTGGGGTATTCCCATCTCTTTGGTTCACTAGTGATTTTTTTTTCCTTCTTTTATTGTCGTGTCGTTTATGTAGGTTCTCTTTTTATCTACGCTGATTTGCTTATTTTTTGTGGGTTTGGTTCCTCATATTGAGCGGTTGGAGTGGAAGTTCGTTGGTTTTCTTGGCTTATTTGGCTACATACCCTGAACATTGTGGAATCCCATATTATTACCTACACAATCACTTTTATCATTGTTACATAATCTCGAAAATAAAATAATAGATTCGCCTCAAACATCTAATAGAATAGTATATAATATTTGACAGAATCATGTAATAATTTTTATAGAATCGTAGCCTTTAACAACTTACGAATCTCTTTTCAACTCTCAAAATAAATGTTATTACTTACATTGTACAAAACAATATGCGAACAATTTACGAATCCTCTTCGTTAAATTCGAGAATCTCTTACTATAACATACTGAATCACATTATCAATCGTCCAAAATAAATAACTACCGATGATTACAGATAACTAAAACTATTCTTTCAATAACAACAAAGATAAACCGAAATAAAGAATTTGAAGAATCGTAAAATTGATGATATGCACGAAATCGTCGAGATTAACATGGAGACAAAAAGCGAAAATAAAAAGATTAGATTTACCAGAATAAACGCTTTCCATCAAATCACATATAATCTAAAAAATAACGATTTGAAAACGTAAACTCGGCGATGTGCAACAAATGAGTAGTAGAACAAAGGAAAAAAATCAATAAAAAATTGAAGATTTAAAGAACTTGAGATCGGATTATTGCTTTTGTAACGCTTAAAATTATAACTGCAAACCGATGAATGCAAAGGCATGAAGAAAGATGAAAAAATAGGATCGATTGAAGAAGGAGGTGGTTAGAATGGAAAGAAGGAAACTACCAAACTTGTGGCGATTCACGTAAAGGACCGATGTGCCCTTTTGCTAATTATTTGACTTTAATGGAATTTAATCACAACTATTAATTGTTTAAAGATCTAACGGTAGAGAGTAAGTTCTTAGTTCTCACATTTGATATGAGTTCTCATTTGATCCTACTTTATATATATATAGAGTAAAGCTATATAAACTTAAGTGGATAGGATCATTGTCTAAACTTTTATCCCTTCATTATCTTTAGATTTGCTACACATCAATACTATTTTTGAGATTTGTGCTTTTATTTTTATCACATCTAGCACAAATCCTCTAAAATCAATGGATAAAAGTTGATGGACAAATATTCTATCCACAAGTTTAGCTTTTATATCACTATATATATATATATATATATATATATATATATATATATATATATATATATATATATATATATATATATATATATATATATATATATATATATATATATATCATATCTTATGAACTTAGTTAAAATAATGATAATGGTCCAACACTAAACACTAAATCTTGCTTTGGGATCAGAAAGATATAAAGGCCACTTTGAGATTTGTGTCACAAATCTCAGCAGATGAGTGGATAAAAGTTGATGCCATTCATATGAACAAGTTCTAAACTCTATCTCTATATATATATATATATATATATATATATATATATATATATATATATATATATATATATATATATATATATATATATATATATATATCAATTCTTGTGATACATCTATTTTCTTTCATTTCATTGTAAAATTTCTTAATTAACCTTGGAGATGACAATCAAATCAAATAAGTGCAGTAGAGATAACTCTTCTATTTATATTTTAAAAAACAATCATAATCCTTATCATTCCAAAATACTAAAAATAATCACAAAGATTAAAAATAAATCACACTTGAATGATTAATAATCTAATTCTGCAGACTAATAAATAGGCAAACTATATTAATCATTCTCTTTAATCTTTCTTCCTTAAAGTTATGCCAAACAAAATGTCTTATTAATTTAATCATTCAAAATAATAAATGGACTAACTATATTAACTCTCCTCCTTAATCTTTTTTCATCTGTACATTTCTCAGAAGTAATATTTTTATATAGTACTAAATTAGTCCCTCAAATCATTAATATTGTCATAAGGTCTCCTAATTCTTGTAAATATCAAAATTTCTATTAGGTCCCCTACTCATAATTTGTTGAAAACTAATTCCTCCAATCATGAGTAGTTGCAGATTTCGCGGACCTAACAGCAATTTGAATAAGTTGAGGGAGCAATTCAAAATATTAAAGATGTAAGGGACTCATAACAAAAGAAACCCCAAAAATTAACTTAAAAATTCCTCTCAGCCTCCCTGCTCTTCTTCCCATCTGCAGCTCAAATCAGTGATTTATTAGGGTTAGGGTTTTTGATGCTCCGGTTCCGTGCTCGTCGCCATGGCGTTCTCCTTCGGTAGGAACTCAGGCCCCTCGGGCCCTGCCAAAGCATCGTTCGGAGAGCCCGCCTCTTCTTTTCCTCCTCCTCCACAGCCAAACCCTAACCCTAGTTCTCATAACGAGATCCCGTTCTCTACCGCTCAGCCGCCGGTTCGAAAGCAGCAGACGACGCCGAGTCCGCAAAGGTACATCCTTTTCTGTACGTTTCAAATTGTGATCAGTGATTCCTCAAAATTTCCTGCTTTTTTTCTTGAAAAATGTTTTCTTTGTGAGAGCCTGGAAAAATCCGGGCTTTGGAGTGTTCTATGTTCGATTAAGGTTTATGAAATTAAGTCTGGCTCAGCTGAGCAGGGGACTCTCTGGATTCAAATTTAGCTGAGATTTGGGATTTTCGGTTCGAGAGCTATGCATTCGAATTTCATCAATGACAATGAATATATTATCAATATTTATAGAAATAATGGAGACATGAGGAAATTTGTCAATTAGCAGTTCCTTGAAGTCAGAAGTTTTGGTTGAATGGAGACATGAGGACTGTGAAGAACCCTGCCACTACACCAAAACTCAGAGGAAGTTGTGGTGAGAGTTGAGGATATAGTTTTATACTCTGCGTGCCCACTTAGGTTGAGTGCCTTTTATGGGACAAAAATTGGACTTCACGGCGGTAACTATTATTTTAAAATCCACTTTAAAATCGTGGCTTCTTGCATTTGAACCTGGGTTGGGCTGATACCTTGTAAAGAATCTTGCCACTGCACCAAAATTCCAAAGTTGTGGTGAGGATTGAGAAATATAGTTTATATTCTAACAAGGACCTTGTTGAATTTTAATTTGTATTTATTCTTGGAGGTTAGATTAACAAAAATAAGTTTATAGTTAAGTCTTAGTGTAATATGATGATATTTTTTGTTTGAAGTCCACCTTTGTTTTTGACTTTCTATGCTGGAATATAACATCTGGTCTGAAAGCAGACCGGCTCTCTAGTTCAACCTGCCCTTTTTTACTTGATTTTGGTATAAATGAATGTGCAGCTAAGTGGATTTTTTCAGATAAATATTGGTCAAAAAGACTTTATAGGTTTATATATAGATTATAGGAACTTTTTCGTGCCGTCTAATGGAATTGGAAAGGTTGTTTGGGACTTTGGGTTTTAGATGTTGGTAATAGTTCAACATGTTTGTCATTTCCTTGGTTGGTTTTAATAGGGAAAAATAATTAAGGTGAACAGAACTAGAGAATTGTATAAAACCATAAAAGTACTTTTGTAGTCTTATATAACTTGATTCAGGATACAATAATTTCAAATTTCAAATCATGGACAATAGCTTGTTCGAGAAGACAAAATTTATTTGTTAGAGTTCTATTCCAGTAAAAGTATTTGCAGTTTGGGATTTGGATCATTCACAAGAATGTGATGTTCAAGTCTCTTCACCATTTTTAGATTAAAAAATGGTCCCAGTGGTTATAGAAGGAATGTTACTGCATGTAGGTTTAAAGCCGAAAGCCACCTACACCGGTACATAGAATTTATGTCCATAATTTATATTTTATTTTATTTTTTGTTCTTTTACTTATTTTGTTTTCATTTAATAATTTGTTTGTAGGGAAAAACCGAATAACAAACCAAATCTTAAACCAAGGCTGGTCACGTTTTCCCTCATGTTTAGAAATATGAGAAAATTTTTAGCCTGAAAGTTCTCTTATCTGTTATTTCTAACGGGCACTTACTAGTCAATAAAAAGGATCCAAATGAGAGATAACACAGAAGAAAAAAAAACCTATGTCTCTTTTTATGCTCACTTTCCTTCCCCTCAAAAGTTTCTTCATTATTATTATTATTGCGTGAGCTGAATCTGGGTCATCTCCCCTATGTGGTCGTGCACACTTGAGTTCCCGTAGACAAGGGAACAAGACCGCTAAGGAGCATCCCGTCAAGGTTGATCGCACGAGATCAGCAGATGCGTCTTTAGGATAGTGGTTCACAACGCTTTCCCCGAGGTCGGTAAATCCTTCATTTAATTTTTTTATTAACTAAAACTACATTAATTTTTGAATTCTAGTCCATCAGTCCTTGCATTAGAATTTTTTGCCAACTTTCATTTATTTATGAATGAAATTCCAAAAATGCAAGAAAACTTATATAGTACATTCCTTTTGATTTCAAATAATATTCTACAATATGGAATTCATTAGACTGGTTACTGGATTGTACATTAAACTTGACAACTATGGTTAAAAGTAAATTGCTAATAATGTTGACAATTGTCTTACAAATTTCTAAAAATTACAATAACCCATCAATTTACAGCTGCAACATAAATCAATGTGCTAAACCAAGAGTTGATCTGGACTGCTATTGATATACTATAGATACAAAATTAATATTTTATTTTTGAATTTGTACCATTAAATGTGATCTAATATACATAAACTATCTGGACATAAAATCTTAAATGACTTCGACATGTTTTACGCCTATATAGTATATTCTCAAATTCAATGTTTCAGAACTTTCGCAAATTTGAACAATGCTTTACATGAATAAAAACGTGTAAAAATCATTGAAAATTTTCCAAGCATTGTGTGTATAATTCATCATATCCAATTTAATATTTTTTTCTATATTATCCACATCTTGGATACTATCAATAATAGTTATCTTAAAAATGAACAAAAATTGGATCTTTACTCAGTTCCCTTAATGCGAAGGATCCGAAACTGCTCAGGCGATAGAACAGCCCTCCACTCCTCCTCCGATTTCTGAACCGAGCCCGAAGAGGCCATTGCTATTCCTATTCTCCTGCTGGGATGTGAGAGCCCAAAGAACCCAAATCGAGAATTGGTCAATGGCTTTGTGGGCAAAGAGTTGACCTTTAGAGGGGATTTTACAAGGGTTTTGTTGTAATTTCGGATTGTGGGTACTAATTTATTCCTGTAGCAGGTAGGGAAAGGGGTTATATTTGGGAATGGGGATTTTTGGGGAGTGAGGGTTGCTAGGGTTTTGGATTGGGGATGAGGTGTAGTTCTTAGGATTTGTTGGGGGATACCCATCTCTTTGGTTCACTAGTGATTTTTTTTTTCCTTCTTTTATTGTCGTGTCGTTTACGTAGGTTCTCTTTTTATCTACGCTGATTTGCTTATTTTTTGTGGGTTTGGTTCCTCATATTGAGCGGTTGGAGTGGAAGTTCGTTGGTTTTCTTGGCTTATTTGGCTACATACCCTGAACATTGTGGAATCCCATATTATTACCTACAGAATCACTTTATCATTGTTACAGAATCTCGAAAATAAAATAATAGATTCGCCTCAAACAGCTAATAGAATAGTATATAATATTTGACAAAATCATGTAATAATTTTTACAGAATCGCCTTTAACAACTTACAGAATCTCTTTTTCAACTCTCAAAAATAAATGTTATTACTTACATTGTACAAAACAGAATCGCCCTGAACAATTTACAGAATCCTCTTCGTTAAATTACGAATCTCTTACTATAACATACGTAATCACATTATCAATCGTCAAAATAAATAACTCCGATGATTACGATAACTAAAACTATTCTTTCAATAACAACAAAGATAAACCGAAATAAAGAATTTGAAGAATCGTAAAATTGATGATATGCAAATCGTCGAGATTAACATGGAGACAAAAAGCGAAAATAAAAGATTAGATTTACGGAATAAACGCTTTCCATCAAATCACATATAATCTAAAAATAACGATTTGAAAACGTAAAACTCGCTGATGTGCAACAAATGAGGTAGAACAAAGGAAAAACCAATAAAAATTGAAGATTTAAAGAACTTGAGATCGGATTATTGCTTTTGTAACGCTTAAAATTATAACGCAAACCGATGAATGCAAAGGCATGAAGAAAGATGAAAAATAGGATCGATTGAAGAAGGAGGTGGTTAGAATGGAAAGAAGGAAACTACCAAACTTGTAACTGATTACGTAAAAAAAAGGGCCGATGTGCCCTTTGCTAATTATTTGACTTTAATGGAATTTAATCACAACTATTAATTGTTTAAAGATCTAACGGTGAGAGTAAGTTCTTAGTTCTCACATTTGATATGAGTTCTCATTTGATCCTACCATATATATATATATATATATATATATATTATATATATATATATCTACCAAACTTTTATCCCTTCATTATGCTCGAGATTTGTGCTACACATCAATCTATTTTTGAGATTTGTGCTTTTATTTTTATCACATGCTAGCACAAATCCCAATGCAAAATCAATGGATAAAAAGTTGATGGACAAATGGCTTCTATCCACTTAAGTTTATAGAACTTTACTCTATATATATATATATATATATATATATATATATATATATATATATATATATATATATATATATATATATATATATATATATATATATATATATATATATATATATATATATATATATATATATATTATATATATATATATATCAATTCTTGTGATACATCTATTTTCTTTCATTTCATTGTAAAATTTCTTAATTAACCTTGGAGATGACAATCAAATCAAATAAGTGGAGTAGTGATAACTCTTCTATTTATATTTAAAAAAACAATCATAATCCTTATCATTCCAAAATACTAAAAATAATCACAAAGATTAAAAATAAATCACACTTGAATGATTAATAATCTAATTCTGCAGACTAATAAATAGGCAAACTATATTAATCATTCTCTTTAATCTTTCTTCCTTAAAGTTATGCCAAACAAAACGTCTTATTAATTTAATCATTCAAAATAATAAATGGACTAACTATATTAACTCTCCTCCTTAATCTTTTTTCATCTGTACATTTCTCAGAAGTAATATTTTTATATAGTACTAAATTAGTCCCTCAAATCATTAATATTGTCATAGGGTCTCCTAATTCTTGTAAATATCAAAATTTCTATTAGGTCCCCTACTCATAATTTGTTGAAAACTAATTCCTCCAATCATGAGTAGTTGCAGATTTCGCGGCCCTAACAGCAATTTGAATAAGTTGAGGGAGCAATTCAAAATATTAAAGATGTAAGGGACTCATAACAAAAGAAACCCCAAAAAATTAACTTAAAAAATTCCTCTCAGCCTCCCTGCTCTTCTTCCCATCTGCAGCTCAAATCAGTGATTTATTAGGGTTAGGGTTTTTGATGCTCCGGTTCCGTGCTCGTTGCCATGGCGTTCTCCTTCGGTAGGAACTCAGGCCCCTCGGGCCCTGCCAAAGCATCGTTCGGAGAGCCCGCCTCTTCTTTTCCTCCTCCTCCACAGCCAAACCCTAACCCTAGTTCTCATAACGAGATCCCGTTCTCTACCGCTCAGCCGCCGGTTCGAAAGCAGCAGACGACGCCGAGTCCGCAAAGGTGCATCCTTTTCTGTACGTTTCAAATTGTGATCAGTGATTCCTCAAAATTTCCTGCTTTTTTTCTTGAAAAATGTTTTCTTTGTGAGAGCCTGGAAAAATCCGGGCTTTGGAGTGTTCTATGTTCGATTACGGTTTATGAAATTAAGTCTGGCTCAGCTGAGCAGGGGACTATCTGGATTCAAATTTAGCTGAGATTTGGGATTTTCGGTTCGAGAGCTATGCATTCGAATTTCATCAATGACAATGAATATATTATCAATATTTATAGAAATAATGGAGACATGAGGAAATTTGTCAATTAGCAGTTCCTCGAAGTCAGAAGTTTTGGTTGAATGGAGACATGAGGACTGTGAAGAACCCTGCCACTACACCAAAACTCAGAGGAAGTTGTGGTGAGAGTTGAGGATATAGTTTTATACTGCGTGCTTGGTTGAGTGCCTTTTTATGGGACAAAATTGGACTTACTGTGGTAACTATTATTTTAAAATCCACTTTAAAATCGTGGCTTCTTGCATTTGAACCTGGGTTGGGCTGATACCTTGTAAAGAATCTTGCCACTGCACCAAAATTCCAAAGTTGTGGTGAGGATTGAGAAATATAGTTTATATTCTAACAAGGACCTTGTTGAATTTTAATTTGTATTTATTCTTGGAGGTTAGATTAACAAAAATAAGTTTATAGTTAAGTCTTAGTGTAATATGATGATATTTTTGTTTGAAGTCCACCTTTGTTTTTGACTTTCTATGCTGGAATATAACATCTGGTCTGAAAGCAGACCGGCTCTCTAGTTCAACCCTTTTTACTTGATTTTGGTATAAATGAATGTGCAGCTAAGTGGATTTTTTCAGATAAATATTGGTCAAAAAGACTTTATAGGTTTATATATAGATTATAGGAACTTTTTGTACCGTCTAATGGAATTGGAAAGGTTGTTTGGGTTTTAGATGTTGGTAATAGTTCAACATGTTTGTCATTTCCTTGGTTGGTTTTAATAGGGAAAAATAATTAAGGTGAACAGAACTAGAGAATTGTATAAAACCATAAAAGTACTTTTGTAGTCTTATATAACTTGATTCAGGATACAATAATTTCAAATTTCAAATCATGGACAATAGCTTGTTCGAGAAGACAAAATTTATTTGTTAGAGTTCTATTCCAGTAAAAGTATTTGCAGTTTGGGATTTGGATCATTCACAAGAATGTGATGTTCAAGTCTCTTCACCATTTTTAGATTAAAAAATGGTCCCAGTGGTTATAGAAGGAATGTATCAGGTTCAAGTGCATGATGTGTGCTCATAATTTGTAATAATCGGTTATAACTGATGCTCCTGTTCTTGATCATTTGATATTTGGACCAGTGTTTTATTTTAAGAATCTAGGATCTATTAACTTTTGTCAATTGGTTGTAGGAGGGTGACCTAAATTCTGTTTACATAATACATATCCATGTAGAAGTTTTCCCCATTAGTCTTATTATCTGCGTAATTTTGGTTTCTAAGTTGGAAGTATTAGCTAACATGTGAACATTTGTGTGTGTAAATGTTTAGATTAGTCCTTCATTGCTAGTCATGTGTGATGAGATATGAGTAGATTTAAGTATTACAATATCACATAAAGCTTTTAAAATCTAGAAAGAAATGATTGAAAGAAAAGAGGCATGGGAGAGACCTCATTTCTTTCTTAAGGATGAGTAGTGTCCTTTTTATTCAAATGATAGGCTATCCTAATTGCAAATTATTCCATTCATCTTCATGTTAACCATTTAAACTGAGCAATTACTAGATTCTACGTGTCAAGTGAGCACAAAACCGGGTGAAAGTAAGCAAGTTTCTTTGCTCTAAATCTGGATTGTATAAAGTTACTATCCAGACAATTGATGATTCTGGACAATTTGGAATCTTGGTCCACTAATTTAGTAGGATATCAAACATCTTACGTTTTGGATCTAGCTACTTGCTACTAGTAGCTTTCCTTTTGTGCCCACTGTCTGCTGCCTACTTGTTGGCTGGAATAAAATTCGCAATCAATTCATTTCTTTATTATTAGGAATTTTAAATGGCGCAGATCAATATAAGTAGAGTAGACTTTCAATTTGAATCTCTCCATCAGTGTTCTAAAAGCGGCCTAGGCGGACATCTAGGCGTGAGACCTCGGCCACGCTTAGAATTGGCTAGAGCTGCCAATCAAGGCTGCCTAGGTGGCACCTAGGGCTAGGGCGGGCCACCTAGGCTTTTATAAAAAGAAAAAACCTTTAATTTGGCCCAACCCACCTAACTTTAAAAAAATTTCAATACAAACCTGGCCCTAAACCCACCCAACTCGCTAAGATATTAAAACCAAACTCTCTCTCTCCCCCCTCTCTCTCCCCAAATTCCCAAACCGGCAAACCCTAACTCCGCTCCCTCCTCTCTCTCGTGAAAACCACACCTGTCACCGCCTCCTCTTCTCTCGTATCCCACCACCAGCAGCCACACACCGCCACTCAGCCTCCTCTTCTCGATGAATCCCCAGCCATGACCACACCACCAGCCACTCAACCTCCTCCTCTTCTCTCGATGAATCCCTCCACCGTAGTTACCACCTCTTCTTCTCTTGGAGGCCGCCTTGGTCCTCCGCCCACCACTTCAACCACCTCCTCTTCTCTTCAAGTCATCTTTTTCAAGGTAATTACATAGTTTTAAAATAAGCAAGCCTCAGAGCGAGCCTAGGCTCTAGGCCCAGCAGCTCAAGCGCCTAGTCTAGCACTTTGTAACATTTCTCTCCATTATATTTGAGAATTTAAGTTTGACTTCCAATCCTTTTTAATTGAGTGAAAATGGGGCCAACTGATATAGGAGGATATTATCACTTGTGGAACTTCATACTCTTGAATCTCTGACCTCTTTGAATGAATTTTGCCAATCATCTTGTTACCCATGACCTAAAATGTAACTGTGCAAAATCATGTGATTTAGACATTTTGCACTGATCGTGGATCTAGTGGACACATTTATTTATTGAAAAATTGTTCATTTGATATTCACTTGATATGTTGTTTTGAGGTTTTAAATCATAATGGTTTTATTTATTTATGTCTTAGGAAATGAATATCACTTTGAGTGATGGGTCAATCGGGTTAAGTTGGTTAAGGTTTTTGAGTAGCATGAGGCTAACTGTTGTTTCTTTAGTGTCAGTTGATCTTGATCAAATTGGTTGGTTTGCTGGTTATATCTTAACTCTCGCCCATATCTTTTGTGAATACATGTTTGCGTGTGTTTCTGTGTGCCCAAGTCGGACAGGTGTGTGTGTGTGTTTTTTTTTTTTTTTGGGTGGGAGGGCGGGGATGCAAAAGTGTGCATTCATGAACTTACACTCTTTCTTTGTGTGTGTGTGCAGCATATCGCGTGCATGGGCATGTCTTCCAATGTGAGGGAGGACTTGTGCATGCATTGTTGGTTGGGAGGATTTATGTTTGAGCGCGCTCTATATTTCATTGGTTGGGAGAGCGGGTGGGTGGGGGTGAGATCAGTATTATCATACTGATATAAATACAACTCTGACATTGTCTTATTGTCCAGGCCTGCTATGTACCCTAGTTGGGATAATCAGCCAATTAAGAGTCCCCAAGGTTTATCTCCTATTGCAGTTAGATAACTAAAACTATTCTTTCAATAACAACAAAGATAAACCGAAATAAAGAATTTGAAGAATCGTAAAATTGATGATATGCACGAAATCGTCGAGATTAACATGGAGACAAAAAGCGAAAATAAAAAGATTAGATTTACCAGAATAAACGCTTTCCATCAAATCACATATAATCTAAAAAATAACGATTTGAAAACGTAAAACTCGCTGATGTGCAACAAATGAGGCGGCCGAACAAAGGAAAAAAACCAATAAAAAATTGAAGATTTAAAGAACTTGAGATCGGATTATTGCTTTTGTAACGCTTAAAATTATAACTGCAAACCGATGAATGCAAAGGCATGAAGAAAGATGAAAAATAGGATCGATTGAAGAAGGAGGTGGTTAGAATGGAAAGAAGGAAACTACCAAACTTGTAACGATTACGTAAATAAAAGGGCCGATGTGCCCTTTGCTAATTATTTGACTTTAATGGAATTTAATCACAACTATTAATTGTTTAAAGATCTAACGGTGAGAGTAAGTTCTTAGTTCTCACATTTGATATGAGTTCTCATTTGATCCTACCATATATATATATATATATATATATATATATATATATTATATATATATATATATTATATATATATATATATATAGATTTGTGCTACACATCAATCTATTTTTGAGATTTGTGCTTTTATTTTTATCACATGCTAGCACAAATCCCAATGCAAAATCAATGGATAAAAAGTTGATGGACAAATGGCTTCTATCCACTTAAGTTTATAGAACTTTACTCTATATATATATATATATATATATATATATATATATATATATATATATATATATATATATATATATATATATATATATATATATATATATATATATATATATATATATATATATATATATATATATTATATATATATATATCAATTCTTGTGATACATCTATTTTCTTTCATTTCATTGTAAAATTTCTTAATTAACCTTGGAGATGACAATCAAATCAAATAAGTGGAGTAGTGATAACTCTTCTATTTATATTTAAAAAAACAATCATAATCCTTATCATTCCAAAATACTAAAAATAATCACAAAGATTAAAAATAAATCACACTTGAATGATTAATAATCTAATTCTCAGACTAATAAATAGGCAAACTATATTAATCATTCTCTTTAATCTTTCTTCCTTAAAGTTATGCCAAACAAAATGTCTTATTAATTTAATCATTCAAAATAATAAATGGACTAACTATATTAACTCTCCTCCTAATCTTTTTTCATCTGTACATTTTCAGAAGTAATATTTTTATATAGTACTAAATTAGTCCCTCAAATCATTAATATTGTCATAAGGTCTCCTAATTCTTGTAAATATCAAAATTTCTATTAGGTCCCCTACTCATAATTTGTTGAAAACTAATTCCTCCAATCATGAGTAGTTGCAGATTTCGCGGACCTAACAGCAATTTGAATAAGTTGAGGGAGCAATTCAAATATTAAAGATGTAAGGGACTAATAACAAAAGAAATCCCAAATAATTAACTTAAAAAATTCCTCTCAGCCTCCCTGCTCTTCTTCCCATCTGCAGCTGAAATCAGTGATTTATTAGGGTTAGGGTTTTTGATGCTCCGGTTCCGTGCTCGTCGCCATGGCGTTCTCCTTCGGTAGGAACTCAGGCCCCTCGGGCCCTGCCAAAGCATCGTTCGGAGAGCCCGCCTCTTCTTTTCCTCCTCCTCCACAGCCAAACCCTAACCCTAGTTCTCATAACGAGATCCCGTTCTCTACCGCTCAGCCGCCGGTTCGAAAGCAGCAGACGACGCCGAGTCCGCAAAGGTGCATCCTTTTCTGTACGTTTCAAATTGTGATCAGTGATTCCTCAAAATTTCCTGCTTTTTTCTTGAAAAATGTTTTCTTTGTGAGCCTGGAAAAATCCGGGCTTTGGAGTGTTCTATGTTCGATTACGGTTTATGAAATTAAGTCTGGCTCAGCTGAGCAGGGGACTATCTGGATTCAAATTTAGCTGAGATTTGGGATTTTCGGTTCGAGCTATGCATTCGAATTTCATCAATGACAATGAATATATTATCAATATTTATAGAAATAATGGAGACATGAGGACTGTGAAGAACCCTGCCACTACACCAAAACTCAGGAACAGTTCCTTGAAGTCAGAAGTTTTGGTTGAATGGAGACATGAGGACTGTGAAGAACCCTGCCACTACACCAAAACTCAGGAACAGTTCCTTGAAGTCAGAAGTTTTGGTTGAATGGAGACATGAGGAAATTTGTCAATTAGCAGTTCCTCAAGTCAGAAGTTTTGGTTGAATGGAGACATGAGGACTGTGAAGAACCCTGCCACTACACCAAAACTCAGGAACAGTTCCTTGAAGTCAGAAGTTTTGGTTGAATGGAGACATGAGGAAATTTGTCAATTAGCAGTTCCTCAAGTCAGAAGTTTTGGTTGAATGGAGACATGAGGAAATTTGTCAATTAGCAGTTCCTTGAAGTCAGAAGTTTTGGTTGAATGGAGACATGAGGAAATTTGTCAATTAGCAGTTCCTTGAAGTCAGAAGTTTTGGTTGAATGGAGACATGAGGAAATTTGTCAATTAGCAGTTCCTCAAGTCAGAAGTTTTGGTTGAATGGAGACATGAGGAAATTTGTCAATTAGCAGTTCCTTGAAGTCAGAAGTTTTGGTTGAATGGAGACATGAGGAAATTTGTCAATTAGCAGTTCCTCAAGTCAGAAGTTTTGGTTGAATGGAGACATGAGGAAATTTGTCAATTAGCAGTTCCTCAAGTCAGAAGTTTTGGTTGAATGGAGACATGAGGAAATTTGTCAATTAGCAGTTCCTCAAGTCAGAAGTTTTGGTTGAATGGAGACATGAGGACTGTGAAGAACCCTGCCACTACACCAAAACTCAGGAACAGTTCCTTGAAGTCAGAAGTTTTGGTTGAATGGAGACATGAGGAAATTTGTCAATTAGCAGTTCCTTGAAGTCAGAAGTTTTGGTTGAATGGAGACATGAGGAAATTTGTCAATTAGCAGTTCCTTGAAGTCAGAAGTTTTGGTTGAATGGAGACATGAGGAAATTTGTCAATTAGCAGTTCCTTGAAGTCAGAAGTTTTGGTTGAATGGAGACATGAGGACTGTGAAGAACCCTGCCACTACACCAAAACTCAGGAACAGTTCCTTGAAGTCAGAAGTTTTGGTTGAATGGAGACATGAGGAAATTTGTCAATTAGCAGTTCCTCAAGTCAGAAGTTTTGGTTGAATGGAGACATGAGGAAATTTGTCAATTAGCAGTTCCTTGAAGTCAGAAGTTTTGGTTGAATGGAGACATGAGGAAATTTGTCAATTAGCAGTTCCTCAAGTCAGAAGTTTTGGTTGAATGGAGACATGAGGAAATTTGTCAATTAGCAGTTCCTTGAAGTCAGAAGTTTTGGTTGAATGGAGACATGAGGAAATTTGTCAATTAGCAGTTCCTTGAAGTCAGAAGTTTTGGTTGAATGGAGACATGAGGAAATTTGTCAATTAGCAGTTCCTTGAAGTCAGAAGTTTTGGTTGAATGGAGACATGAGGAAATTTGTCAATTAGCAGTTCCTCAAGTCAGAAGTTTTGGTTGAATGGAGACATGAGGAAATTTGTCAATTAGCAGTTCCTCAAGTCAGAAGTTTTGGTTGAATGGAGACATGAGGAAATTTGTCAATTAGCAGTTCCTCAAGTCAGAAGTTTTGGTTGAATGGAGACATGAGGAAATTTGTCAATTAGCAGTTCCTTGAAGTCAGAAGTTTTGGTTGAATGGAGACATGAGGAAATTTGTCAATTAGCAGTTCCTTGAAGTCAGAAGTTTTGGTTGAATGGAGACATGAGGAAATTTGTCAATTAGCAGTTCCTTGAAGTCAGAAGTTTTGGTTGAATGGAGACATGAGGACTGTGAAGAACCCTGCCACTACACCAAAACTCAGGAACAGTTCCTTGAAGTCAGAAGTTTTGGTTGAATGGAGACATGAGGAAATTTGTCAATTAGCAGTTCCTCAAGTCAGAAGTTTTGGTTGAATGGAGACATGAGGAAATTTGTCAATTAGCAGTTCCTCAAGTCAGAAGTTTTGGTTGAATGGAGACATGAGGAAATTTGTCAATTAGCAGTTCCTCAAGTCAGAAGTTTTGGTTGAATGGAGACATGAGGAAATTTGTCAATTAGCAGTTCCTCAAGTCAGAAGTTTTGGTTGAATGGAGACATGAGGAAATTTGTCAATTAGCAGTTCCTCAAGTCAGAAGTTTTGGTTGAATGGAGACATGAGGAAATTTGTCAATTAGCAGTTCCTCAAGTCAGAAGTTTTGGTTGAATGGAGACATGAGGAAATTTGTCAATTAGCAGTTCCTTGAAGTCAGAAGTTTTGGTTGAATGGAGACATGAGGAAATTTGTCAATTAGCAGTTCCTCAAGTCAGAAGTTTTGGTTGAATGGAGACATGAGGAAATTTGTCAATTAGCAGTTCCTTGAAGTCAGAAGTTTTGGTTGAATGGAGACATGAGGAAATTTGTCAATTAGCAGTTCCTCAAGTCAGAAGTTTTGGTTGAATGGAGACATGAGGAAATTTGTCAATTAGCAGTTCCTCAAGTCAGAAGTTTTGGTTGAATGGAGACATGAGGAAATTTGTCAATTAGCAGTTCCTTGAAGTCAGAAGTTTTGGTTGAATGGAGACATGAGGAAATTTGTCAATTAGCAGTTCCTCAAGTCAGAAGTTTTGGTTGAATGGAGACATGAGGAAATTTGTCAATTAGCAGTTCCTTGAAGTCAGAAGTTTTGGTTGAATGGAGACATGAGGAAATTTGTCAATTAGCAGTTCCTTGAAGTCAGAAGTTTTGGTTGAATGGAGACATGAGGAAATTTGTCAATTAGCAGTTCCTCAAGTCAGAAGTTTTGGTTGAATGGAGACATGAGGAAATTTGTCAATTAGCAGTTCCTCAAGTCAGAAGTTTTGGTTGAATGGAGACATGAGGAAATTTGTCAATTAGCAGTTCCTTGAAGTCAGAAGTTTTGGTTGAATGGAGACATGAGGAAATTTGTCAATTAGCAGTTCCTCAAGTCAGAAGTTTTGGTTGAATGGAGACATGAGGAAATTTGTCAATTAGCAGTTCCTCAAGTCAGAAGTTTTGGTTGAATGGAGACATGAGGAAATTTGTCAATTAGCAGTTCCTTGAAGTCAGAAGTTTTGGTTGAATGGAGACATGAGGAAATTTGTCAATTAGCAGTTCCTTGAAGTCAGAAGTTTTGGTTGAATGGAGACATGAGGAAATTTGTCAATTAGCAGTTCCTTGAAGTCAGAAGTTTTGGTTGAATGGAGACATGAGGAAATTTGTCAATTAGCAGTTCCTCAAGTCAGAAGTTTTGGTTGAATGGAGACATGAGGACTGTGAAGAACCCTGCCACTACACCAAAACTCAGGAACAGTTCCTTGAAGTCAGAAGTTTTGGTTGAATGGAGACATGAGGACTGTGAAGAACCCTGCCACTACACCAAAACTCAGGAACAGTTCCTTGAAGTCAGAAGTTTTGGTTGAATGGAGACATGAGGAAATTTGTCAATTAGCAGTTCCTCAAGTCAGAAGTTTTGGTTGAATGGAGACATGAGGACTGTGAAGAACCCTGCCACTACACCAAAACTCAGGAACAGTTCCTTGAAGTCAGAAGTTTTGGTTGAATGGAGACATGAGGACTGTGAAGAACCCTGCCACTACACCAAAACTCAGGAACAGTTCCTTGAAGTCAGAAGTTTTGGTTGAATGGAGACATGAGGACTGTGAAGAACCCTGCCACTACACCAAAACTCAGGAACAGTTCCTTGAAGTCAGAAGTTTTGGTTGAATGGAGACATGAGGACTGTGAAGAACCCTGCCACTACACCAAAACTCAGGAACAGTTCCTTGAAGTCAGAAGTTTTGGTTGAATGGAGACATGAGGACTGTGAAGAACCCTGCCACTACACCAAAACTCAGGAACAGTTCCTTGAAGTCAGAAGTTTTGGTTGAATGGAGACATGAGGACTGTGAAGAACCCTGCCACTACACCAAAACTCAGGAACAGTTCCTTGAAGTCAGAAGTTTTGGTTGAATGGAGACATGAGGACTGTGAAGAACCCTGCCACTACACCAAAACTCAGGAACAGTTCCTTGAAGTCAGAAGTTTTGGTTGAATGGAGACATGAGGAAATTTGTCAATTAGCAGTTCCTCAAGTCAGAAGTTTTGGTTGAATGGAGACATGAGGACTGTGAAGAACCCTGCCACTACACCAAAACTCAGGAACAGTTCCTTGAAGTCAGAAGTTTTGGTTGAATGGAGACATGAGGAAATTTGTCAATTAGCAGTTCCTTGAAGTCAGAAGTTTTGGTTGAATGGAGACATGAGGAAATTTGTCAATTAGCAGTTCCTTGAAGTCAGAAGTTTTGGTTGAATGGAGACATGAGGAAATTTGTCAATTAGCAGTTCCTTGAAGTCAGAAGTTTTGGTTGAATGGAGACATGAGGAAATTTGTCAATTAGCAGTTCCTTGAAGTCAGAAGTTTTGGTTGAATGGAGACATGAGGAAATTTGTCAATTAGCAGTTCCTTGAAGTCAGAAGTTTTGGTTGAATGGAGACATGAGGAAATTTGTCAATTAGCAGTTCCTTGAAGTCAGAAGTTTTGGTTGAATGGAGACATGAGGAAATTTGTCAATTAGCAGTTCCTTGAAGTCAGAAGTTTTGGTTGAATGGAGACATGAGGAAATTTGTCAATTAGCAGTTCCTTGAAGTCAGAAGTTTTGGTTGAATGGAGACATGAGGAAATTTGTCAATTAGCAGTTCCTTGAAGTCAGAAGTTTTGGTTGAATGGAGACATGAGGAAATTTGTCAATTAGCAGTTCCTTGAAGTCAGAAGTTTTGGTTGAATGGAGACATGAGGAAATTTGTCAATTAGCAGTTCCTCAAGTCAGAAGTTTTGGTTGAATGGAGACATGAGGAAATTTGTCAATTAGCAGTTCCTCAAGTCAGAAGTTTTGGTTGAATGGAGACATGAGGACTGTGAAGAACCCTGCCACTACACCAAAACTCAGGAACAGTTCCTTGAAGTCAGAAGTTTTGGTTGAATGGAGACATGAGGAAATTTGTCAATTAGCAGTTCCTCAAGTCAGAAGTTTTGGTTGAATGGAGACATGAGGAAATTTGTCAATTAGCAGTTCCTTGAAGTCAGAAGTTTTGGTTGAATGGAGACATGAGGAAATTTGTCAATTAGCAGTTCCTCAAGTCAGAAGTTTTGGTTGAATGGAGACATGAGGAAATTTGTCAATTAGCAGTTCCTCAAGTCAGAAGTTTTGGTTGAATGGAGACATGAGGACTGTGAAGAACCCTGCCACTACACCAAAACTCAGGAACAGTTCCTTGAAGTCAGAAGTTTTGGTTGAATGGAGACATGAGGAAATTTGTCAATTAGCAGTTCCTCAAGTCAGAAGTTTTGGTTGAATGGAGACATGAGGAAATTTGTCAATTAGCAGTTCCTCAAGTCAGAAGTTTTGGTTGAATGGAGACATGAGGAAATTTGTCAATTAGCAGTTCCTCAAGTCAGAAGTTTTGGTTGAATGGAGACATGAGGAAATTTGTCAATTAGCAGTTCCTTGAAGTCAGAAGTTTTGGTTGAATGGAGACATGAGGAAATTTGTCAATTAGCAGTTCCTCAAGTCAGAAGTTTTGGTTGAATGGAGACATGAGGAAATTTGTCAATTAGCAGTTCCTCAAGTCAGAAGTTTTGGTTGAATGGAGACATGAGGAAATTTGTCAATTAGCAGTTCCTTGAAGTCAGAAGTTTTGGTTGAATGGAGACATGAGGACTGTGAAGAACCCTGCCACTACACCAAAACTCAGGAACAGTTCCTTGAAGTCAGAAGTTTTGGTTGAATGGAGACATGAGGACTGTGAAGAACCCTGCCACTACACCAAAACTCAGGAACAGTTCCTTGAAGTCAGAAGTTTTGGTTGAATGGAGACATGAGGAAATTTGTCAATTAGCAGTTCCTCAAGTCAGAAGTTTTGGTTGAATGGAGACATGAGGACTGTGAAGAACCCTGCCACTACACCAAAACTCAGGAACAGTTCCTTGAAGTCAGAAGTTTTGGTTGAATGGAGACATGAGGAAATTTGTCAATTAGCAGTTCCTTGAAGTCAGAAGTTTTGGTTGAATGGAGACATGAGGAAATTTGTCAATTAGCAGTTCCTTGAAGTCAGAAGTTTTGGTTGAATGGAGACATGAGGAAATTTGTCAATTAGCAGTTCCTCAAGTCAGAAGTTTTGGTTGAATGGAGACATGAGGAAATTTGTCAATTAGCAGTTCCTCAAGTCAGAAGTTTTGGTTGAATGGAGACATGAGGAAATTTGTCAATTAGCAGTTCCTTGAAGTCAGAAGTTTTGGTTGAATGGAGACATGAGGACTGTGAAGAACCCTGCCACTACACCAAAACTCAGGAACAGTTCCTTGAAGTCAGAAGTTTTGGTTGAATGGAGACATGAGGAAATTTGTCAATTAGCAGTTCCTTGAAGTCAGAAGTTTTGGTTGAATGGAGACATGAGGAAATTTGTCAATTAGCAGTTCCTCAAGTCAGAAGTTTTGGTTGAATGGAGACATGAGGAAATTTGTCAATTAGCAGTTCCTCAAGTCAGAAGTTTTGGTTGAATGGAGACATGAGGAAATTTGTCAATTAGCAGTTCCTCAAGTCAGAAGTTTTGGTTGAATGGAGACATGAGGAAATTTGTCAATTAGCAGTTCCTTGAAGTCAGAAGTTTTGGTTGAATGGAGACATGAGGAAATTTGTCAATTAGCAGTTCCTTGAAGTCAGAAGTTTTGGTTGAATGGAGACATGAGGAAATTTGTCAATTAGCAGTTCCTCAAGTCAGAAGTTTTGGTTGAATGGAGACATGAGGACTGTGAAGAACCCTGCCACTACACCAAAACTCAGGAACAGTTCCTTGAAGTCAGAAGTTTTGGTTGAATGGAGACATAAAGGCTACTACTATATATATATATATATATATATATATATATATATATATATATATATATATATATATATATATATATATATATATATATATATCAATTCTTGTGATACATCTATTTTCTTTCATTTCATTGTAAAATTTCTTAATTAACCTTGGAGATGACAATCAAATCAAATAAGTGGAGTAGTGATAACTCTTCTATTTATATTTTAAAAACAATCATAATCCTTATCATTCCAAAATACTAAAAATAATCACAAAGATTAAAAATAAATCACACTTGAATGATTAATAATCTAATTCTGCAGACTAATAAATAGGCAAACTATATTAATCATTCTCTTTAATCTTTCTTCCTTAAAGTTATGCCAAACAAAATGTCTTATTAATTTAATCATTCAAAATAATAAATGGACTAACTATATTAACTCTCCTCCTAATCTTTTTTCATCTGTACATTTCTCAGAGTAATATTTTTATATAGTACTAAATTAGTCCCTCAAATCATTAATATTGTCATAGGGTCTCCTAATTCTTGTAAATATCAAAATTTCTATTAGGTCCCCTACTCATAATTTGTTGAAAACTAATTCCTCCAATCATGAGTAGTTGCAGATTTCGCGGCCCTAACAGCAATTTGAATAAGTTGAGGGAGCAATTCAAATATTAAAGATGTAAGGGACTCATAACAAAAGAAACCCCAAAAATTAACTTAAAAATTCCTCTCAGCCTCCCTGCTCTTCTTCCCATCTGCAGCTGAAATCAGTGATTTATTAGGGTTAGGGTTTTGATGCTCCGGTTCCGTGCTCGTTGCCATGGCGTTCTCCTTCGGTAGGAACTCAGGCCCCTCGGGCCCTGCCAAAGCATCGTTCGGAGAGCCCGCCTCTTCTTTTCCTCCTCCTCCACAGCCAAACCCTAACCCTAGTTCTCATAACGAGATCCCGTTCTCTACCGCTCAGCCGCCGGTTCGAAAGCAGCAGACGACGCCGAGTCCGCAAAGGTACATCCTTTTCTGTACGTTTCAAATTGTGATCAGTGATTCCTCAAAATTTCCTGCTTTTTTCTTGAAAAATGTTTTCTTTGAGAGCCTGGAAAAATCCGGGCTTTGGAGTGTTCTATGTTCGATTACGGTTTATGAAATTAAGTCTGGCTCAGCTGAGCAGGGGACTCTCTGGATTCAAATTTAGCTGAGATTTGGGATTTTCGGTTCGAGAGCTATGCATTCGAATTTCATCAATGACAATGAATATATTATCAATATTTATAGAAATAATGGAGACATGAGGAAATTTGTCAATTAGCAGTTCCTCGAAGTCAGAAGTTTTGGTTGAATGGAGACATGAGGACTGTGAAGAACCCTGCCACTACACCAAAACTCACTACACCAAAACTCAGGAAGTTGTGGTGAGAGTTGAGGGATATAGTTTTATACTCTTAACGTGCCCCGCAGGTTGAGTGCCTTTTTATGGGACAAAAATTGGACTTACGCAGCGGTAACTATTATTTTAAAATCCACTTAAATTCGTGGCTTCTTGCATTTGAACCTGGGTTGGGCTGATACCTTGTAAAGAATCTTGCCACTACACCAAAATTCCAAAGTTGTGGTGAGGATTGAGAAATATAGTTTATATTCTAACAAGGACCTTGTTGAATTTTAATTTGTATTTATTCTTGGAGGTTAGATTAACAAAAATAAGTTTATAGTTAAGTCTTAGTGTAATATGATGATATTTTTGTTTGAAGTCCACCTTTGTTTTGACTTTCTATGCTGGAATATAACATCTGGTCTGAAAGCAGACCGCTCTCTAGTTCAACCTGCCCTTTTACTTGATTTTGGTATAAATGAATGTGCAGCTAAGTGGATTTTTTCAGATAAATATTGGTCAAAAAGACTTTATAGGTTTATATATAGATTATAGGAACTTTTTCGTGCCGTCTAATGGAATTGGAAAGGTTGTTTGGGTTTTAGATGTTGGTAATAGTTCAACATGTTTGTCATTTCCTTGGTTGGTTTTAATAGGGAAAAATAATTAAGGTGAACAGAACTAGAGAATTGTATAAAACCATAAAAGTACTTTTGTAGTCTTATATAACTTGATTCAGGATACAATAATTTCAAATTTCAAATCATGGACAATAGCTTGTTAGAAGACAAAATTTATTTGTTAGAGTTCTATTCCAGTAAAAGTATTTGCAGTTTGGGATTTGGATCATTCACAAGAATGTGATGTTCAAGTCTCTTCACCATTTTTAGATTAAAAAATGGTCCCAGTGGTTATAGAAGGAATGTATCAGGTTCAAGTGCATGATGTGTGCTCATAATTTGTAATAATCGGTTATAACTGATGCTCCTGTTCTTGATCATTTGATATTTGGACCAGTGTTTTATTTTAAGAATCTAGGATCTATTAACTTTTGTCAATTGGTTGTAGGAGGTAACACGTGACCTAAATTCTGTTTACATAATACATATCCATGTAGAGTTTTCCCCATTAGTCTTATTATCTGCGTAATTTTGGTTTCTAAGTTGGAAGTATTAGCTAACATGTGAACATTTGTGTGTGTAAATGTTTAGATTAGTCCTTCATTGCTAGTCATGTGTGATGAGATATGAGTAGATTTAAGTATTACAATATCACATAAAGCTTTTAAAATCTAGAAAGAAATGATTGAAAGAAAGAGGCATGGGAGAGACCTCATTTCTTTCTTAAGGATGAGTAGTGTCCTTTTATTCAAATGATAGGCTATCCTAATTGCAAATTATTCCATTCATCTTCATGTTAACCATTTAAACTGAGCAATTACTAGATTCTCGTGTCAAGTGAGCACAAAACCGGGTGAAAGTAAGCAAGTTTCTTTGCTCTAAATCTGGATTGTATAAAGTTACTATCCAGACAATTGATGATTCTGGACAATTTGGAATCTTGGTCCACTAATTTAGTAGGATATCAAACATCTTACGTTTGGATCTAGCTACTTGCTACTAGTAGCTTTCCTTTTGTGCCCACTGTCTGCTGCCTACTTGTTGGCTGGAATAAAATTCTTAATCAATTCATTTCTTTATTATTAGGAATTTTAAATGGCGAATCAATATAAGTAGAGTAGACTTTCAATTTGAATCTCTCCATCGAGTGTTCTAAAAGCGGCCTAGGGACATCTAAGCGTGGCGGAGACCTCCGGCCGCTTAGAATTGGCTAGAGCGGCCAATCAAGGCTGCCTAGGTGGCACCTAGGGCTAGGCCGGGCCACCTAGGCTTTTTAAAACTAATTTGGCAACCAACCTAACTTTAAAATTTCAATACAAACCTCAAACCCAAACCCAACTTCGCTAAGATATTAAAACCCAAACTCTCTCTCCCCCCTCTCTCTCCCCAAATTCCCAAACCGGCAAACCCTAACTCCGCTTTCCCCTCCTCTCTCGAAACCACACCTGTCCGCCTCCTCTTCTCTCGTGAATCCCCACCACCGCAGCCACACCACCGGCCACTCACCTCCTCTTCTCTCGATGAATCCCCACAGCTGACCACACCACCAGCCACTCAACCTCCTCCTCTTCTCGATGAATCCCTCCACCGTAGTTACCACCTCTTCTTCTCTTGGAGGCCGCGGTCCTCTCCGCCCACCACTTCAACCACCTCCTCTTCTCTTCAAGTCATCTTTTTCAAGGTAATTACATAGTTTTAAAATAAGCAAGCCTAGGCAGAGCCTAGGCTCTAGGCCACGCTCAAGCGCCTAGTCCGCCTAGCACTTTCGTAACATTTCTCTCCATTATATTTGAGAATTTAAGTTTGACTTCCAATCCTTTTTAATATTGAGTGAAAATGGGGCCAACTGATATAGGAGGATATTATCACTTGTGGAACTTCATACTCTTGAATCTCTGACCTCTTTGAATGAATTTTGCCAATCATCTTGTTACCCATGACCTAAAATGTAACTGTCACGAGAAATCATGTGATTTAGACATTTTGCACTGATCGTGGATCTAGTGGACACATTTATTTATTGAAAAATTGTTCATTTGATATTCACTTGATATGTTGTTTTGAGGTTTTAAATCATAATGGTTTTATTTATTTATGTCTTAGGAAATGAATATCACTTTGAGTGATGGGTCAATCGGGTTAAGTTGGTTAAGGTTTTTGAGTAGCATGAGGCTAACTGTTGTTTCTTTAGTGTCAGTTGATCTTGATCAAATTGGTTGGTTTGCTGGTTATATCTTAACTCTCCCATATCTTTTGTGAATACATGTTTGCGTGTGTTTCTGTGCCCAAGTCGGACAGGTGTGTGTGTGTTTTTTTTGGGGTGGGAGGCGGGGGATGCAAAAGTTTGTGCATTCATGAACTTACACTCTTTCTTTGTGTGTGTGTGCACGCGCATATGCGTGTGCATGGGCATGTCTTCCAATGTGAGGGAGGACTTGTGCATGCATTGTTGGTTGGGAGGATTTATGTTTGGCCCTATATTTCATTGGTTGGGAGAGCGGGTGGGTGGGGGTGAGATCAGTATTATCATACTGATATAAATACAACTCTGACATTGTCTTATTGTCCAGGCCTGCTATGTACCCTAGTTGGGATAATCAGCCAATTAAGAGTCCCCAAGGTTTATCTCCTATTGCAGTTAGTAGCATTACAGGTGATGGTGGGTCTAACATCTCAACCTACCCTGGCAATGTCAATTTTGCCAAAAGGACTAGGTCACCTCCTTTGCCATCTCGTGAGGAAGATATTCTGGGACTCTATAGCCCTCCAGATGCTAATGCAAGAAGGTAACTTTTAATTTTATTCTTCTTCTCATTTTTCTATTAACATATTCCTTGACCATACATTACAAGGTGATAAACATGTGAATGATAACACAAGACTAAATATAATTCTTTTCATTTGCATAGGTAGGGACATGTCTGTTAGACTGGCTTAGAAACAATCTAATGTTATTTGTTATCGTGCAGGTCTATTGTTCCTTCTAGTTGGGAGAATCTGCCCAACCAACCTAGCTCTTCGTTCATTAGGAGTCCCCAAAGGTTGTCTCCTGTCGCAGCTAGGAGGAATGCACGTGATACTGAGGCTAATTTTTCAATGAAACCTGACAGCTTCAATGTTGCCAAAAGGACCAGGTCACCTCCATTGCCCACTCATGAGGATGATATTCTGGGGCTTTATAATCCTCCAAATGTGAATGCTAGGAGGTAGCAATCCTTGCTCTTTTGCATTTTGCATATGATTCATGATTCTATGATCTGACAAGCGTAAGAATCATATGGTACTTATGCTGAGGGGGCTTGGTTTCATAAGCAGTAAGCATCAATATGCACCTTTGCGTTTAGTGACCATGCTGCAGAAATATCTATGCCTTCTATTGATGCATACTGCAGCAACATCTATGCATGATACACACGGCTTAGTGTGGTGGAACTATTGATGGACAATGAGACAGCTTACAATTTACATAGAGTTCAAAAAATTGGATAATTAGAAATACATAGGAGGAAAAGAATATGAAAAAAAATGTTTGGAGCGTCCATGCCGGTAGAGATCATTCTGGATGGGTTTATATGAGTTACAACTTACAACTAATGGTAATGAAAAGAACTACATAAAAAACATGCATACTCGAAAACATCTATGCATGATATGTAATGCTTAGTGAGCTGGAACTATTGATAGACAAGGAAAAAAATTCATATAGTTTTAAAAGTTGGATAATTAGAAATAAGAGGAAAATAATATGAAAAAGTAGAAAAGTCTGTAATCTCCATACCATGCATTGTATGGATGGGTTTATAGGAGTTACAACTAATGGTAGATGAAAAGACATATAGGAAAAACCAACTCAAATGAAAGTGAATAGAAAAGAAAAAACATTTAGATGGTAAAATAAAACGTTTAGCTATATAACAAGACATATTACCCATAAAACGTGCTGCATATGCGAATTGTCAAAACCAACTATGCGTCGACAGATATATGGTTTATGCAACCATATTGGACCCTTGGATTCATAATAATATAAGTATGGGGCAAGGTTGCAGAATATGTGATCTCATTTTGTGCTTCACAACAGTGCACATATGTATATATCTAAGTTTTTATGCCAGATGTATGTGTTTGCACTAGCTGATTTTATTTGCATGTCTGCTTTATGTGATTTTTTGAAGTTCAGTAATATATCAAACAACATTCAATTTTCGAAACTAAAGAAAATGGTCTGAAGCCATTTTGAAGTATCTTCTTCTTTTTTGTGTGTCAGTAAGTAAATAGCATTTCAATGGCAGTTGAACAACTTGTTGTGCTTGTATGACAAAAAAATCATTATATTGTATGTAGAAAATAGAAATTATTTTGTGACTGGTTACTGCACCTGTTAAGAAGCTTTCGATTGTTTTAGTAGTTTGTGAAACATGACTTCTATTTTTCTAAGTAGCTGGTGAATGCCTCAAAAATGTTAACGATCAGCGATGGATGTGACAGTGCTGATATTATGTGTGTTTTGTGATGCAGGTTATCACCCCTCCTAGTTTGAGCCGGCAGCCAGAAGGACAAATTAGCCTTCCGCGGTAACTATTATTTTAAAATCCACTTTAAAATCGTGGCTTCTTGCATTTGAACCTGGGTTGGGCTGATACCTTGTAAAGAATCTTGCCACTGCACCAAAATTCCAAAGTTGTGGTGAGGATTGAGAAATATAGTTTATATTCTAACAAGGACCTTGTTGAATTTTAATTTGTATTTATTCTTGGAGGTTAGATTAACAAAAATAAGTTTATAGTTAAGTCTTAGTGTAATATGATGATATTTTTGTTTGAAGTCCACCTTTGTTTTGACTTTCTATGCTGGAATATAACATCTGGTCTGAAAGCAGACCGCTCTCTAGTTCAACCTGCCCTTTTACTTGATTTTGGTATAAATGAATGTGCAGCTAAGTGGATTTTTTCAGATAAATATTGGTCAAAAAGACTTTATAGGTTTATATATAGATTATAGGAACTTTTTCGTGCCGTCTAATGGAATTGGAAAGGTTGTTTGGGTTTTAGATGTTGGTAATAGTTCAACATGTTTGTCATTTCCTTGGTTGGTTTTAATAGGGAAAAATAATTAAGGTGAACAGAACTAGAGAATTGTATAAAACCATAAAAGTACTTTTGTAGTCTTATATAACTTGATTCAGGATACAATAATTTCAAATTTCAAATCATGGACAATAGCTTGTTAGAAGACAAAATTTATTTGCTAAAGTTCTATTCCAGTAAAAAGTATTTGCAGTTTGGGATTTGGATCATTCACAAGAATGTGATGTTCAAGTCTCTTCACCATTTTTAGATTAAAAAAAATGGTCCCAGTGGTTATAGAAGGAATGTATCAGGTTCAAGTGCATGATGTGTGCTCATAATTTGTAATAATCGGTTATAACTGATGCTCCTGTTATTGATCGTTTGATATTTGGACCATTGTTTTATTTTAAGAATCTAGGATCTATTAACTTTTTGTCAATTGGTTGTAGGAGGGAACACATGACCTAAATTCTGTTTACATATCCATGTAGAGAAGTTTTCCCCATTAGTCTTATTATCTGCGTAATTTTGGTTTCTAAGTTGGAAGTATTAGCTAACATGTGAACATTTGTGTGTGTAAATGTTTAGATTAGTCCTTCATTGCTAGTCATGTGTGATGAGATATGAGTAGATTTAAGTATTACAATATCACATAAAGCTTTTAAAATCTAGAAAGAAATGATTGAAAGAAAAGAGGCATGGGAGAGACCTCATTTCTTTCTTAAGGATGAGTAGTGTCCTTTTATTCAAATGATAGGCTATCCTAATTGCAAATTATTCCATTCATCTTCATGTTAACCATTTAAACTGAGCAATTACTAGATTCTCGTGTCAAGTGAGCACAAAACCGGGTGAAAGTAAGCAAGTTTCTTTGCTCTAAATCTGGATTGTATAAAGTTACTATCCAGACAATTGATGATTCTGGACAATTTGGAATCTTGGTCCACTAATTTAGTAGGATATCAAACATCTTACGTTTTGGATCTAGCTACTTGCTACTAGTAGCTTTCCTTTTGTGCCCACTGTCTGCTGCCTACTTGTTGGCTGGAATAAAATTCGCAATCAATTCATTTCTTTATTATTAGGAATTTTAAATGGCGCAGATCAATATAAGTAGAGTAGACTTTCAATTTGAATCTCTCCATCAGTGTTCTAAAAAGCGGCCTAGGCGGACATCTAGGCGTAGGCAGACCTCCAGCCGCTTAGAATTGGCTAGAGCGGCCAATCAAGGCTGCCTAGGTGGCACCTAGGGCTAGGCGGGCCACCTAGGCTTTTTATAAAAAAAAGAAAAAAAACCTTTAATTTGGCCCAACCCAACCTAACTTTAAAAAAAATTTCAATACAAACCTGGCCCACAAACCCAAACCCAACTCGCTAAGATATTAAAACCCAAACTCTCTCTCCCCCCTCTCTCTCCCCAAATTCCCAAACCGGCAAACCCTAACTCCGCTTTCCCCTCCTCTCTCTCGACGAAACCACACCTGTCACCGCCTCCTCTTCTCTCGACGAATCCCCACCACCGCAGCCACACCACCGGCCACTCACCTCCTCTTCTCTCGATGAATCCCCACAGCTGACCACACCACCAGCCACTCAACCTCCTCCTCTTCTCGATGAATCCCTCCACCGTAGTTACCACCTCTTCTTCTCTTGGAGGCCGCGGTCCTCTCCGCCCACCACTTCAACCACCTCCTCTTCTCTTCAAGTCATCTTTTTCAAGGTAATTACATAGTTTTAAAATAAGCAAGCCTAGGCAGAGCCTAGGCTCTAGGCCACGCTCAAGCGCCTAGTCCGCCTAGCACTTTCGTAACATTTCTCTCCATTATATTTGAGAATTTAAGTTTGACTTCCAATCCTTTTTAATATTGAGTGAAAATGGGGCCAACTGATATAGGAGGATATTATCACTTGTGGAACTTCATACTCTTGAATCTCTGACCTCTTTGAATGAATTTTGCCAATCATCTTGTTACCCATGACCTAAAATGTAACTGTCACGAGAAATCATGTGATTTAGACATTTTGCACTGATCGTGGATCTAGTGGACACATTTATTTATTGAAAAATTGTTCATTTGATATTCACTTGATATGTTGTTTTGAGGTTTTAAATCATAATGGTTTTATTTATTTATGTCTTAGGAAATGAATATCACTTTGAGTGATGGGTCAATCGGGTTAAGTTGGTTAAGGTTTTTGAGTAGCATGAGGCTAACTGTTGTTTCTTTAGTGTCAGTTGATCTTGATCAAATTGGTTGGTTTGCTGGTTATATCTTAACTCTCCCATATCTTTTGTGAATACATGTTTGCGTGTGTTTCTGTGCCCAAGTCGGACAGGTGTGTGTGTGTTTTTTTTGGGGTGGGAGGCGGGGGATGCAAAAGTTTGTGCATTCATGAACTTACACTCTTTCTTTGTGTGTGTGTGCACGCGCATATGCGTGTGCATGGGCATGTCTTCCAATGTGAGGGAGGACTTGTGCATGCATTGTTGGTTGGGAGGATTTATGTTTGAGCGCGCTCTATATTTCATTGGTTGGGAGAGCGGGTGGGTGGGGGAGTGATCAGTATTATCATACTGATATAAATACAACTCTGACATTGTCTTATTGTCCAGGCCTGCTATGTACCCTAGTTGGGATAATCAGCCAATTAAGAGTCCCCAAGGTTTATCTCCTATTGCAGTTAGTAGCATTACAGGTGATGGTGGGTCTAACATCTCAACCTACCCTGGCAATGTCAATTTTGCCAAAAGGACTAGGTCACCTCCTTTGCCATCTCGTGAGGAAGATATTCTGGGACTCTATAGCCCTCCAGATGCTAATGCAAGAAGGTAACTTTTAATTTTATTCTTCTTCTCATTTTTCTATTAACATATTCCTTGACCATACATTACAAGGTGATAAACATGTGAATGATAACACAAGACTAAATATAATTCTTTTCATTTGCATAGGTAGGGACATGTCTGTTAGACTGGCTTAGAAACAATCTAATGTTATTTCTTATCGTGCAGGTCTATTGTTCCTTCTAGTTGGGAGAATCTGCCCAACCAACCTAGCTCTTCGTTCATTAGGAGTCCCCAAAGGTTGTCTCCTGTCGCAGCTAGCAGGAATGCACGTGATACTGAGGCTAATTTTTCAATGAAACCTGACAGCTTCAATGTTGCCAAAAGGACCAGGTCACCTCCATTGCCCACTCATGAGGATGATATTCTGGGGCTTTATAATCCTCCAAATGTGAATGCTAGGAGGTAGCAATCCTTGCTCTTTTGCATTTTGCATATGATTCATGATTCTATGATCTGGCAAGCGTAAGAATCATATGGTACTTATGCTGAGGGGGCTTGGTTTCATAAGCAGTAAGCATCAATATGCACCTTTGCGTTTTATTGACCATGCTGCAGAAATATCTATGCCTTCTATTGATGCATACTGCAGCAACATCTATGCATGATACACACGGCTTAGTGTGGTGGAACTATTGATGGACAATGAGAAAGTTTTACATAGAGTTCAAAAATTGGATAATTAGAAATACATAGGAGGAAAAGAATATGAAAAAAAATGTTTGGAGCGTCCATGCCGGTAGAGATCATTCTGGATGGGTTTATATGAGTTACAACTTACAACTAATGGTAATGAAAAGAACTACATAAAAAACATGCATACTCGAAAACATCTATGCATGATATGTAATGCTTAGTGAGCTGGAACTATTGATAGACAAGGAAAAAAATTCATATAGTTTTAAAAGTTGGATAATTAGAAATAAGAGGAAAATAATATGAAAAAGTAGAAAAGTCTGTAATCTCCATACCATGCATTGTATGGATGGGTTTATAGGAGTTACAACTAATGGTAGATGAAAAGACATATCGGAAAACCAACTCAAATGAAAGTGAATAGAAAAGAAAAACATTTAGATGGTAAAATAAAACGTTTAGCTATATAACAAGACATATTACCCATAAAACGTGCTGCATATGCGAATTGTCAAAACCAACTATGCGTCGACAGATATATGGTTTATGCAACCATATTGGACCCTTGGATTCATAATAATATAAGTATGGGGCAAGGTTGCAGAATATGTGATCTCATTTTGTGCTTCACAACAGTGCACATATGTATATATCTAAGTTTTATGCCAGATGTATGTGTTTGCACTAGCTGAGTTTATTTGCATGTCTGCTTTATGTGATTTTTGAAGTTCAGTAATATATCAAACAACATTCAATTTTCGAAACTAGAGAAAATGGTCTGAAGCCTTTTTGAAGTATTTTCTTCTTTTTTGTGTGTCAGTAAGTAAATAGCATTTCAATGGCAGTTGAACAACTTGTTGTGCTTGTATGACAAAAAAATCATTATATTGTATGTAGAAAATAGAAATTATTTTGTGACTGGTTACTGCACCTGTTAAGAAGCTTTCGATTGTTTTAGTAGTTTGTGAAACATGACTTCTATTTTTCTAAGTAGCTGGTGAATGCCTCAAAAAATGTTAACGATCAGCGATGGATGTGACAGTGCTGATATTATGTGTGTTTTGTGATGCAGGTTATCACCCCCTCCTAGTTTGAGCCGGCAGCCAGAAGGACAAATTAGCCTTCCGCCTACAAACAATCAGATGCTTTCTCCTGTTGCAGCTTATGGGAATGCACATGGGGCAATGGCTAATTTTCGGACCGACCCTATAAGTCTTCATGTTGCCAAAAAGGCCAAGTCTCCTCCGTTGCCATCTCATGAGAACAATTCTCTGGAGATGGACAAGCACAGTATTGGTAATGATAGAAGGTAAAACTGAACCATCTCTTCTTTTTGGGGTTCTCTTTTCATGTTGTTCTTTTCAATGCAATAGTTGTCACATTACTAATTTTGGGGCATACAATGCTTATGCCAAGTATTGCACCTGCCTTATTCATATAAGCTGTAACAAAATTAACAAGAATAGCTCACTTTGCAATCCAAAAGCTGGGCTAGTTTAGGATGGTTTTTCATAATTCCCCTGGGATTTCGGCTTTTAGTTGATGACATGTATCGTAGTTGGTTTTCTCCTTTGCGTTTGATTATAAAATGGTCCCAGTGGTTATAGAAGGAATGTATCAGGTTCAAGTGCATGATGTGTGCTCATAATTTGTAATAATCGGTTATAACTGATGCTCCTGTTCTTGATCATTTGATATTTGGACCAGTGTTTTATTTTAAGAATCTAGGATCTATTAACTTTTGTCAATTGGTTGTAGGAGGTAACACGTGACCTAAATTCTGTTTACATAATACATATCCATGTAGAGAAGTTTTCCCCATTAGTCTTATTATCTGCGTAATTTTGGTTTCTAAGTTGGAAGTATTAGCTAACATGTGAACATTTGTGTGTGTAAATGTTTAGATTAGTCCTTCATTGCTAGTCATGTGTGATGAGATATGAGTAGATTTAAGTATTACAATATCACATAAAGCTTTTAAAATCTAGAAAGAAATGATTGAAAGAAAAGAGGCATGGGAGAGACCTCATTTCTTTCTTAAGGATGAGTAGTGTCCTTTTATTCAAATGATAGGCTATCCTAATTGCAAATTATTCCATTCATCTTCATGTTAACCATTTAAACTGAGCAATTACTAGATTCTACGTGTCAAGTGAGCACAAAACCGGGTGAAAGTAAGCAAGTTTCTTTGCTCTAAATCTGGATTGTATAAAGTTACTATCCAGACAATTGATGATTCTGGACAATTTGGAATCTTGGTCCACTAATTTAGTAGGATATCAAACATCTTACGTTTTGGATCTAGCTACTTGCTACTAGTAGCTTTCCTTTTGTGCCCACTGTCTGCTGCCTACTTGTTGGCTGGAATAAAATTTAATCAATTCATTTCTTTATTATTAGGAATTTTAAATGGCGCAGATCAATATAAGTAGAGTAGACTTTCAATTTGAATCTCTCCATCAGTGTTCTAAAAAGCGGCCTAGGCGGACATCTAGGCGTAGGCAGACCTCCAGCCGCTTAGAATTGGCTAGAGCGGCCAATCAAGGCTGCCTAGGTGGCACCTAGGGCTAGGGCGGGCCACCTAGGCTTTTATAAAAAGAAAAAACCTTTAATTTGGCCCAACCCAACCTAACTTTAAAAAAAAAGATTTTCAATACAAACCTGGCCCACAAACCCAACCCAACTCGCTAAGATATTAAAACCCAAACTCTCTCTCCCCAAATTCCCAAACCGGCAAACCCTAACTCCGCTTTCCCCTCTTCTCTCTCTCGACGAAACCCCACCAGTCACCGCCTCCTCTTCTCTCGACGAATCCCCACCACCGCAGCCACACCACCGGCCACTCAACCTCCTCTTCTCTCGATGAATCCCCACAACCGCAGCCACACCACCAGCCACTCAACCTCCTCCTCTTCTCTCGATGAATCCCCTCCACTGTAGTTACCACCTCTTCTTCTCTTGGAGGCCGCCGCAGTCCTCTCCGCCCACCACTTCAACCACCTCCTCTTCTCTTCAAGTCATCTTTTTCAAGGTAATTACATAGTTTTAAAAATAAGCAAACGCCTAGACGGCGCCTAGGCTCTAGGCCCCGCTCAAACGCCTAGTCTGCCTAGCACTTTCTGTAACATTTCTCTCCATTATATTTGAGAATTTAAGTTTGACTTCCAATCCTTTTTAATATTGAGTGAAAATGGGGGCCAACTGATATAGGAGGATATTATCACTTGTGGAACTTCATACTCTTGAATCTCTGACCTCTTTGAATGAATTTTGCCAATCATCTTGTTACCCATGACCTAAAATGTAACTGTACGAGAAATCATGTGATTTAGACATTTTGCACTGATCGTGGATCTAGTGGACACATTTATTTATTGAAAAATTGTTCATTTGATATTCACTTGATATGTTGTTTTGAGGTTTTAAATCATAATGGTTTTTATTTATTTATGTCTTAGGAAATGAATATCACTTTGAGTGATGGGTCAATCGGGTTAAGTTGGTTAAGGTTTTTGAGTAGCATGAGGCTAACTGTTGTTTCTTTAGTGTCAGTTGATCTTGATCAAATTGGTTGGTTTGCTGGTTATATCTTAACTCTCGCCCATATCTTTTGTGAATACGTGTTTGCGTGTGTTTCTGTGTGCCCAAGTCGAACAGGTGTGTGTGTTTTTTTTTGGGTGGGAGGGGTGGGGATGCAAAAATTTGTGCATTCATGAACTTACACTCTTTCTTTGTGTGTGTGTGCACACGCGCATATGCGTGTGCATGGGCATGTCTTCCAATGTGAGGGAGGACTTGTGCATGCATTGTTGGTTGGGAGGATTTATGTTTGAGCGCGCTCTATATTTCATTGGTTGGGAGAGCGGGTGGGTGGGGGTGAGATCAATATTATCATACTGATGTAAATACAACTCTGACATTGTCTTATTGTCCAGGCCTGCTATGTACCCTAGTTGGGATAATCAGCCAATTAAGAGTCCCCAAGGTTTATCTCCTATTGCAGTTAGTAGCATTACAGGTGATGGTGGGTCTAACATCTCAACCTACCCTGGCAATGTCAATTTTGCCAAAAGGACTAGGTCACCTCCTTTGCCATCTCGTGAGGAAGATATTCTGGGACTCTATAGCCCTCCAGATGCTTATGCAAGAAGGTAACTTTTAATTTTATTCTTCTTCTCATTTTTCTATTAACATATTCCTTGACCATACATTACAAGGTGATAAACATGTGAATGATAACACAAGACTAAATATAATTCTTTTCATTTGCATAGGTAGGGACATGTCTGTTAGACTGGCTTAGAAACAATCTAATGTTATTTGTTATCGCAGGTCTATTGTTCCTTCTAGTTGGGAGAATCTGCCCAACCAACCTAGCTCTTCGCTCATTAGGAGTCCCCAAAGGTTGTCTCCTGTCGCAGCTAGCAGGAATGCACGGATACTGAGGCTAATTTTTCAATGAAACCTGACAGCTTCAATGTTGCCAAAGGACCAGGTCACCTCCATTGCCCACTCATGAGGATGATATTCTGGGGCTTTATAATCCTCCAAATGTGAATGCTAGGAGGTAGCAATCCTTGCTCTTTTGCATTTTGCATATGATTCATGATTCTATGATCTGGCAAGCGTAAGAATCATATGGTACTTATGCTGAGGGGGCTTGGTTTCATAAGCAGTAAGCATCAATATGCACCTTTGCGTTTTATTGACCATGCTGCAGAAATATCTATGCCTTCTATTGATGCATACTGCAGCAACATCTATGCATGATACACACGGCTTAGTGTGGTGGAACTATTGATGGACAATGAGAAAGTTTTACATAGAGTTCAAAAAATTGGATAATTAGAAATACATAGGAGGAAAAGAATATGAAAAAAAAAGAAATGTTTGGAGCGTCCATGCCGAGTAGAGATCATTCTGGATGGGTTTATATGAGTTACAACTTACAACTAATGGTAATGAAAAGAACTACATAAAAACATGCATACTCGAAAACATCTATGCATGATATGTAATGCTTAGTGAGCTGGAACTATTGATAGACAAGGAAAAAATTTCATATAGTTTTAAAAGTTGGATAATTAGAAATAAGAGGAAAATAATATGAAAAAGTAGAAAAGTTTGTAATCTCCATACCATGCATTGTATGGATGGGTTTATAGGAGTTACAACTAATGGTAGATGAAAAGACATATCGGAAAAACCAACTCAAATGAAAGTGAATAGAAAAGAAAAACATTTAGATGGTAAAATAAAACGTTTAGCTATATAACAAGACATATTACCCATAAACGGCTGCATATGCTAATTGTCAAAACCAACTATCGCCGACAGATATATGGTTTATGCAACCATATTGGACCCTTGGATTCATAATAATATAAGTATGGGGCAAGGTTGCAGAATATGTGATCTCATTTTGTGCTTCACAACAGTGCACATATGTATATATCTAAGTTTTTATGCCAGATGTATGTGTTTGCACTAGCTGAGTTTATTTGCATGTCTGCTTTATGTGATTTTTTGAAGTTCAGTAATATATCAAACAACATTCAATTTTCGAAACTAGAGAAAATGGTCTGAAGCCTTTTTGAAGTATTTTCTTCTTTTTTGTGTGTCAGTAAGTAAATAGCATTTCAATGGCAGTTGAACAACTTGTTGTGCTTGTATGACAAAAAATCATTATATTGTATGTAGAAAATAGAAATTATTTTGTGACTGGTTACTCCACCTGTTAAGAAGCTTTCGATTGTTTTAGTAGTTTGTGAAACATGACTTCTATTTTTCTAAGTAGCTGGTGAATGCCTCAAAAAATGTTAACGATCAGCGATGGATGTGACAGTGCTGATATTATGTGTGTTTTGTGATGCAGGTTATCACCCCTCCTAGTTTGAGCCGGCAGCCAGAAGGACAAATTAGCCTTCCGCCTACAAACAATCAGAGGCTGTCTCCTGTTGCAGCTTATGGGAATGCACGGGGGCATTTTCGGACCTAACCCCCTAAGTCTTCATGTTGCCAAAAGGCCAAGTCTCCTCCTTGCCATCTCATGAGAACAATTCTCTGGAGATGGACAAGCACAGTATTGGTAATGATAGAAGGTAAAACTGAACCATCTCTTCTTTTGGGGTTCTCTTTTCATGTTGTTCTTTTCAATGCAATAGTTGTCACATTACTAATTTTGGGGCATACTGCTTATGCCAAGTATTGCACCTGCCTTATTCATATAAGCTGTAACAAAATTAACAAGAATAGCTCACTTTGCAATCCAAAGCTGGGCTAGTTTAGGATGGTTTTTCATAATTCCCCTGGGATTTCGCTTTTAGTTGATGACATGTATCGTAGTTGGTTTTCCTTTGCGTTTGATTATAAACTCAGTTTAATGTTATGAAATTGAAAATTTTCAGTAATAATTTACATGCACCAGTATCTATAAAAGAATTCCTGACCTCTGTTAGCATAGTTTTTCTGCACAGAAGGACTTCTTTGCAATTGATGATAAAATATTGTACCATAATGAGAGGATACGAATGCCTTCTGTACTGAATTTACTGAAATCACTAACTAGGTTGGATTAGATAGTGTGTTTCCAGTATAAGCCTTGATTATTTGTCAAATGTTTAGCTTGGTAATATTAGATTGTGCTTATAACTGTAGGATTGGCTAAGTCTGCCTCAAAGAAGAAGATGAAGAAAGAAAGATCGAAAAGGACGGGAGTGAGGGTAAAAGAAAGGAAAGGAAAGGGTTTCATATCATATTGTTTAACTAGAACTACCGTGGTGGTCTACTTCTTCCCCTTTCCCTATCCAAATTTTAATCAGAACCACCAGCGGTGGGACAAGTGGTTAGCAGCTCCGGTGGAGATCTCCATAGGCTTTATGCCCTGTGGCCCTTGTTCGATTCCTCGTCTCTCGCATTCACTCCCCCTTGATGGGTATGGTGGTTTTGGGGGACCGGGTTTTGTCTTGTCTAGCCCAGTTTGACCGGGGCACCCTAGAATGTAGGATGTGAGATCCGGATCAGGCCACACTTAAACACTAGAAGGGGTGAATAGTATTTTATAAAATTGCAAAAGATTATAAATTGCAAGGAAAGAATAGCAACAATCTCAAAATTGAACATCACAAACACAAGAGATTTATACTGGTTCCACCTCCTGTACATCCAAATTCCCAAGCAAATCGCTTGAGAGTTTCCACTATGATTTTGAAACCTTACAAAATCAAAGGCAACTTGTCCAATTTGCAAGCCCATGCAAATTGCAACACCAATTGAAGCATCCAATTGTAAATAATCTCTTCACCAAGAGATCGCGACCTCTCAAACCCAGAGAAACTTCCTTTAAATAAAGTACAAAACTCCTAAGCCTTGAAGTGGATGTGAATGTGATTCTCACTATGGCTATAGGTTTTACTCTCAAATATGCCTAAATAATTAGTAGGAAATGATCAGAATATAGGCTATTTAACTCTAACTCTTAGGCAAAATCAATTTTTGGCCTCTTGAATTTGCACAAAGTTTGATCTAATGTTCTTGTTTTCCACGCTTCTCTATTTATAGCTCTTGAAAAGACAAGTTTTCAAACCCTAAAACATACACAAATAAATATAAACTCCAAGTATTAAATTTCAAACAAATTTAAAACCTGCCTTTGTAGTCCACTATAACTCATGAGTAGCTAATTACTGAAATGTTCATTCGCAGGAAGTCGATATTTTGTAGTCACTGCCTTTTGGTCATTAGTCACTACTACTTGACTATTAGTCTACTACTCGACTATTACTACTACTGCAAAATACAGAAACTTATATTTTGATTGGTAGTGCATGAGTCTAATTATAAACCCACCACTACTAAAATATGAGATATATGAACTATTTAAGACTTATTCTTTATCTATAAACTTTAATGGTTAACATAGGGGATTTATATTGTTAAACTCTAATGTGTGTGAATTGTGTAGGATGATCAAGGCTTGTACAATAATTCTAAGCAAAGAAAATGTAAAATTACATTTTGACAATTACGATATATCTCCTTCTTTGCTTCATATTGCCTTGAACTCATCTTATGTCTTGAGTATCTCTTTGAATATTATTGTTGATTTAGCTCTAATACAAAACAAATGTTAGCACATAATACACACAATATGTAATATTTGTTATCATCAAAACAATCATATCTTGGGGTCAAGATTCCTAACATTCTCCCCTTTTGATGATGACAAATATATTTTGTTAATATATATATGAAAACTTTTAATCCCCACATGAAATTATTAATTAAAATTTTTACTCCCCACATCAAAGCATTAAAAATCTTTTACTCCCTCAAGATCAAAGCATTAGTAAAAATTTAAATTTAAAATTTTTCTATATATCTCCCCTTTGTCATTAGCAAAAATAATATATGCATATCTTGTATCCTTTCCATTTTAGAGCACTAAAAATAATCATGTAAGTATAGGTACCCTTTTATTTAGATTCAAAAGATTAGCCTTTAGGAATCCAAATCCACGAGGAATTTGGTTTCCATCTATTAATATAAACATAATTTTTAGAATTGCATATGTTTTCTTAAAATTTGTAATATATACATTTCTATCATGTAAGCAAGTATCTTTAGGTACCCAAATGAACATAGATTTCATATGTAAAGATATTTTATGACATGATGCATAATGTGTCCTATTATCATATTCATTTTTCTTATGAACATATCCTAATCCAAACTTTTGATTAGAAGACTTTTGAAAATATAATAAATTAGTCAAGTCTTCTTTACCTTTGTTAAATTTGTTAATATTTAAAGATAACTCTTCATTTTTAACTTTAAATGAACCTATTTCTTTATCTAACTGAAATACGAAGTTATCAAATTATTACATCCAGTTTTAGATAAATACTAGTCAATGATTTATTTAAAATAAATTATTATTTAGTTCATTTAAATTTTCAAATTGTGAAGAATTTGAAGTCACTAATTCTAAGTTTAATTTTTCATTTTCATTTTTCAATAACTTATAATTAGACTTCAAATCCTTAAATTTAACATAAAATTCATTGAATGCTTCTAATAATTCTTCATTATTAATATTATTGCATACCTCATCTTCTTGTGCCATAGCACATGAGCCGATTCCTCTTTTTGTTCTTCTTCTTCTTGAGAAAGAGGATGCATCGCTATCATCCCATGTCATTGCCAAAGCCTTCTTCTTCTTATCTTTTAACTTGTTGAACTTTGACTTTGACTTTAGAAGAGGACAATCCTTTTCATGTGTCACGGCTTATTACATTCATAACATATAAAATTATTGTTAGTATCTTTAATCTTTTTATACTTACTTTGTATGAGGAACTTTTTGAATTTTCTTGAGAGAGCATCAATGTCTTCATCATCTCCATCGATTCTTCATTGTCGGAAGATGTATTGAAGACAAGAATTTTCTTCTCTGGTTGTTCTATTTCTCTTCTATCTTGAAGTTGTACTTCATATGCCTTTAGATTCCCAACGAGATCTTCTAGAGTAAGTGTTGAGAGATCATTGCTTCTTCAATCAAGGTCATCTTTTCTCCCATTCCTGTGAGCAAGAACTTTTCACCATCTCCAAATGTGTATATTCTTTTCCATGTCCAATTAATGAGTTGGTGACATTGAATCTTGTGATCATTTCGTTGATCGTCTCATGTTCTTTCATTTTGAATAACTCAAACCTGTACAAGAACGAGATTTTAGATTCTTTAACTTTATTTTTTACCTTCGTGGTGTTACCTCTAATGTATGCCAAATTTGATGTGCCGATGTAGCGGTGAGACACTGATTGAATTGCTCTGTCCAAGGCACAAAATAAAGCATTCATGGCCTTTGAGTTGAGATTCATATTTGCCTTTTCAACAATTGTCCATTCAGAGTATGGAGTGGTTGGTCTAGGAATTTCGGACTTAACTACATTCCATAATTCATATCCAAGAGATTGAAGGTAGATCTTCATTCTAAGACTTCCAAGAATTGTAATTCAGGCCATCAATAGTGGTGGTCGCTTGTGGAATGTCCTTCCTTGAATTGTGATGTATTTAAAGATGCCATCTTTCAACCTTGCTCGATACCAAATGATCGTGATCCGATCACACTTAAACACTTAGCTGGGGTAATAGTATTTTATAAAATTGCAAAGTAGATTATAAATTGCAAGGAAAGAATAGCAACAATCTCAAAAATTGAACATCACATCACAAACACAGATAGATTTATCTTGGTTCCACCTCCCTGTGTACATCCAAATTCCCCAAGCAAATCCTTCGAGAGTTTCCACTATGATTTTGAAACCTTACAAAATCAACTTGTCCAATTTGCAAGCCCATGCAATTGCAACACCATTGGAAGACCATGCCAATTGTAAATAATCTCTTCACCAAGAGATCGTGACTCCTCTCAAACCCGAGAGAAACTTCCTTTAAATAAAAGTACAAAAGTTTGTAATCTCCATACCATGCATTGTATGGATGGGTTTATAGGAGTTACAACTAATGGTAGATGAAAAGACATATCGGAAAACCAACTCAAATGAAAGTGAATAGAAAAGAAAAACATTTAGATGGTAAAATAAAACGTTTAGCTATATAACAAGACATATTACCCATAAACGGCTGCATATGCTAATTGTCAAAACCAACTATCGCCGACAGATATATGGTTTATGCAACCATATTGGACCCTTGGATTCATAATAATATAAGTATGGGGCAAGGTTGCAGAATATGTGATCTCATTTTGTGCTTCACAACAGTGCACATATGTATATATCTAAGTTTTATGCCAGATGTATGTGTTTGCACTAGCTGAGTTTATTTGCATGTCTGCTTTATGTGATTTTTTGAAGTTCAGTAATATATCAAACAACATTCAATTTTCGAAACTAGAGAAAATGGTCTGAAGCCTTTTTGAAGTATTTTCTTCTTTTTTGTGTGTCAGTAAGTAAATAGCATTTCAATGGCAGTTGAACAACTTGTTGTGCTTGTATGACAAAAAATCATTATATTGTATGTAGAAAATAGAAATTATTTTGTGACTGGTTACTGCACCTGTTAAGAAGCTTTCGATTGTTTTAGTAGTTTGTGAAACATGACTTCTATTTTTCTAAGTAGCTGGTGAATGCCTCAAAAATGTTAACGATCAGCGATGGATGTGACAGTGCTGATATTATGTGTGTTTTGTGATGCAGGTTATCACCCCTCCTAGTTTGAGCCGGCAGCCAGAAGGACAAATTAGCCTTCCGCCACAAACAATCAGATGCTTTCTCCTGTTGCAGCTTATGGGAATGCACATGGGGCAATGGCTAATTTTCGGACCGACCCTATAAGTCTTCATGTTGCCAAAAGGCCAAGTCTCCTCCTGCCATCTCATGAGAACAATTCTCTGGAGATGGACAAGCACAGTATTGGTAATGATAGAAGGTAAAACTGAACCATCTCTTCTTTTTGGGGTTCTCTTTTCATGTTGTTCTTTTCAATGCAATAGTTGTCACATTACTAATTTTGGGGCATACAATGCTTATGCCAAGTATTGCACCTGCCTTATTCATATAAGCTGTAACAAAATTAACAAGAATAGCTCACTTTGCAATCCAAAAGCTGGGCTAGTTTAGGATGGTTTTTCATAATTCCCCTGGGATTTCGGCTTTTAGTTGATGACATGTATCGTAGTTGGTTTTCTCCTTTGCGTTTGATTATAAACTCAGTTTAATGTTATGAAATTGAAAATTTTCAGTAATAATTTACATGCACCAGTATCTATAAAAGAATTCCTGACCTCTGTTAGCATAGTTTTTCTGCACAGAAGGACTTCTTTGCAATTGATGATAAAATATTGTACCATAATGAGAGGTAGATACGTGGGCGTTCCTGCTACTCGAATTTACTGAAATCACTAACTAGGTTGGATTAGATAGTGTGTTTCCAGTATAAGCCTTGATTATTTGTCAAATGTTTAGCTTGGTAATATTAGATTGTGCTTATAACTGTAGGATTGGCGAAGTCTGCCTCAAAAGAAGAAGATGAAGAAAGAAAGATCGAGAAAAGGACGGGGAGTGAGGGTAAAAAAGAAAGGAAAGGAAAGGGTTTCCTCATATCATATTGTTTAACTAGAACTACTGTGGTGGTCTACTTCTTCCCCTTTCCCTATCCATAATTTTAATCGTAGAACCACCAGCGGGTGGGACAAGTGGTTAGCAGCTCCACGGTGGAGATCTCCATAGGCTTTATGCCCTGTTGGCCCTTGTTCGATTCCTCGTTCTCGCATTCACCTGTCCCGCTTGATGGGTATGGTGGTTTTGGGGGACCGGGTTTTGTCTTGTCTAGCCCAGTTTGACCGGGGCACCCTAGAATGTAGGATGTGAGATCCGGATCAGGCCACACTTAAACACTAGAAGGGGGGTGAATAGTATTTTATAAAAATTGCAAAGTAGATTATAAATTGCAAGGAAAGAATAGCAACAATCTCAAAAATTGAACATCACAAACACAAGAGATTTATACTGGTTCCACCTCCTGTACATCCAAATTCCCAAGCAAATCGCTTGAGAGTTTCCACTATGATTTTGAAACCTTACAAAATCAAGGCAAACTTGTCCATTTGCAAGCCCATGCAAATTGCAACACCAATTGAAGCATCCAATTGTAAATAATCTCTTCACCAAGAGATCGCACCTCTCAAACCCGAGAGAAAACTTCCTTTAAATAAAAGTACAAAACTCCTATAAGCCTTGAAGTGGATGTGAATGTGATTCTCACTATGGCTATAGGTTTTACTCTCTGAAATATGCCTAAATAATTAGTAGGAAATGATCAAGAATATAGGCTATTTAACTCTAACTCTTAGGCAAAATCTGAATTTTTGGCCTCTTGAATTTGCACAAAGTTTGATCTTATAAGTGCAAAACTTCTTTTTGTTTTCGGCGTTTTTCTCTATTTATAGCTCTTGAAAAGACAAGTTTTCAAACCCTAAAACATACACAAATAAATATAAACTCCAAGTATTAAATTTCAAACAAATTTAAAACCTGCCTTTGTAGTCCACTATAACTCATGAGTAGCTAATTACTGAAATGTTCATTCGCAGGAAGTCGATATTTTGTAGTCACTGCCTTTTGGTCATTAGTCACTACTACTTGACTATTAGTCTACTACTCGACTATTACTACTACTGCAAAATACAGAAACTTATATTTTGATTGGTAGTGCATGAGTCTAATTATAAACCCACCACTACTAAAATATGAGATATATGAACTATTTAAGACTTATTCTTTATCTATAAACTTTAATGGTTAACATAGGATTTATATTGTTAAACTCTAATGTGTGTGAATTGTGTAGGATGATCAAGGCTTGTACAATAATTCTAAGCAAAGAAATGTAAAATTACATTTTGACATTACGATATCTCCTTCTTTGCTTCATATTGCCTTGAACTCATCTTATGTCTTAGTATCTCTTTGAATATTATTGTTGATTTAGCTCTAATACAAAACAAATGTTAGCACATAATACACACAATATGTAATATTTGTTATCATCAAAACAATCATATCTTGGGTCAAGATTCCAACATTCTCCCCTTTTGATGATGACAAATATATTTTGTTAATATATATATGAAAACTTTTAATCCTCAGATGAAATTATTAATAAAAATTTTTACTCCCCAGCATCAAAGCATTAAAAATCTTTTACTCCCTCAAGATCAAAGCATTAGTAGTAAAATTTAAATTTAAAATTTTCTATATATCTCCCCTTTGTCATTAGCAAAAATAATATATGCATATCTTGTATCCTTTCCATTTTAGAGCACTAAAAATAATCATGTAAGTATAGGTACCCTTTTTTAGATTCAAAAGATTAGTTTTAGAATCCAAATCCACGAGGAATTTGGTTTCCATCTATTAATATAAACATAATTTTTAGAATTGCATATGTTTTCTTAAAATTTGTAATATATACATTTCTATCATGTAAGCAAGTATCTTTAGGTACCCAAATGAACATAGATTTCATATGTAAAGATATTTTATGACATGATGCATAATGTGTCCTATTATCATATTCATTTTTCTTATGAACATATCCTAATCCAAACTTTTGATTAGAAGACTTTGAAAATATAATAAATTAGTCTTCTTCTTTACCTTTGTTAAATTTGTTAATATTTAAAGATAACTCTTCATTTTTAACTTTAAATGAACCTATTTCTTTATCTAACTGAAATACGAAGTTATCAAATTATTACATCCAGTTTTAGATAAATACTAGTCAATGATTTATTTAAAATAAATTATTATTTAGTTCATTTAAATTTTCAAATTGTGAAGAATTTGAAGTCACTAATTCTAAGTTTAATTTTTCATTTTCATTTTTCAATAACTTATAATTAGACTTCAAATCCTTAAATTTAACATAAAATTCATTGAATGCTTCTAATAATTCTTCATTATTAATATTATTGCATACCTCATCTTCTTGTGCCATAGCACATGAGCCGATTCCTCTTTTTGTTCTTCTTCTTCTTGAGAAAGAGGATGCATCGCTATCATCCCATGTCATTGCCAAAGCCTTCTTCTTCTTATCTTTTAACTTGTTGAACTTTGACTTTGACTTTAGAAGAGGACAATCCTTTTTCATGTGTCCTGGCTTATTACATTCATAACATATAAAATTATTGTTAGTATCTTTAATCTTTTTATACTTACTTTGTATGAGGAACTTTTTGAATTTTCTTGAGAGAGCATCAATGTCTTCATCATCTCCATCTGATTCTTCATTGTCGGAAGATGTATTGAAGACAAGAATTTTCTTCTCTGGTTGTTCTATTTCTCTTCTATCTTGAAGTTGTACTTCATATGCCTTTAGATTCCCAACGAGATCTTCTAGAGTAAGTGTTGAGAGATCATTGCTTCTTCAATCAAGGTCATCTTTTCTCCCATTCCTGTGAGCAAGAACTTTTCACCATCTCCAAATGTGTATATTCTTTTCCATGTCCAATTAATGAGTTGGTGACATTGAATCTTGTGATCATTTCGTTGATCGTCTCATGTTCTTTCATTTTGAATAACTCAAACCTGTACAAGAACGAGATTTTAGATTCTTTAACTTTATTTTTTACCTTCGTGGTGTTACCTCTAATGTATGCCAAATTTGATGTGCCGATGTAGCGGTGAGACACTGATTGAATTGCTCTGTCCAAGGCACAAAATAAAGCATTCATGGCCTTTGAGTTGAGATTCATATTTGCCTTTTCAACAATTGTCCATTCAGAGTATGGAGTGGTTGGTCTAGGAATTTCGGACTTAACTACATTCCATAATTCATATCCAAGAGATTGAAGGTAGATCTTCATTCTAAGACTTCCAAGAATTGTAATTCAGGCCATCAATAGTGGTGGTCGCTTGTGGAATGTCCTTCCTTGAATTGTGATGTATTTAAAGATGCCATCTTTCAACCTTGCTCGATACCAAATGATCGTGATCCGATCACACTTAAACACTTAGCTGGGGTAATAGTATTTTATAAAAATTGCAAAGTAGATTATAAATTGCAAGGAAAGAATAGCAACAATCTCAAAAATTGAACATCACATCACAAACACAGATAGATTTATCTTGGTTCCACCTCCCTGTGTACATCCAAATTCCCCAAGCAAATCCTTCGAGAGTTTCCACTATGATTTTGAAACCTTACAAAATCAACTTGTCCAATTTGCAAGCCCATGCAATTGCAACACCATTGGAAGACCATGCCAATTGTAAATAATCTCTTCACCAAGAGATCGTGACTCCTCTCAAACCCGAGAGAAAACTTCCTTTAAATAAAAGTACAAAACTCCTATAAGCCTTGAAGTGGATGTGAATGTGATTCTCACTATGGCTATAGGTTTTACTCTCTGAAATATGCCTAAATAATTAGTAGGAAATGATCAAGAATATAGGCTATTTTAACTCTAACTCTTAGGCAAAATCTGAATTTTTGGCCTCTTGAATTTGCACAAAGTTTGATCTTATAAGTGCAAAACTTCTTTTTGTTTTCGGCGTTTTTCTCTATTTATAGCTCTTGAAAAGACAAGTTTTCAAACCCTAAAACATACATAATAACAGTTTTATAAAACTGCCAAGTATTCAAATTTCAAACAAATGGAAAACTGCTTTTGTAGTCGACTATAACTCATAGTAGTCGACTACTCCAGTCAAAACAGATCTCGTGAAGTCGATATTCTTAGTAGATAATTACTTTGGTCATTAGTCGATTACTATGACTATTAGTCTACTACTCGACTATTAGTCTACTACTTAAAATACTGAAACTTATATTTTGACTCAGCATGTAGTCTAATTATAAACCTATTGGATTCTGCATTACTAAGGGGTCAATATGAGATATATGAACTATTTAAGACTTATTCTTTATCTATAAACTTTAATGGTTAACATAGGATTTATATTGTTAAACTCTAATGTGTGTGTGAATGTGTTGTGAGTGATCAAGGCTTGTAAAATAATTTAAGCAAAGAAAATGTAAAATTACATTTTGACAATTACTTATATCTCCTTCTTTGCTTCATATTGCCTTGAACTCATCTTATGTCTTGAGTATCTCTTTGAATATTATTGTTGATTTAGCTCTAATCTCCAAAACAAATGTTAGCACATAATACACACAATATGTAATATTTGTTATCATCAAAACAATCATATCTTGGGGTCAAGATTCCTAATGTAATGCTAGCCAAGGTTCCTCGCTGCCAAAAAAAAAAAAAATCGTAAAACCACACTTTTAGAGTAGAACAGTACATTGTTTTCGTAAATGTTAAAGGATACATGGAGATTTTGTGAATGTATGTGAAAACAATCTCATTAATGGAAGAATTATGAGAGAAAAGCATGAGTTAAGCGGGCCTAAAGTTTGATATGGCATTTGTGTTCAAATTATGATTTGCCCAAAAGTTAGTAGCTATTTTATCACTTTTGAGCCAGATAACCATTACCATTGTAGCAATGGATGTGACAGTGCTGATATTATGTGTGTTTTGTGATGCAGGTTATCACCCCCTCCTAGTTTGAGCCGGCAGCCAGAAGGACAAGTTAGCCTTCCGCCTACAAACAATCAGAGGCTGTCTCCTGTTGCAGCTTATGGGAATGCACATGGGGCAATGGCTAATTTTCAGACCGACCCTATAAGTCTTCATGTTGCCAAAAAGGCCAAGTCTCCTCCGTTGCCATCTCATGAGAACAATTCTCTGGAGATGGACAATCACAGTATTGGTAATGATAGAAGGTAAAACTGAACCATCTCTTCTTTTTGGGGTTCTCTTTTCATGTTGTTCTTTTCAATGCAATAGTTATCACATTACTAATTTTGGGGCATACGATGCTTATGCCAAGTATTGCACCTGCCTTATTCATATAAGCTGTATCAAAATTAACAAGAATAGCTCACTTTGCAATCCAAAAGCTGGGCTAGTTTAGGATGGGTTTTCATAATTCCCCTGGGATTTCGGCTTTTAGTTGATGACATGTATCCCACGTAGTTGGTTTTCTCCTTTGCGTTTGATTATAAACTCAGTTTAATGTTATGAAATTGAAAATTTTCAGTAATAATTTACATGCACCAGTATCTATAAAAGAATTCCTGACCTCTGTTAGCATAGTTTTTCTGCACGGAAGGACTTCTTTGCAATTGATGATAAAATATTGTACCATAATGAGAGATAGATACGTGGGCGTTCCTGTTACTCGAATTTACTGAAATCACTAACTAGGTCAAATTAGATAGTGTGTTTCCAGTATAAGCCTTGATTATTTGTCAAATGTTTAGCTTGGTAATATTAGATTGTGCTTATAACTGTAGGATTGGCGAAGTCTGCCTCAAAAGAAGAAGATGAAGAAAGAAAGATAGAGAAAAGGACGGGGAGTGAGGGTAAAAAAGAAAGGAAAGGAAAGGGTTTCCTCATATCATATTGTTTAACTAGAACTACTGTGGTGGTCTACTTCTTCCCCTTTCCCTATCCATAATTTTAATCGTAGAACCACCAGCGGGTGGGACAAGTGGTTAGCAGCTCCACGGTGGAGATCTCCATAGGCTTTATGCCCTGTTGGCCCTTGTTAGATTCCTCGTTCTTGCATTCACCTGTCCCGCTTGGTGAGTATGGTGGTTTTGGGGGGGGGGGGGACCGGGTTTTTTCTTGTCTATCCCAGTCTTCGACCCCGGGGCACCCCCGGGTAGTAGAATGTGCTAGCCAAGGTTCCCTCGTTGCCAAAAAAAAATCGTAAAACCACACTTTTAGAGTAGAATAGTATATTGTTTTCTCGTAAATGTTAAAGGATACATGGAGATTTTGTGAATGTATGTGAAAACAATCTCATTAATGGAAGAATTATGAGAGAAAAGCATGAGTTAAGCGGGCCTAAAGTTTGATACGGCATTTGTGTTCAAATTATGATTTGCCCAAAAGTTAGTAGCTATTTTATCACTTTTTGAGCCAGATAACCTTTACCATTGTAGCAATGGATTGTTTGTGAGTCCAAGTCCTCTTGTCAAGTTATGTTAGAGGAAAACCCGATCTTTTTTCTCTATTTATTGATGTTGTTTCCACAGGTGCCATGTGCCTTAATCTAGCCTTTGACTGGCTAACTTGCAAATTTTAACTTCCGGGCATCTCACATAAAAAATAGATGATATGTGCGTCTGAGTTACGAAAAGTAGGCTAAGCTGGAAAAGCTAACTGCTGAAGTTTATAATAGCAGGTGTTTCATTGACAGAAGTCTTGCAATATAAGTTCTTACAGATACTTTTTGCCTCAAATATATGCTTGGGCCTATATTGTATGTCAACAAGGAGAAAGGAGACACAGGAGAGGGTTTTAAACTAGAAATAGAGATATGATGGAGATGAAAATAGTTAGGAAATGGTTTGGTGGAACATTGAAAACACACAAACCTCCCTAAAGCACCCAATTCTAATTCTGGTGGTTGGTGGCAATCTATCTACTTATTTATCATCCAAGATGTATCCATTGACCACTATCATCATCCAAGTGTTTAATATATATGTGTAAAATGCCTTTCAGTTTTTTATTGGTAAACTAGGAAAGTAATATAGGTATGTTATGTAAATTGACTTTATAAAGGATGAACTTATTCAAGATTTTTATTTGCATTGTAGAATTGATGACCCTTTAAAGCGGACAAGACTTTCACCTCCAACAGGCAGTCATTCTGTACAGAATCTGGAATTTTCTGATGATATAACTCGGAGGTTACTACTTATGTAAACCCTTGTTTCTCTCAATTTTTCTGCTATACAGAATTATTAGTGGCCATGAGAACTTGGAGGTTAGTAGTTATGTGAACCCTTGTTTCTCCTAATCGCCTGATATGCAGAACCATTGGTAGTAATCAAACTTACGGATCAATGCATTATGTACTCCACAACTTGTATATCCATTTTTTTTTTTGGGCGCACATGGCACATGCTGCTTTCTGTTACATTGGACTTTTTTTGTTACCCCATGCTTGTCATTTTTGGCGCTAAAGTATGATATTATTTATGCTTCTATTTCGTTAGGCATGTATAATCTGTATGCTGATGAGCCAGTCTGGTAATTGTTCTACAGGCATGATGTATCACCCCCAAGAATGGGGAGTCGGAGGAAGTCTCCAGTCTCTGCTGCTGGTTCTTTTCATCAGACGGCTGAAGTTATTGCATCTGATGCCGAAACTTCATCGCCAGTGCACCCTGCCTATCATAATTCTAGTAAACGGGCCAGGTCTCCTCCTTTAAAGTCTGCTGATGTAAATTCCACCTCATCTTCTATTCAGCTTGATTCTGAGAGGTATATTTATTATTTCTAACATTTTCTGCTTTCCCTTTTACTTGTTCTCTTTTCTTAGACAATTGTCAATTTTCTGATGCTTCAATTAGGTTGTTTTATTTTATTAAAATAGTCTGTACCTGCAGGGAAATGCAAGCAAAGGCAAGGAGGTTGGCTCGTTTCAGTGTTGAATTAAGCCAACCATTGCAAACCCCAGATGACATTACAAAACGAAAATTTTCAGGAAATAAGCATGATAAAGCACCATCGGATGAGCATAAGACTAATCATGGCCCTGCTATAGAAGCTTGGGATACCTCAGGTGCTGTATCTGATTATGAAGTCACGGGGTCATCTAAAGTTGTCGTTGGACAATGCCCTGATATGTGTCCGGGTATACATCTTGTATTTCTGCCTATGTTTCTAATTAGCCATTTAATTCTCTTGGAAATCTCAACCTTTAATTTTCCTTTAGTCCTTGACTAGCTGTCGTAAACTGATTAGTTTGTAAACTGTTCCTCCCTTTGTTCTACAGAACCAGAAAGAGAGGAGCGTGAGAGGAAAGGAGATCTTGATAAGTTTGAACGCTTGGATGGAGAAAGAAACCAGACAACAAAATTGATTGCTGTTAAAAAGGTTGTTAATGGACACTCTTTTATTCTTTTCTTTTTGGATCTTGTTCTGAAAGCATTTCGCCAAATAGCAGGCAGCATGATGGAAGTTCTTATCTTTCATACAGTATAATAGGACTGCTGAACGAGAAGCTGAATTGATAAGACCTTTGCCAGTGTTGCGGAAGACAGTTGATTATCTTCTTAACTTGCTGGATCAACCTTATGACGAAAGTTTTTTGGGTATCTACAACTTCTTGTGGGATAGGATGAGAGCAGTTAGGATGGACCTCAGGATGCAGCACATTTTCAACCGTGAGGCAATTCTTATGCTCGAGCAAATGGTATTATTCATTTCTAGGGATGTCTATGATTTCCTAATATCTAATTCCATTATGCACCCTGGATTTAGTGTTTTTTTTTTCTTCTTTTTCTTCTTTTTCCTTTTTTTATCACTAGATAAGACTGCACATTATTGCCATGCATGAACTGTGTGAGTACAAGAAAGGAGAAGGCTTCATGGAGGGTTTCGATGCTCATCTCAACATTGAACAGATGAATAAGACATCTGTTGAATTATTTCAAATATATGAAGATCACAGGAAGAAGGGGAAGAGTGTTCCAACTGAGAAGGAGTTCCGGGGTTATTATGCTCTCCTCAAGTTAGATAAGCACCCTGGCTACAAAGTTAGTATTTTCATTTTCTCTTGAAAGGATTTGAACTATTATGGTTGTTGTTCTTAATGTAGGCATCTTTGTTAGGTAGAACCTGCAGAACTCTCACTTGATCTTGCAAAGATGACTCCTGAAATGAGATGCACGCCAGAAATTTTATTTGCTCGAAATGTTGCAAGGTAATTTTCTGATTTTGCTGGCAGTTAGTTAGCAGTACATTATTGGAATTAAACCTAATGTGACAATGTCACAATTTCAGGAGTTGTAGGATTGGAAATTTTATTGCATTCTTTCGGCTTGCAAGAAAAGCAACTTACCTCCAAGCATGCTTGATGCATGCTCACTTTGCAAAGGTATATAGTATATTCATATGAATGCAGCACTGGTCTTTTATTTGAATGGTTGTAGTTAAAAATGTTACTTTCTGTTATCATCCATTTTATTTGAATTCATTTTATTTCTAGTAAAATTTCTGTGACCGCTTGATGTAAGCTGCAGTTGAGCTTTTGCATTTTTGACTATATGATTGCTTTGAATATTGATAGATTTTCTTACACTTTGTTATAATAATTGCTACAAACGTATTGGTAAATTGAAATGCATCAAAGGAAATAAGTGCCCACTGAATTGATTTTCTTACACTTGTTATAATAATTGCTACAAAAGTATTGATAAATTTAAATGCATCAAAGGAAATAAGTGACCCACTGAATTTAGCATGATGTTGAAAGGGGTTAACTAGAAAAGGAATATAAAAAAAGGGTGGCCCAGTGCATGTTGCTTTCACCGTTGTGGGCTCTGGGAAGGGTCAGATGTACACAGCCTTACCCCCGCTTACGGAGAGACTGTTTCCAAGTTTGGACCTGTGACCTCCAGGTCACCAGGCAACAACCTTACCGTTGCGCCAAGGCTCACCCTCAGAAAAGGAATATAAAGATAGATCATATTGGAAGCGAAGAAATGATAACTAAGAATTTGGTAACTGCTCACCTGTCACCTCCATAACTATCACCACTGTGCTGCCCCTACTCCTAATTATTTATGCAATTGATCCATAATATAGGCTATTTGAACTCTAACTCTTAGGCAAAATCAATTTTTGGCCTCTTGAATTTGCACAAAGTTTGATCTTATAAGTGCAAAACTTCTTTTGTTTTCTCGACGCTTTTCTCTATTTATAGCTCTTGAAAAGACAAGTTTTCAAACCCTAAAACATACACAAATGACTATAAACTCAAGTATTCAAATTTCAAACAAATAAAACTGTCTTTAGTTTCACTATAACTCATAGTAGCGACTACTCGAAGTCAAACAGATTCTCGTGAAGTCGGATATTCTTAGTAGTCGATTACTTTGGTCATTAGTCGATACTATGACTATTAGTCTACTACTCGACTATTAGTCTACTACTCGTAAAATACGAAACTTATATTTTTGACTGTGTGCATGTAGTCGACTATAAAACCTATTGGTCAACTACTAAGGGTCAATATGAGATATATGAACTATTTAAGACTTATTCTTTATCTATAAACTTTAATGGTTAACATAGGGATTTATATTGTTAAACTCTAATGTGTGTGAATGTGTTGTGAGTGATCAAGGCTTGTACAATAATTCTAAGCAAAGAAAATGTAAAATTACATTTTGACAATTACGTATATCTCCTTCTTTGCTTCATATTGCCTTGAACTCATCTTATGTCTTGAGTATCTCTTTGAATATTATTGTTGATTTAGCTCTAATCTTCAAAACAAATGTTAGCACATAATACACACAATATGTAATATTTGTTATCATCAAAACAATCATATCTTGGGGTCAAGATTCCTAATGAATGTGCTAGCCAAGGTTCCCTCGTTGCCAAAAAAAAAAATCGTAAAACCACACTTTTAGAGTAGAACAGTACATTGTTTTCTCAGTAAATGTTAAAGGATACATGGAGATTTTGTGAATGTATGTGAAAACAATCTCATTAATGGAAGAATTATGAGAGAAAAGCATGAGTTAAGCGGGCCTAAAGTTTGATACGGCATTTGTGTTCAAATTATGATTTGCCCAAAAGTTAGTAGCTATTTTATCACTTTTGAGCCAGATAACCATTACCATTGTAGCAATGGATGGTTTGTGAGTCCAAGTCCTCTTGTCAAGTTATGTTAGAGGAAAACCCGATCTTTTTTCTCTATTTATTGATGTTGTTTCCACAGGTGCCATGTGCCTTAATCTAGCCTTTGACTGGCTAACTTGCAAATTTTAACTTCCGGCATCTCACATAAAAATAGATGATATGTGGCCTGAGTTACTGAAAAGTAGGCTAAGCTGGAAAAGCTAACTGCTGAAGTTTATAATAGCAGGTGTTTCATTGACAGAAGTCTTGCAATATAAGTTCTTACAGATACTTTTTGCCTCAAATATATGCTTGGGCCTATATTGTATGTCAACAAGGAGAAAGGAGACACATGAGATGGTTTTAAACTAGAAAAGAGATATGATGGAGATGAAAATAGTTAGGAAATGGTTTGGTGGAACATTGAAAACACACAAACCTCCCTAAAGCACCCAATTCTAATTCTGGTGGTTGGTGGCAATCTATCTACTTATTTATCATCCAAGATGTATCCATTGACCACTATCATCATCCAAGTGTTTAATATATATGTGTAAAATGCCTTTCAGTTTTTATTGGTAAACTAGGAAAGTAATATAGGTATGTTATGTAAATTGGCTTTACAAAGGGTGAACTTATTCAAGATTTTTATTTGCATTGTAGAATCGATGACCCTTTAAAGCGGACAAGACTTTCACCTCCAACAGGCAGTCATTCTGTACAGAATCTGGAATTTTCTGATGATATAACTCGGAGGTTACTACTTATGTAAACCCTTGTTTCTCTCAATATTTCTGCTATACAGAATTATTAGTGGCCATGAGAACTTGGAGGTTAGTAGTTATGTGAACCCTTGTTTCTCCTAATCGCCTGCTAGGCAGAACCATTGGTAGTAATCAAATTTATGGATCAATGCATTATGTACTCCACAACTTGTATATCCATTTTTTTGAGCACATGGCACATGCTGCTTTCTGTTACATTGGACTTTTTGTTACCCCATGCTTGTCATTTTGGCGCTAAAGTATGATATTATTTATGCTTCTATTTCATAGGCATGTATAATCTGTATGCTGATGAGCCAGTCTGGTAATTGTTCTACAGGCATGATGTATCACCCCAAGAATGGGGAGTCGGAGGAAGTCTCCAGTCTCTGCTGCTGGTCCTTTTCATCAGACGGCTGAAGTTATTGCATCTGATGCAAACTTCATCGCCAGTGCACCCTGCCTATCATAATTCTATTAAACGGGCCAGGTCTCCTCCTTTAAAGTCTGCTGATGTAAATTCCACCTCATCTTCTATTCAGCTTGATTCTGAGAGGTATATTTATTATTTCTAACATTTTCTGCTTTCCCTTTTACTTGTTCTCTTTTCTTAGACAATTGTCAATTTTCTGATGCTTCAATTAGGTTGTTTTATTTTATTAAAATAGTCTGTACCTGCAGGGAAATGCAAGCAAAGGCAAGGAGGTTGGCTCGTTTCAGTGTTGAATTAAGCCAACCATTGCAAACCCCAGATGACATTACAAAACGAAATTTTTCAGGAAATAAGCATGATAAAGCACCATCGGATGAGCATAAGACTAATCATGGCCCTGCTATAGAAGCTTGGGATACCTCAGGTGCTGTATCTGATTATGAAGTCACGGGGTCATCTAAAGTTGTCATTGGACAATGCCCTGATATGTGTCCGGGTATACATCTTGTATTTCTGCCTATGTTTCTAATTAGCCATTTAATTCTCTAGGAAATCTCAACCTTTAATTTTTCCTTTAGTCCTTGACTAGCTGTCGTAAACTGATTAGTTTAAACTGTTCCTCCCTTTGTTCTACAGAACCAGAAAGAGAGGAGCGTGAGAGGAAAGGAGATCTTGATAAGTTTGAACGCTTGGATGGAGAAAGAAACCAGACAACAAAATTTATTGCTGTTAAAAAGGTTGTTAATGGACACTCTTTTATTCTTTTCTTTTTGGACCTTGTTCTGAAAGTATTTCGCCAAATAGCAGGCAGCATGATGGAAGTTCTTATCTTTCATACAGTATAATAGGACTGCTGAACGAGAAGCTGAATTGATAAGGCCTTTGCCAGTGTTGCGGAAGACAGTTGATTATCTTCTTAACTTGCTGGATCAACCTTATGACGAAAGTTTTTTGGGTATCTACAACTTCTTGTGGGATAGGATGAGAGCAGTTAGGATGGATCTCAGGATGCAGCACATTTTCAACCGTGAGGCAATTCTTATGCTCGAGCAAATGGTATTATTCATTTCTAGGGATGTCTATGATTTCCTAATATCTAATATCATTATGCACCCTGGATTCAGTGTTTTTTTTTTTTTTTCTTCTTTGTCTTCTTTTTCCTTTTTTTTATCACTAGATAAGACTGCACATTATTGCTATGCATGAACTGTGTGAGTACAAGAAAGGAGAAGGCTTCATGGAGGGTTTTGATGCGCATCTCAACATTGAACAGATGAATAAGACATCTGTTGAATTATTTCAAATATATGAAGATCACAGGAAGAAGGGGAAGAGTGTTCCAACTGAGAAGGAGTTCCGGGGTTATTATGCTCTCCTCAAGTTAGATAAGCACCCTGGCTACAAAGTTAGTATTTTCATTTACTCTTGAAAGGATTTGAACTATTATGGTTGTTGTTCTTAATGTAGGCATCTTTGTTAGGTAGAACCTGCAGAACTCTCACTTGATCTTGCAAAGATGACTCCTGAAATGAGATGCACGCCAGAAATTTTATTTGCTCGAAATGTTGCAAAGTAATTTTCTGATTTTGCTGGCAGTTAGTTAGCAGTACATTATTGAATTAAACCTAATGTGACAATGTCACAATTTCAGGAGTTGCAGGATTGGAAATTTTATTGCATTCTTCGGCTTGCAAGAAAAGCAACTTACCTCCAAGCATGCTTGATGCATGCTCACTTTGCAAAGGTATATAGTATATTCATATGAATGCAACACTGGTCTTTTATTTGAATGGTTGTAGTTAAAAATGTTACTTCTGTTATCATCCATTTTATTTGAATTCATTTTATTTCTAGTAAAATTTCTGTGACCTTGATGTAAGCTGCAGTTGAGCTTTTGCATTTTTAACTATGTGATTGCTTTGAATATTGATAGATTTTCTTACACTTGTTATAATAATTGCTACAAATGTATTGGTAAATTGAAATGAATCAAAGGAAATAAGTGCCCACTGAATTGATTTTCTTACACTTGTTATAATAATTGCTACAAAAGTATTGATAAATTTAAATGCATCAAAGGAAATAAGTGACCCACTGAATTTAACATGATGTTGAAAGGGGTTAACTAGAAAAGGAATATAAAAAAGGGTGGCCCAGTGCACGTTGCTTTCACCGTTATGGGCTCTGGGAAGGGTCAGATGTACACAGCCTTACCCCCGCTTATGGAGAGACTGTTTCCAAGTTTGGACCTGTGACCTCCAGGCCACCAGGCAACAACCTTACCGTTGCACCAAGGCTCACCCTCAGAAAAGGAATATAAAGATAGTTCATATTGGAAGCGAAGAAATGATAACTAAGAATTTGGTAACTGCTCACCTGTCACCTCCATAACTATCACCACTGTGCTGCCTCCTACTCCTAATAATTTATGCAATTGATCCATAAAAAGGCTTAAACACTAAACATTCACTTCAAACATCTATGTCAGTTTTATCTGGTTGAGCGTGGAGGGAAAGTTGGGACGCTGCTTGTGTTCCAAGAATTGACTCCTGACACATCATATATTCTTTTCAAGTACATCTCCTATGCTTCTCTTTTTTAGAAGAAAGCCGAAGAGAGCAAGGAAAGCAAGCCTACAGTTTGCATGCACTGACAGCTCAAGCAGTTAAATAGGATATACAAACCAAAAGGCATCATTTTATGTGAATTATACCCGAGAAATGATTAGGGTAATTGGTCATGGTTGAAAACATTTTTCTTTTAATTTTTCCTTTCTATTCTGGAAAATGCATGTGGTTTAAGTTCTGATCTTTTTTATTTACAGTTAAGAACCCAGGCACTTGCTTCTCTGCACAGCGGACTCCAGAATAACCAAGGAATCCCTGTGTCACATGTTGTAAAATGGCTGGGCATGGAGGTAATTTTATTGAACTGTTGCATCTGTCTAATAATCAATATATCTTCAAACTTTCCTATGTTGATCCTTTTTCCCTATTCAGGGGGAGGATATAGATAGTCTCCTTGAATATCATGGGTTCTCGTTAAGGAGATACAAAGAGCTCTATATGGTCAGAGAAGGTCCCTTCCTTAACAGTGATGCAGATTACCCAACAACATGTTCGCGACTTGTCCATCTTAAGAAGTCTAGAAGTATTATGGACGATGTCAAATCTGGTCCAGCTACTAAAGGGTCAATATGAGATATATGAACTATTTAAGACTTATTCTTTATCTATAAACTTTAATGGTTAACATAGGGATTTATATTGTTAAACTCTAATGTGTGTGAATGTGTTGTGAGTGATCAAGGCTTGTACAATAATTCTAAGCAAAGAAAATGTAAAATTACATTTTGACAATTACGTATATCTCCTTCTTTGCTTCATATTGCCTTGAACTCATCTTATGTCTTGAGTATCTCTTTGAATATTATTGTTGATTTAGCTCTAATCTTGCAAAACAAATGTTAGCACATAATACACACAATATGTAATATTTGTTATCATCAAAACAATCATATCTTGGGGTCAAGATTCCTAACAGAATGTGCTAGCCAAGGTTCCCTCGTTGCCAAAAAAAAAAAAAATCGTAAAACCACACTTTTAGAGTAGAACAGTACATTGTTTTCTCGTAAATGTTAAAGGATACATGGAGATTTTGTGAATGTATGTGAAAACAATCTCATTAATGGAAGAATTATGAGAGAAAAGCATGAGTTAAGCGGGCCTAAAGTTTGATACGGCATTTGTGTTCAAATTATGATTTGCCCAAAAGTTAGTAGCTATTTTATCACTTTTTGAGCCAGATAACCATTACCATTGTAGCAATGGATGGTTTGTGAGTCCAAGTCCTCTTGTCAAGTTATGTTAGAGGAAAACCCGATCTTTTTTCTCTATTTATTGATGTTGTTTCCACAGGTGCCATGTGCCTTAATCTAGCCTTTGACTGGCTAACTTGCAAATTTTAACTTCCGGGCATCTCACATAAAAAATAGATGATATGTGCGTCTGAGTTACGAAAAGTAGGCTAAGCTGGAAAAGCTAACTGCTGAAGTTTATAATAGCAGGTGTTTCATTGACAGAAGTCTTGCAATATAAGTTCTTACAGATACTTTTGCCTCAAATATATGCTTGGGCCTATATTGTATGTCAACAAGGAGAAAGGAGACACATGAGATGGTTTTAAACTAGAAAAGAGATATGATGGAGATGAAAATAGTTAGGAAATGGTTTGGTGGAACATTGAAAACACACAAACCTCCCTAAAGCACCCAATTCTAATTCTGGTGGTTGGTGGCAATCTATCTACTTATTTATCATCCAAGATGTATCCATTGACCACTATCATCATCCAAGTGTTTAATATATATGTGTAAAATGCCTTTCAGTTTTTATTGGTAAACTAGGAAAGTAATATAGGTATGTTATGTAAATTGGCTTTACAAAGGGTGAACTTATTCAAGATTTTTATTTGCATTGTAGAATCGATGACCCTTTAAAGCGGACAAGACTTTCACCTCCAACAGGCAGTCATTCTGTACAGAATCTGGAATTTTCTGATGATATAACTCGGAGGTTACTACTTATGTAAACCCTTGTTTCTCTCAATATTTCTGCTATACAGAATTATTAGTGGCCATGAGAACTTGGAGGTTAGTAGTTATGTGAACCCTTGTTTCTCCTAATCGCCTGCTAGGCAGAACCATTGGTAGTAATCAAATTTATGGATCAATGCATTATGTACTCCACAACTTGTATATCCATTTTTTTTTGGGCGCACATGGCACATGCTGCTTTCTGTTACATTGGACTTTTTTTGTTACCCCATGCTTGTCATTTTTGGCGCTAAAGTATGATATTATTTATGCTTCTATTTCGTTAGGCATGTATAATCTGTATGCTGATGAGCCAGTCTGGTAATTGTTCTACAGGCATGATGTATCACCCCCAAGAATGGGGAGTCGGAGGAAGTCTCCAGTCTCTGCTGCTGGTCCTTTTCATCAGACGGCTGAAGTTATTGCATCTGATGCCGAAACTTCATCGCCAGTGCACCCTGCCTATCATAATTCTATTAAACGGGCCAGGTCTCCTCCTTTAAAGTCTGCTGATGTAAATTCCACCTCATCTTCTATTCAGCTTGATTCTGAGAGGTATATTTATTATTTCTAACATTTTCTGCTTTCCTTTTACTTGTTCTCTTTTCTTAGACAATTGTCAATTTTCTGATGCTTCAATTAGGTTGTTTTATTTTATTAAAATAGTCTGTACCTGCAGGGAAATGCAAGCAAAGGCAAGGAGGTTGGCTCGTTTCAGTGTTGAATTAAGCCAACCATTGCAAACCCCAGATGACATTACAAAGCGAAATTTTTCAGGAAATAAGCATGATAAAGCACCATCGGATGAGCATAAGACTAATCATGGCCCTGCTATAGAAGCTTGGGATACCTCAGGTGCTGTATCTGATTATGAAGTCACGGGTCATCTAAAGTTGTCATTGGACAATGCCCTGATATGTGTCGGGTATACATCTTGTATTTCTGCCTATGTTTCTAATTAGCCATTTAATTCTCTAGGAAATCTCAACCTTTAATTTTTCCTTTAGTCCTTGACTAGCTGTCGTAAACTGATTAGTTTGTAAACTGTTCCTCCCTTTGTTCTACAGAACCAGAAAGAGAGGGCGTGAGAGGAAAGGAGATCTTGATAAGTTTGAGCGCTTGGATGGAGAAACCAGACAACAAAATTTATTGCTGTTAAAAAGGTTGTTAATGGACACTCTTTTATTCTTTTCTTTTGGACCTTGTTCTGAAAGTATTTAGCCAAATAGCAGGCAGCATGATGGAAGTTCTTATCTTTCATACAGTATAATAGGACTGCTGAGCGAGAAGCTGAATTGATAGGCCTTTGCCAGTGTTGCGAGAAGACAGTTGATTATCTTCTTAACTTGCTGGATCAACCTTATGAAAGTTTTTGGGTATCTACAACTTCTTGTGGGATAGGATGAGAGCAGTTAGGATGGATCTCAGGATGCAGCACATTTTCAACCGTGAGGCAATTCTTATGCTCGAGCAAATGGTATTATTCATTTCTAGGGATGTCTATGATTTCCTAATATCTAATATCATTATGCACCCTGGATTCAGTGTTTTTTTTTTTCTTCTTTGTCTTCTTTTCCTTTTTTATCACTAGATAAGACTGCACATTATTGCTATGCATGAACTGTGTGAGTACAAGAAAGGAGAAGCTTCATGGAGGGTTTTGATCGCATCTCAACATTGAACAGATGAATAAGACATCTGTTGAATTATTTCAAATATATGAAGATCACAGGAAGAAGGGGAAGAGTGTTCCAACTGAGAAGGAGTTCGGGGTTATTATGCTCTCCTCAAGTTAGATAAGCACCCTGGCTACAAAGTTAGTATTTTCATTTACTCTTGAAAGGATTTGAACTATTATGGTTGTTGTTCTTAATGTAGGCATCTTTGTTAGGTAGAACCTGCAGAACTCTCACTTGATCTTGCAAAGATGACTCCTGAAATGAGATGCACGCCAGAAATTTTATTTGCTGAAATGTTGCAAAGTAATTTTCTGATTTTGCTGGCAGTTAGTTAGCAGTACATTATTGGAATTAAACCTAATGTGACAATGTCACAATTTCAGGAGTTGCAGGATTGGAAATTTTATTGCATTCTTTGGCTTGCAAGAAAAGCAACTTACCTCAAAGCATGCTTGATGCATGCTCACTTTGCAAAGGTATATAGTATATTCATATGAATGCAACACTGGTCTTTTATTTGAATGGTTGTAGTTAAAAATGTTACTTCTGTTATCATCCATTTTATTTGAATTCATTTTATTTCTAGTAAAATTTCTGTGACCGCTTGATGTAAGCTGCAGTTGAGCTTTTGCATTTTTAACTATGTGATTGCTTTGAATATTGATAGATTTTCTTACACTTTGTTATAATAATTGCTACAAATGTATTGGTAAATTGAAATGAATCAAAGGAAATAAGTGCCCACTGAATTGATTTTCTTACACTTGTTATAATAATTGCTACAAAAGTATTGATAAATTTAAATGCATCAAAGGAAATAAGTGACCCACTGAATTTAACATGATGTTGAAAGGGGTTAACTAGAAAAGGAATATAAAAGGGTGGCCCAGTGCGTTGCTTTCACCGTTATGGGCTCGGAAGGGTCAGATGTACACAGCCTTACCCCGCTTATGGAGAGACTGTTTCCAAGTTTGGACCTGTGACCTCCAGGCCACCAGGCAACAACCTTACCGTTGCACCAAGGCTCACCCTCGGAAAAGGAATATAAAGATAGTTCATATTGGGCGAAGAAATGATAACTAAGAATTTGGTAACTGCTCACCTGTCACCTCCATAACTATCACCACTGTGCTGCCTCCTACTCCTAATAATTTATGCAATTGATCCATAAAAGGCTTAAACACTAAACATTCACTTCAAACATCTATGTCAGTTTTATCTGGTTGAGCGTTGAGGGAAAGTTGGGACGCTGCTTGTGTTCCAAGAATTGACTCCTGACACATCATATATTCTTTTCAAGTACATCTCCTATGCTTCTCTTTTTTAGAAGAAAGCCGAAGAGAGCAAGGAAAGCAAGCCTACAGTTTGCATGCACTGACAGCTCAAGCAGTTAAATAGGATATACAAACCAAAAGGCATCATTTTATGTGAATTATACCGAAATGATTAGGGTAATTGGTCATGGTTGAAAACATTTTTTCTTTTAATTTTTCCTTTCTATTCTGGAAAATGCATGTGGTTTAAGTTCTGATCTTTTTTATTTACAGTTAAGAACCCAGGCACTTGCTTCTCTGCACAGCGGACTCCAGAATAACCAAGGAATCCCTGTGTCACATGTTGTAAAATGGCTGGGCATGGAGGTAATTTTATTGAACTGTTGCATCTGTCTAATAATCAATATATCTTCAAACTTTCCTATGTTGATCCTTTTTTCCCTATTCAGGGGGAGGATATAGATAGTCTCCTTGAATATCATGGGTTCTCGTTAAGGAGATACAAAGAGCTCTATATGGTCAGAGAAGGTCCCTTCCTTAACAGTGATGCAGATTACCCAACAACATGTTCGGACTTGTCCATCTTAAGAAGTCTAGAAGTATTATGGGCGATGTCAAATCTGGTCCAGCTATCTCAGAACTCAATGAAGACAGGAAAACTGAATCTATAACAGAGGTATCTAGTCCAAAATAAACTCTTTGAAGAGGGAGGTTGGAGCAATGGAGTCAATAAAAATATGCTAGAACCTAAAGTGGATTTAACTCCGAGGGTTGTCTCTGAACCTCAATATGTGCGTGGCGCCATCACCAACTATATGGAATCGAAAGAATGATAATGAAGTTACTGGCGTCTCTCCAGCCATTTCAAATGTGGAGACTGATGTGAAATGGCAGAAGCCTCTTCTGTGAAGGCTACTTGTCTATTTGAGGACAATTCTGTTATTGACCAAGAGCAGCATATTGATAAGGATGAGGTTGTAGAATCTGTTGGCATTGATCGGGACACCTCGATGAACCAAAGATCCTGGATGAACCTAGAAGTAAATATGGTTCAAGCTGAAATGCCTGTCAGCTCAAACTTAGATCTCATAGCTGCAAATTCAGTCCCTGACATGGATGTGGAGGAAAACCTGGAGAATGAAGTATCCAAGCTAGTACCTAACCGGGAAGATGAAGCTTTCAGCGAAAAGCTGAAGTTGTTCTTAAGGTTGTATTTCTTATCTTTGTTATGACATGTCATTTATTTGCTTTATTCCTCAGTCTGTATCATTCTGATTTGGCTCAATTTAACAGAAAATGGAAAGAAAGATCATCTGTACTGAGAAAAATTCGGGAGCAGAGAGAGTTTCTGGCGGATGTGGCATTAAGTTCGTTAACTCTAGGACCACCTGTCAGACAGCAAAAATCAGGGGTGAGTTCCTTATATTTATTATTTTCCACTGGTACTCTCCAAACAATTTTATGTTTTCATAAATGCAGTTACTTATACTTTTTTCTGAAGCGCAGGAGCAGGCTCGTGCTGCTGAGCAGCTAAATATTGATCATGTTGCAATAGAGAGATCCAGGAAACTGGGGAAATCACAGGCGAGGCTGAATGTTTCAGAATTGGTTTCACCTATCCTTTGCAGAAAAAACCCTGATTCCAAATGCATAATATGGAAGCTTGTTGTCCAGACAAGCGGCACAGGAAGCCAAACCTATAATTTGGCTTTGAAATGGTTGAACTTCGAAGATAATGGGATCTGATATGATAACAGGTGACGACTTGTTAGTTTAAGCTGCCAGATTTATCAATATGGAAGAAATGGACTCACACCCAAAGTAGTCTATCTCAAGTTTGTTGTTTATCTATCCTTAGATTAGCTGACAATCATCATGTTTGTGAAGACGGTCTACTAGCTGGTTCGAGCTGTTTCCTATTTCTAGCATCAGGAAGTATTATAGGTATGTTATGTAAATTGGCTTTACAAAGGGTGAACTTATTCAAGATTTTTATTTGCATTGTAGAATCGATGACCCTTTAAAGCGGACAAGACTTTCACCTCCAACAGGCAGTCATTCTGTACAGAATCTGGAATTTTCTGATGATATAACTCGGAGGTTACTACTTATGTAAACCCTTGTTTCTCTCAATATTTCTGCTATACAGAATTATTAGTGGCCATGAGAACTTGGAGGTTAGTAGTTATGTGAACCCTTGTTTCTCCTAATCGCCTGCTAGGCAGAACCATTGGTAGTAATCAAATTTATGGATCAATGCATTATGTACTCCACAACTTGTATATCCATTTTTTTTTGGGCGCACATGGCACATGCTGCTTTCTGTTACATTGGACTTTTTTTGTTACCCCATGCTTGTCATTTTTGGCGCTAAAGTATGATATTATTTATGCTTCTATTTCGTTAGGCATGTATAATCTGTATGCTGATGAGCCAGTCTGGTAATTGTTCTACAGGCATGATGTATCACCCCAAGAATGGGGAGTCGGAGGAAGTCTCCAGTCTCTGCTGCTGGTCCTTTTCATCAGGCGGCTGAAGTTATTGCATCTGATGCGAAACTTCATCGCCAGTGCACCCTGCCTATCATAATTCTATTAAACGGCCAGGTCTCCTCCTTTAAAGTCTGCTGATGTAAATTCCACCTCATCTTCTATTCAGCTTGATTCTGAGAGGTATATTTATTATTTCTAACATTTTCTGCTTTCCTTTTACTTGTTCTCTTTTCTTAGACAATTGTCAATTTTCTGATGCTTCAATTAGGTTGTTTTATTTTATTAAAATAGTCTGTACCTGCAGGGAAATGCAAGCAAAGGCAAGGAGGTTGGCTCGTTTCAGTGTTGAATTAAGCCAACCATTGCAAACCCCAGATGACATTACAAAACGAAATTTTTCAGGAAATAAGCATGATAAAGCACCATCGGATGAGCATAAGACTAATCATGGCCCTGCTATAGAAGCTTGGGATACCTCAGGTGCTGTATCTGATTATGAAGTCACGGGGTCATCTAAAGTTGTCATTGGACAATGCCCTGATATGTGTCCGGGTATACATCTTGTATTTCTGCCTATGTTTCTAATTAGCCATTTAATTCTCTAGGAAATCTCAACCTTTAATTTTCCTTTAGTCCTTGACTAGCTGTCGTAAACTGATTAGTTTGTAAACTGTTCCTCCCTTTGTTCTACAGAACCAGAAAGAGAGGGCGTGAGAGGAAAGGAGATCTTGATAAGTTTGAACGCTTGGATGGAGAAACCAGACAACAAAATTTATTGCTGTTAAAAAGGTTGTTAATGGACACTCTTTTATTCTTTTCTTTTGGACCTTGTTCTGAAAGTATTTAGCCAAATAGCAGGCAGCATGATGGAAGTTCTTATCTTTCATACAGTATAATAGGACTGCTGAACGAGAAGCTGAATTGATAAGGCCTTTGCCAGTGTTGCGAGAAGACAGTTGATTATCTTCTTAACTTGCTGGATCAACCTTATGAAAGTTTTTGGGTATCTACAACTTCTTGTGGGATAGGATGAGAGCAGTTAGGATGGATCTCAGGATGCAGCACATTTTCAACCGTGAGGCAATTCTTATGCTCGAGCAAATGGTATTATTCATTTCTAGGGATGTCTATGATTTCCTAATATCTAATATCATTATGCACCCTGGATTCAGTGTTTTTTTTTTTCTTCTTTGTCTTCTTTTCCTTTTTTATCACTAGATAAGACTGCACATTATTGCTATGCATGAACTGTGTGAGTACAAGAAAGGAGAAGCTTCATGGAGGGTTTTGATCGCATCTCAACATTGAACAGATGAATAAGACATCTGTTGAATTATTTCAAATATATGAAGATCACAGGAAGAAGGGGAAGAGTGTTCCAACTGAGAAGGAGTTCGGGGTTATTATGCTCTCCTCAAGTTAGATAAGCACCCTGGCTACAAAGTTAGTATTTTCATTTACTCTTGAAAGGATTTGAACTATTATGGTTGTTGTTCTTAATGTAGGCATCTTTGTTAGGTAGAACCTGCAGAACTCTCACTTGATCTTGCAAAGATGACTCCTGAAATGAGATGCACGCCAGAAATTTTATTTGCTGAAATGTTGCAAAGTAATTTTCTGATTTTGCTGGCAGTTAGTTAGCAGTACATTATTGGAATTAAACCTAATGTGACAATGTCACAATTTCAGGAGTTGCAGGATTGGAAATTTTATTGCATTCTTTGGCTTGCAAGAAAAGCAACTTACCTCAAAGCATGCTTGATGCATGCTCACTTTGCAAAGGTATATAGTATATTCATATGAATGCAACACTGGTCTTTTATTTGAATGGTTGTAGTTAAAAATGTTACTTCTGTTATCATCCATTTTATTTGAATTCATTTTATTTCTAGTAAAATTTCTGTGACCGCTTGATGTAAGCTGCAGTTGAGCTTTTGCATTTTTAACTATGTGATTGCTTTGAATATTGATAGATTTTCTTACACTTTGTTATAATAATTGCTACAAATGTATTGGTAAATTGAAATGAATCAAAGGAAATAAGTGCCCACTGAATTGATTTTCTTACACTTGTTATAATAATTGCTACAAAAGTATTGATAAATTTAAATGCATCAAAGGAAATAAGTGACCCACTGAATTTAACATGATGTTGAAAGGGGTTAACTAGAAAAGGAATATAAAAGGGTGGCCCAGTGCGTTGCTTTCACCGTTATGGGCTCTGGGAAGGGTCAGATGTACAGCCTTACCCCGCTTATGGAGAGACTGTTTCCAAGTTTGGACCTGTGACCTCCAGGCCACCAGGCAACAACCGTTGCACCAAGGCTCACCCTCGGAAAAGGAATATAAAGATAGTTCATATTAGGCGAAGAAATGATAACTAAGAATTTGGTAACTGCTCACCTGTCACCTCCATAACTATCACCACTGTGCTGCCTCCTACTCCTAATAATTTATGCAATTGATCCATAAAAGGCTTAAACACTAAACATTCACTTCAAACATCTATGTCAGTTTTATCTGGTTGGTTGAGGGAAAGTTGGGGCGCTGCTTGTGTTCCAAGAATTGACTCCTGACACATCATATATTCTTTTCAAGTACATCTCCTATGCTTCTCTTTTTAGAAGAAAGCCGAAGAGCAAGGAAAGCAAGCCTACAGTTTGCATGCACTGACAGCTCAAGCAGTTAAATAGGATATACAAACCAAAAGGCATCATTTTATGTGAATTATACCGAAATGATTAGGGTAATTGGTCATGGTTGAAAACATTTTTCTTTTAATTTTTCCTTTCTATTCTGGAAAATGCATGTGGTTTAAGTTCTGATCTTTTTATTTACAGTTAAGAACCCAGGCACTTGCTTCTCTGCACAGCGGACTCCAGAATAACCAAGGAATCCCTGTGTCACATGTTGTAAAATGGCTGGGCATGGAGGTAATTTTATTGAACTGTTGCATCTGTCTAATAATCAATATATCTTCAAACTTTCCTATGTTGATCCTTTTTCCCTATTCAGGGGAGGATATAGATAGTCTCCTTGAATATCATGGGTTCTCGTTAAGGAGATACAAAGAGCTCTATATGGTCAGAGAAGGTCCCTTCCTTAACAGTGATGCAGATTACCCAACAACATGTTCGTGACTTGTCCATCTTAAGAAGTCTAGAAGTATTATGGGCGATGTCAAATCTGGTCCAGCTATCTCAGAACTCAATGAAGACAGGAAAACTGAATCTATAACAGAGGTATCTAGTCCAAAATAAACTCTTTGAAGAGGGAGGTTGGAGCAATGGAGTCAATAAAAATATGCTAGAACCTAAAGTGGATTTAACTCCGAGGGTTGTCTCTGAACCTCAATATGTGCGTGGCGCCATCACCAACTATATGGAATCGAAAGAATGATAATGAAGTTACTGACGTCTCTCCAGCCATTTCAAATGTGGAGACTGATCGTGAAATGGCAGAAGCCTCTTCTGTGAAGGCTACTTGTCTATTTGAGGACAATTCTGTTATTGACCAAGAGCAGCATATTGATAAGGATGAGGTTGTAGAATCTGTTGGCATTGATCGGGACACCTCGATGAACCAAAGATCCTGGATGAACCTAGAAGTAAATATGGTTCAAGCTGAAATGCCTGTCAGCTCAAACTTAGATCTCATAGCTGCAAATTCAGTCCCTGACATGGATGTGGAGGAAAACCTGGAGAATGAAGTATCCAAGCTAGTACCTAACCGGGAAGATGAAGCTTTCAGCGAAAAGCTGAAGTTGTTCTTAAGGTTGTATTTCTTATCTTTGTTATGACATGTCATTTATTTGCTTTATTCCTCAGTCTGTATCATTCTGATTTGGCTCAATTTAACAGAAAATGGAAAGAAAGATCATCTGTACTGAGAAAAATTCGGGAGCAGAGAGAGTTTCTGGCGGATGTGGCATTAAGTTCGTTAACTCTAGGACCACCTGTCAGACAGCAAAAATCAGGGGTGAGTTCCTTATATTTATTATTTTCCACTGGTACTCTCCAAACAATTTTATGTTTTCATAAATGCAGTTACTTATACTTTTTTTCTGAAGCGCAGGAGCAGGCTCGTGCTGCTGAGCAGCTAAATATTGATCATGTTGCGATAGAGAGATCCAGGAAACTGGGGAAATCACAGGCGAGGCTGAATGTTTCAGAATTGGTTTCACCTATCCTTTGCAGAAAAAACCCTGATTCCAAATGCATAATATGGAAGCTTGTTGTCCAGACAAGCGGCACAGGAAGCCAAACCTATAATTTGGCTTTGAAATGGTTGAACTTCGAAGATAATGGGATCTGATATGATAACAGGTGACGACTTGTTAGTTTAAGCTGCCAGATTTATCAATATGGAAGAAATGGACTCACACCCAAAGTAGTCTATCTCAAGTTTGTTGTTTATCTATCCTTAGATTAGCTGACAATCATCATGTTTGTGAAGACGGTCTACTAGCTGGTTCGAGCTGTTTCCTATTTCTAGCATCAGGAAGTATTTCATGGGATATCCAGAGTGTTCAGCTACAAAAACTTTTAATGTCCATACCTACTGGAGCCAGCTTGCCTCTTCTGATACTGTGTCCTGATTCATATGAGGAAAACATCATCGATCCTTCAGTTTCTATGATCAACAGACTTGGCCTTGACAAGGCAGACAGAACAAAGATAAGCTCCTTGTCTACTATCTTTCTTCATAATAGAAGCCAATCAGAGTACCCCAACATTCTCTTTGATGATGCTCGGTTGAAAGAGGGTCTTCAATGGTTGGCTGATCACTCACCTCCTCAACCTGTACTTCAATTGGTTAACACCCGCGAATTAGCCCTCAGATACTTGAGACAGTCAATTGCTAAACTTGATAACACAAAAGGTGCTGATATAAGTCCAAATGACTGCATCTTGGCATTCAATGAAGCCTTGGATTGCTCCGCGAAAGAAATCATTGCTGCAGCTTCTACGAATCCAAACAATTGGCCGAGTCCTGAAATCAACCTACTCAAGAAATCAAATGATGAACGACTAGCAACAGAAATGTATTTACCATGCATAGGTTGGAGCTCATCTGAAAGGATCGAGCCAATTATCAACACTGTAAATGCCTGTAAACTTCCTAGCTGGCCCAGTGAAATGTCTTGGCTGAACCAAGGTTCTTCCTCAGTGAAGGAGCTTCAGAACCAGAAATTGGCTATTGAAGAAATCATATTTAACTACCTAACAGAATCAACTCGATTGGTGAATTGACTTAGCTGTGAAAGAGGCGAGAGTCATGCTACAAAAGGGTGCGGGTCTTGGCGAGGCTCATACCATTATATTGTTCCGAGATGGGATGAGATATTCAGACGAATTTACAATTGGCAGTTAATGAAATTGAAAGGAAACAAATACTCAGAAGCTTATGTTTTGGCCCATGAGGATGAAACCGATACAGAAAGCCATCAACCGCTGCATTCTGTTAGAACTGACATTTCTCTTGATGAATTGATGGATATAAGTTTTGACAATCCGTCCACAGAGCAGCCAATATCAGTGTTCAAGCCGTCTCCAGAGATATTTTATGGTGGTAGCTTGATTTCTGAGACTAATATTTGTAATGGTGAAGGAGAGGGTCATGATAGCGTGAATATTTCTTCTACAGCGTATAGCAATGAACTGAAGATATCACCTGGGTGTAGAGAGCATTGGCAAGTTTAATAAGGTGCTTGAGGTGTATACGAGTGCAAGATGGGAATGCGAGAGGTCTTTTTCCTATTTTGAATGATGTAGAAATTTGATGTACATTTTCATTTATATGGGAGTTTACTTATTGTAAGTTAGCTGCCTTCCTTTTACTTGTTCTCTTTTCTTAGACAATTGTCAATTTTCTGATGCTTCAATTAGGTTGTTTTATTTTATTAAAATAGTCTGTACCTGCAGGGAAATGCAAGCAAAGGCAAGGAGGTTGGCTCGTTTCAGTGTTGAATTAAGCCAACCATTGCAAACCCCAGATGACATTACAAAACGAAATTTTCAGGAAATAAGCATGATAAAGCACCATCGGATGAGCATAAGACTAATCATGGCCCTGCTATAGAAGCTTGGGATACCTCAGGTGCTGTATCTGATTATGAAGTCACGGGTCATCTAAAGTTGTCATTGGACAATGCCCTGATATGTGTCCGGTATACATCTTGTATTTCTGCCTATGTTTCTAATTAGCCATTTAATTCTCTAGGAAATCTCAACCTTTAATTTTCCTTTAGTCCTTGACTAGCTGTCGTAAACTGATTAGTTTGTAAACTGTTCCTCCCTTTGTTCTACAGAACCAGAAAGAGAGAGCGTGAGGAAAGGAGATCTTGATAAGTTTGAACGCTTGGATGGAGAAAGAAACCAGACAACAAAATTATTGCTAAAAAGGTTGTTAATGGACACTCTTTTATTCTTTTCTTTTGGACCTTGTTCTGAAAGTATTTCGCCAAATAGCAGGCAGCATGATGGAAGTTCTTATCTTTCATACAGTATAATAGGACTGCTGAACGAGAAGCTGAATTGATAAGGCCTTTGCCAGTGTTATGGAAGACAGTTGATTATCTTCTTAACTTGCTGGATCAACCTTATGACCGAAAGTTTTTGGGTATCTACAACTTCTTGTGGGATAGGATGAGAGCAGTTAGGATGGATCTCAGGATGCAGCACATTTTCAACCGTGAGGCAATTCTTATGCTCGAGCAAATGGTATTATTCATTTCTAGGGATGTCTATGATTTCCTAATATCTAATATCATTATGCACCCTGGATTCAGTGTTTTTTTTTTTTCTTCTTTTTCTTTTTCCTTTTTTATCACTAGATAAGACTGCACATTATTGCTATGCATGAACTGTGTGAGTACAAGAAAGGAGAAGGCTTCATGGAGGGTTTTGATGATCTCAACATTGAACAGATGAATAAGACATCTGTTGAATTATTTCAAATATATGAAGATCACAGGAAGAAGGGGAAGAGTGTTCCAACTGAGAAGGAGTTCCGGGTTATTATGCTCTCCCAAGTTAGATAAGCACCCTGGCTACAAAGTTAGTATTTTCATTTACTCTTGAAAGGATTTGAACTATTATGGTTGTTGTTCTTAATGTAGGCATCTTTGTTAGGTAGAACCTGCAGAACTCTCACTTGATCTTGCAAAGATGACTCCTGAAATGAGATGCACGCCAGAAATTTTATTTGCTCGAAATGTTGCAAAGTAATTTTCTGATTTTGCTGGCAGTTAGTTAGCAGTACATTATTGAATTAAACCTAATGTGACAATGTCACAATTTCAGGAGTTGCAGGATTGGAAATTTTATTGCATTCTTTCGCTTGCAAGAAAAGCAACTTACCTCCAAGCATGCTTGATGCATGCTCACTTTGCAAAGGTATATAGTATATTCATATGAATGCAACACTGGTCTTTTATTTGAATGGTTGTAGTTAAAAATGTTACTTCTGTTATCATCCATTTTATTTGAATTCATTTTATTTCTAGTAAAATTTCTGTGACCGCTTGATGTAAGCTGCAGTTGAGCTTTTGCATTTTTAACTATGTGATTGCTTTGAATATTGATAGATTTTCTTACACTTTGTTATAATAATTGCTACAAATGTATTGGTAAATTGAAATGAATCAAAGGAAATAAGTGCCCACTGAATTGATTTTCTTACACTTGTTATAATAATTGCTACAAAAGTATTGATAAATTTAAATGCATCAAAGGAAATAAGTGACCCACTGAATTTAACATGATGTTGAAAGGGGTTAACTAGAAAAGGAATATAAAAGGGTGGCCCAGTGCACGTTGCTTTCACCGCTATGGGCTCGAAGGGTCAGATGTACACAGCCTACCCCCGCTTATGGAGAGACTGTTTCCAAGTTTGGACCTGTGACCTCCAGGCCACCAGGCAACAACCTTACCGTTGCACCAAGGCTCACCCCTAAAAGGAATATAAAGATAGTTCATATAGCGAAGAAATGATAACTAAGAATTTGGTAACTGCTCACCTGTCACCTCCATAACTATCACCACTGTGCTGCCTCCTACTCCTAATAATTTATGCAATTGATCCATAAAAGGCTTAAACACTAAACATTCACTTCAAACATCTATGTCAGTTTTATCTGGTTGAGCGTGGAGGGAAAGTTGGGACGCTGCTTGTGTTCCTAGAATTGACTCCTGACACATCATATATGCTTTTCAAGTACATCTCCTATGCTTCTCTTTTTTAGAAGAAAGCCGAAGAGAGCAAGGAAAGCAAGCCTACAGTTTGCATGCACTGACAGCTCAAGCAGTTAAATAGGATATACAAACCAAAAGGCATCATTTTATGTGAATTATACCCGGAAATGATTAGGGTAATTGGTCATGGTTGAAAACATTTTTTCTTTTAATTTTTCCTTTCTATTCTGGAAAATGCATGTGGTTTAAGTTCTGATCTTTTTTATTTACAGTTAAGAACCCAGGCACTTGCTTCTCTGCACAGCGGACTCCAGAATAACCAAGGAATCCCTGTGTCACATGTTGTAAAATGGCTGGGCATGGAGGTAATTTTATTGAACTGTTGCATCTGTCTAATAATCAATATATCTTCAAACTTTCCTATGTTGATCCTTTTTTCCCTATTCAGGGGGAGGATATAGATAGTCTCCTTGAATATCATGGGTTCTCGTTAAGGAGATACAAAGAGCTCTATATGGTCAGAGAAGGTCCCTTCCTTAACAGTGATGCAGATTACCCAACAACATGTTCGCGACTTGTCCATCTTAAGAAGTCTAGAAGTATTATGGACGATGTCAAATCTGGTCCAGCTATCTCAGAACTCAATGAAGACAGGAAAACTGAATCTATAACAGAGGTATCTAGTCCAAAAATAAACTCTTTGAAGCAGGGAGGTTGGAGCAATGGAGTCAATAAAAATATGCTAGAACCTAAAGTGGATTTAACTCCGAGGGTTGTCTCTGAACCTCAATATGTGCGTGAAGCGCCATCACCAACTATATGGAATCGAAAGAATGATAATGAAGTTAATGACGTCTCTCCTGCCATTTCAAATGTGGAGACTGATCGCGAAATGGCAGAAGCCTCTTCTGTGAAGGCTACTTGTCTATTTGAGGACAATTCTGTTATTGACCAAGAACAGCATATTGACAAGGATGAGGTTGTAGAATCTGTTGGCATTGATCGGGACACCTCGATGAACCAAAGAGCCTGGATGAACCTAGATGTAAATATGGTTCAAGCTGAAATGCCTGTCAGCTCAAACTTAAATCTCATAGCTGCAAATTCAGTCCCTGACATGGATGTGGAGGAAAACCTGGAGAATGAAGTATCCAAGCTAGTACCTAACCGGAAGATGAAGCTTTCAGCCGCTGAAGTTGTTCTTAAGGTTGTATTTCTAATCTTTGTTATGCAATGTCATTTATTTGCTTTATACCTCAGTCTGTATCATTCTGATTTGGCTCAATTTAACAGAAAATGGAAAGAAAGATCATCTGTACTGAGAAAAATTCGGGAGCAGAGAGAGTTTCTGGCGGATGTTGCATTAAGTTCGTTAACTCTAGGACCGCCTGTCAGACAACAAAAATCAGGGGTGAGTTCCTTATATTTATCATTTTCCACTGGTACTCTCCAAACAATTTTATGTTTTAATAAATGCAGTTACTTATACTTTTTTTCTGAAGTGCAGGAACAGGCTCATGCTGCTGAGCAGCTAAATATTGATCATGTTGCGATAGAGAGATCCAGGAAACTGGGGAAATCACAGGCGAGGCTGAATGTTTCAGAATTGGTTTCACCTATCCTTTGCAGAAAAAACCCTGATTCCAAATGCATAATATGGAAGCTTGTTGTCCAGACAAACGGCACAGGAAGCCAAACCTATAATTTGGCTTTGAAATGGTTGAGCTCGAAGATAATGGGATCTGATATGATAACAGGTGACGACTTGTTAGTTTCGCTGCCAGATTTATCAATATGGAAGAAATGGACTCACACCCAAAGTAGTCTATCTCAAGTTTGTTGTTTATCTATCCTTAGATTAGCTGACAATCATCATGTTTGTGAAGACGGTCTACTAGCTGGTTCGAGCTGTTTACTATTTCTAGCATCAGGAAGTATTTCATGGGATATCCAGAGTGTTCAGCTCCAAAAACTTTTAATGTCCATACCTTCTGGAGCCAGCTTGCCTCTTCTGATACTGTGTCCTGATTCATATGAGGAAAACATCATTGATCCTTCAGTTTCTATGATCAACAGACTTGGCCTTGACAAGGCAGACAGAACAAAGATAAGCTCCTTGTCTACTATCTTTCTTCATAATAGAAGCCAATCAGAGTACCCCAACATTCTCTTTGATGATGCTCGGTTGAAAGAGGGTCTTCAATGGTTGGCTGATCACTCACCGCCTCAACCTGTACTTCAATTGGTTAACACCCGCGAATTAGCCCTCAGATACTTGAGACAGTCAATTGCTAAACTTTATAACACAAAAGGTGCTGACATTGGTCCAAATGACTGCATCATGGCATTCAATGAAGCCTTGGATTGCTCCGCAAAAGAAATCATTGCTGCAGCTTCTACGAATCCAAACAATTGGCCGAGTCCTGAAATCAACCTACTCAAGAAATCAAATGATGAACGACTAGCAACAGAAATGTATTTACCATGCATAGGTTGGAGCTCATCTGAAAGGATCGAGCCAATTATCAACACTGTAAATGCCTGTAAACTTCCTAGCTGGCCCAGTGAAATGTCTTGGCTGAACCAAGGTTCTTCCTCAGTGAAGGAGCTTCAGAACCAGAAATTGGCTATTGAAGAAATCATATTTAACTACCTAACAGAATCAACTCGATTGGTGAATTACGACTTAGCTGTGAAAGAGGCGAGAGTCATGCTACAAAAGGGTGCGGGTCTTGAGCGCCGAGGCTCATACCATTATATTGTTCCGAGATGGGATGAGATATTCAGACGAATTTACAATTGGCAGTTAATGAAATTGAAAGGAAACAAATACTCAGAAGCTTATGTTTTGGCCCATGAGGATGAAACCGATACAGAAAGCCATCAACCGCTGCATTCTGTTAGAACTGACATTTCTCTTGATGAATTGATGGATATAAGTTTTGACAATCCGTCCACAGAGCAGCCAATATCAGTGTTCAAGCCGTCTCCAGAGATATTTTATGGTGGTAGCTTGATTTCTGAGACTAATATTTGTAATGGTGAAGGAGAGGGTCATGATAGCGTGAATATTTCTTCTACAGCGTATAGCAATGAACTGAAGATATCACCTGGGTGTAGAGAGAGCATTGGCAAGTTTAATAAGGTGCTTGAGGAGTGTATACGAGTGCAAGATGGGAATGCGAGAGGGGTCTTTTTCCCTATTTTGAATGATGTAGAAATTTGATGTACATTTTCATTTATATGGGAGTTTACTTATTGTAAGTTAGCTGCCTTCACTACTAATTTTTGAATGAGATGCTTTTGCTTTATGCAAGATTCACTTATTTATTTATTTATTATTATTTGTTATTATTATTATTATTATTATTAATGTAGGCATCTTTGTTAGGTAGAACCTGCAGAACTCTCACTTGATCTTGCAAAGATGACTCCTGAAATGAGATGCACGCCAGAAATTTTATTTGCTCGAAATGTTGCAAAGTAATTTTCTGATTTTGCTGGCAGTTAGTTAGCAGTACATTATTGAATTAAACCTAATGTGACAATGTCACAATTTCAGGAGTTGCAGGATTGGAAATTTTATTGCATTCTTTCGGCTTGCAAGAAAAGCAACTTACCTCCAAGCATGCTTGATGCATGCTCACTTTGCAAAGGTATATAGTATATTCATATGAATGCAACACTGGTCTTTTATTTGAATGGTTGTAGTTAAAAATGTTACTTCTGTTATCATCCATTTTATTTGAATTCATTTTATTTCTAGTAAAATTTCTGTGACCGCTTGATGTAAGCTGCAGTTGAGCTTTTGCATTTTTAACTATGTGATTGCTTTGAATATTGATAGATTTTCTTACACTTTGTTATAATAATTGCTACAAATGTATTGGTAAATTGAAATGAATCAAAGGAAATAAGTGCCCACTGAATTGATTTTCTTACACTTGTTATAATAATTGCTACAAAAGTATTGATAAATTTAAATGCATCAAAGGAAATAAGTGACCCACTGAATTTAACATGATGTTGAAAGGGGTTAACTAGAAAAGGAATATAAAAGGGTGGCCCAGTGCACGTTGCTTTCACCGCTATGGGCTCGAAGGGTCAGATGTACACAGCCTACCCCCGCTTATGGAGAGACTGTTTCCAAGTTTGGACCTGTGACCTCCAGGCCACCAGGCAACAACCTTACCGTTGCACCAAGGCTCACCCCTAAAAGGAATATAAAGATAGTTCATATAGCGAAGAAATGATAACTAAGAATTTGGTAACTGCTCACCTGTCACCTCCATAACTATCACCACTGTGCTGCCTCCTACTCCTAATAATTTATGCAATTGATCCATAAAAAGGCTTAAACACTAAACATTCACTTCAAACATCTATGTCAGTTTTATCTGGTTGAGCGTTGAGGGAAAGTTGGGACGCTGCTTGTGTTCCAAGAATTGACTCCTGACACATCATATATTCTTTTCAAGTACATCTCCTATGCTTCTCTTTTTTAGAAGAAAGCCGAAGAGAGCAAGGAAAGCAAGCCTACAGTTTGCATGCACTGACAGCTCAAGCAGTTAAATAGGATATACAAACCAAAAGGCATCATTTTATGTGAATTATACCCGGGAAATGATTAGGGTAATTGGTCATGGTTGAAAACATTTTTTCTTTTAATTTTTCCTTTCTATTCTGGAAAATGCATGTGGTTTAAGTTCTGATCTTTTTTATTTACAGTTAAGAACCCAGGCACTTGCTTCTCTGCACAGCGGACTCCAGAATAACCAAGGAATCCCTGTGTCACATGTTGTAAAATGGCTGGGCATGGAGGTAATTTTATTGAACTGTTGCATCTGTCTAATAATCAATATATCTTCAAACTTTCCTATGTTGATCCTTTTTTCCCTATTCAGGGGGAGGATATAGATAGTCTCCTTGAATATCATGGGTTCTCGTTAAGGAGATACAAAGAGCTCTATATGGTCAGAGAAGGTCCCTTCCTTAACAGTGATGCAGATTACCCAACAACATGTTCGCGACTTGTCCATCTTAAGAAGTCTAGAAGTATTATGGACGATGTCAAATCTGGTCCAGCTATCTCAGAACTCAATGAAGACAGGAAAACTGAATCTATAACAGAGGTATCTAGTCCAAAAATAAACTCTTTGAAGAGGGGAGGTTGGAGCAATGGAGTCAATAAAAATATGCTAGAACCTAAAGTGGATTTAACTCCGAGGGTTGTCTCTGAACCTCAATATGTGCGTGAAGCGCCATCACCAACTATATGGAATCGAAAGAATGATAATGAAGTTACTGACGTCTCTCCAGCCATTTCAAATGTGGAGACTGATCGTGAAATGGCAGAAGCCTCTTCTGTGAAGGCTACTTGTCTATTTGAGGACAATTCTGTTATTGACCAAGAGCAGCATATTGATAAGGATGAGGTTGTAGAATCTGTTGGCATTGATCGGGACACCTCGATGAACCAAAGATCCTGGATGAACCTAGAAGTAAATATGGTTCAAGCTGAAATGCCTGTCAGCTCAAACTTAGATCTCATAGCTGCAAATTCAGTCCCTGACATGGATGTGGAGGAAAACCTGGAGAATGAAGTATCCAAGCTAGTACCTAACCGGAAGATGAAGCTTTCAGCCGCTGAAGTTGTTCTTAAGGTTGTATTTTATCTTTGTTATGACATGTCATTTATTTGCTTTATTCCTCAGTCTGTATCATTCTGATTTGGCTCAATTTAACAGAAAATGGAAAGAAAGATCATCTGTACTGAGAAAAATTCGAGCAGAGAGAGTTTCTGGCGGATGTGGCATTAAGTTCGTTAACTCTAGGACCACCTGTCAGACAGCAAAAATCAGGGTGAGTTCCTTATATTTATTATTTTCCACTGGTACTCCAAACAATTTTATGTTTTCATAAATGCAGTTACTTATACTTTTTCTGAAGCGCAGGAGCAGGCTCATGCTGCTGAGCAGCTAAATATTGATCATGTTGCAATAGAGAGATCCAGGAAACTGGGGAAATCACAGGCGAGGCTGAATGTTTCAGAATTGGTTTCACCTATCCTTTGCAGAAAAAACCCTGATTCCAAATGCATAATATGGAAGCTTGTTGTCCAGACAACGGCACAGGAAGCCAAACCTATAATTTGGCTTTGAAATGGTTGAACTCGAAGATAATGGGATCTGATATGATAACAGGTGACGACTCGTTAGTTTCGCTGCCAGATTTATCAATATGGAAGAAATGGACTCACACCCAAAGTAGTCTATCTCAAGTTTGTTGTTTATCTATCCTTAGATTAGCTGACAATCATCATGTTTGTGAAGACGGTCTACTAGCTGGTTCGAGCTGTTTCCTATTTCTAGCATCAGGAAGTATTTCATGGGATATCCAGAGTGTTCAGCTACAAAAACTTTTAATGTCCATACCTACTGGAGCCAGCTTGCCTCTTCTGATACTGTGTCCTGATTCATATGAGGAAAACATCATCGATCCTTCAGTTTCTATGATCAACAGACTTGGCCTTGACAAGGCAGACAGAACAAAGATAAGCTCCTTGTCTACTATCTTTCTTCATAATAGAAGCCAATCAGAGTACCCCAACATTCTCTTTGATGATGCTCGGTTGAAAGAGGGTCTTCAATGGTTGGCTGATCACTCACCTCCTCAACCTGTACTTCAATTGGTTAACACCCGCAATTAGCCCTCAGATACTTGAGACAGTCAATTGCTAAACTTGATAACACAAAAGGTGCTGATATAAGTCCAAATGACTGCATCTTGGCATTCAATGAAGCCTTGATTGCTCCAAAGAAATCATTGCTGCAGCTTCTACGAATCCAAACAATTGGCCGAGTCCTGAAATCAACCTACTCAAGAAATCAAATGATGAACGACAAATGTATTTACCATGCATAGGTTGGAGCTCATCTGAAAGGATCGAGCCAATTATCAACACTGTAAATGCCTGTAAACTTCCTAGCTGGCCCAGTGAAATGTCTTGGCTGAACCAAGGTTCTTCCTCAGTGAAGGAGCTTCAGAACCAGAAATTGGCTATTGAAGAAATCATATTTAACTACCTAACAGAATCAACTCGATTGGTGAATTACGACTTAGCTGTGAAAGAGGCGAGAGTCATGCTACAAAAGGGTGCGGGTCTTGATGAGGCTCATACCATTATATTGTTCCGAGATGGGATGAGATATTCAGACGAATTTACAATTGGCAGTTAATGAAATTGAAAGGAAACAAATACTCAGAAGCTTATGTTTTGGCCCATGAGGATGAAACCGATACAGAAAGCCATCAACCGCTGCATTCTGTTAGAACTGACATTTCTCTTGATGAATTGATGGATATAAGTTTTGACAATCCGTCCACAGAGCAGCCAATATCAGTGTTCAAGCCGTCTCCAGAGATATTTTATGGTGGTAGCTTGATTTCTGAGACTAATATTTGTAATGGTGAAGGAGAGGGTCATGATAGCGTGAATATTTCTTCTACAGCGTATAGCAATGAACTGAAGATATCACCTGGGTGTAGAGAGAGCATTGGCAAGTTTAATAAGGTGCTTGAGGAGTGTATACGAGTGCAAGATGGGAATGCGAGGGGTCTTTTTCCCTATTTTGAATGATGTAGAAATTTGATGTACATTTTCATTTATATGGGAGTTTACTTATTGTAAGTTAGCTGCCTTCACTACTAATTTTTTTTGAATGAGATGCTTTTGCTTTATGCAAGATTCACTTATTTATTTATTTATTATTATTTGTTATTATTATTATTATTATTATTATTATTTTGGGTGGCCGGGAAAGGGGTAAACAAAAACAAACTAATCTTCATGAAAATTTTCATCAGATGGAACCATACGAGGTCATTTCTTGCCGGCAATGTCAAGGGAAAAGGAAAAGTGACCCGAAAGAATTTGCAGTCCAAATCAATTTTCATTTGAGCTATTTATTCAATTTATTTGGAGACAGTAAGATTGGGCAAAAGCTCTAGTCATAAACATGGTACATATATTATACTAACGCTCTTGTCATAAACATGATACATATATTATACTAGCCACTTGCATGTAACCCGGGTCTAAAATCTTTTGTTCCTATCTTTTTCTTTTTCTTTGCGGTCTTTTTCTTATTAGCTATTTCAAAGTAATTCTAGTTGAACGTGACCTGAATATGTATGGATATGAAATTCGTAAGTTTTAAATTTTAATTTATAGAAAAACAAGAAATTGTTACTTATTTATTTATTTATTGGTGCGAGGAACCTTAGCTTAGTAAGCTTGGGTCTGGGTCGCCCCTTTGCAATCCAGATTTGTTGTTTGCTTTTGATAGAATATATATTACTTTTAAAATTTCATAATGCATAACGGATATGGTCATGGTCATGGTTAGAGCCATATTCATTCAATGTGAAAAAACTTTTCTTTCTTAAATCCTTCATGTTGAGCTTGGTTGAAGAAAAGCATATGCTTTTCTTAAAGGAGAAATTTTCAAAATGAACCTTTTTTTAAACTTAATGAGCAAAATTGACCTTTTCAAAAAAAAAAAAGCAATTTCGACCTCTTTTTGGCCAGCTCATCACTGCTGGCCAAAAAGAGGTCGAAATTGCAAAAATAAGCTTTGTAATTACACGGGACTAGTAGTCCCGTGTAATTACGAAGCACTAATTAAGCTCCTAAGTTACATGGGACTACTAGTCCCGTGTAATCTAGGCCCATAACTCAACCCCGTGCTTAGGTGGGGTCCGTCACTGTGTGCTTCTTTGTGTGGCTCTCCTGTGTGCTTCAGCGCTCGTGTGCGCTCTTCGTCGGCTCCTGTGTGCTTGTTTGTGTTCTCCTACTTAGGTGGGGTCCGCTGCTGTGTGCTTCTTTGTGTGGCTCTCCTACGTGCTTCAACGCTCCTTCCTTTGCACGGGGTCACGGGAGTTGAGTTATGAGCCTAGATTACACGGGACTACTAGTCCTATGTAATTTAGGCGTTTAATTAGTGCTTCGTAATTACACGGGACTACTAGTCCTATGTAATTTAGGCGCGATTAGGTTAATTACACGGGACTACTAGTCCCGTAATTACAAAGTTATTTTGTATTTTGACCTTTTGGCCGCCAGTGATGAGTCGGCCAAAAAGGTCGAAATTGCTAATTTTTTTTTGAAAAAGTCAATTTTGCCTATTAAGTTTAAAAAACGATTCATTTTGAAAATTTCTCCTTTCTTAAATCCTACCTGGTTGCTTTTGGCTGAAGAATAGCATATGCTCAATATCAAAAACCTACCTTCAGATGATGAGTCTAAATATATAGATAATGAACTATTATTGTTGAGATTATTTTTTAGCTATAGTTTTCTATTCAGTTCTACCCTACTTAGAGTGAGTTTGGCAACTCCATAAAACTAGTTTTAGTGGGTACAATCTTGGTCCAAAAAGTTTATTTTTAGTTTGGCAATAATTGGGCCAAAATTGAACTAGCTTTTTCTAGTTGAAATTTAAGTCTCTAAACTAGTTTTCTTTTAAACCACCTCATGTGTTGACCAACTCTAGCCTAATTAAGCAAAAACTAGTTCAAACTTAGTCCTATTCTGAAACTGCGAAACACACACTTTGCTTAGGATTATGAATATAACTATTATTGTATTGCCAATCGTATTTATTCTAAATATTCATTTAAAATAAAGTATAATATAGATAATAGTTTTTTAAAAAAAATTTAAAAAGTGTTTATTGATAATTTATAGGGCTGTCCAAAAAGTCCACAGCCCGGACCCGACCTGAAACCTCGCCCGGTTTTTTCTAGGCCCAGATCCGGAAAAAGCTAGAAAAACTGGGACAGGTGTACCTTCGCCGATGCTCCGGCCCTAACCCAACACGGCCCGGGATGCCGTGGCACTAGGTCATGTACTCCGGGCTAGGTCCGGCTACATGGACCAGACCCTCCCCAACAGCTAGAAAACTAGCCAGTGGGATCGGATCAGGGTGAAAAACCCAGGTTGGCCCGCTCCAAAGGTTAGAAACTAAACCGGGCAACCCGGCCCAGCCCGACTTGGTTCGGGCAGAAATTGTTTTTTTTTTAATTTTTTTAAAAAGTCACAATTTTTTAGCAAAAAAATAATATTTGAAAATAAAATATCCGATCGTCGGCACCGCACGGACCAGCACAAATTTGAACCGAATCTGAGTTTTGTCCGATAAAGCACAAAATCGAAGAGCCCTTCTCACGTGTAGGGAGAGCAACGGTCGGTTCGGTCGGGTTTAAGCAAATTCAAGCAAACCGAACCAGAATCGAACCATAAGCTGAACCGAACCGACCGAAATAACTCGGTTCGATCGGTTTTCTAGTTGTTATAGCAGCGAGAATGAAGCCTGCTGTAGGATATATGAAGGTAAGGCAAGAGTGCAGATGGACAACTGAAGAAGAACATAAATGAAATAAATGATTGAAAAATAGAGTTATGTTAATGTCTTTCTTTGGGTATTTAGGAGAAGCTTAGCTACAAGGAGAGGAGGATGAATGGATTCTCATCTGATTGAATTTCATAAAATAATTATTAGTTGGTGACAGCTTTCATTGTTGTAATCAAGATCGCGTGGGCGAATGTGGGCCTCTAAAGTGGAGAAAAGGCATTTATTTTCTTGCTATCAACGAAGCGGCATAACTTTGGTGACTTTAATGGGCTAAACGGATGGTTTAGTTAGATACCGATGTGAAAAACTGCAACCCGACCCGAATCGATGACACAACAAAATCCGAACCGAACTGCCCAAAATCGGGCGGTTCGGTCGGTTTAGTCGGTGCAGATCGTAGTTTGCTTACCACTAGTCACGTGCTTGTTGTCTCTTTCCAAATAAAAAACAATTTAAAAAAAAATAAAACGATAACCCCGCCTCTAAAAACACGCGTCTCTGAAACAATTCCACGACAAAAGCAAACTCACCTGTCCTTTTCACTCACCGCAAAGCATCAGACTCGAAAGCACCCAAAGCACAAACATAACCTTAGGTGGGACCCACTCCCTCTCCCCCTACAGGTGAACAGACGGGTGCGAATCATTTTCCGGTGCGCACAGAAAAACAGACGAAACACAAATTCGAACACAAATCAGATTCGTTTCCTTTTGCGATCGCTTGCTCGCTTCCCTCCATTAGGGTTTTCCTTCATCATCATCATCATCATCAGTCGAGGCTTCGAAAATCAATGGGTTGCATCCAGAGCAAGATCCACCGGCGTCACCGCCGCCGCCGCCGGCGGTGGTGCTGCGACCCCACCCAATCTCGGAGGCCGAGCGCAGCATCGGCGACCCCGTCCCTCCACCACCACCTCCTCACCGGAAACGCCGCGGGATCCGCCGCCGTCCCAGCCGCCAACCTCGTCCTCAACTACCTCCTCGCCCAGCGCGGCCATTACCCCGAATCCCTGACCGCCTCAACCAAGACTAGTTCAAACTTAGTCCTATTCAAACTGCGAAACACACACTTTGCTTAGGATTATGAATATAACTATTATTGTATTGTTAATCGTATTTATTCTAAATATTCATTTAAAATAAAGTATAATATAGATAATAGTTTTTAAAAAAATTTAAAAGTGTTTATTGATAATTTATAGAGTCGTCCAAAAGTCCACGGCCCGGACCGACTGAAACCTCCTGGTTTTTCTAGGCCCGAGATCAGGAAAAAGCTAGAAAAAGCTGGGACAGTGTACCTTCGCCGATGTTCTACTTAACCCAACACTACCGGATGCCGTGGCACTAGGTCATGTACTCCGGGCTAGGTCCGGCTACATGGACCAGACCCTCCCCAACAGCTAGAAAACTAGCCAGTGGGATCGGATCAGGGTGAAAAACCCAGGTTGGCCCGCTCCAAAGGTTAGAAACTAAACCGGGCAACCCGGCCCAGCCCGACTTGGTTCGGGCAGAAATTGTTTTTTTTTTAATTTTTTTAAAAAGTCACAATTTTTTAGCAAAAAAATAATATTTGAAAATAAAATATCTGGACTGGCCCGGTGCCCGGCCCGGACCCGGACCAGACAAATTACGAACCGAATCTGAGTTTTGTCCGATAAAGCACAAAATCAGAAGAGCCCTTCTCACGTGTAGGGGAGAGCAAACGGTCGGTTCGGTCGGGTTTAAGCAAATTCAAGCAAACCGAACCAGAATCGAACCATAAGCTGAACCGAACCGGACCGAAATAACTCGGTTCGATCGGTTTTCTAGTTGTTATAGCAGCGAGAATGAAGCCTGCTGTAGGATATATGAAGGTAAGGCAAGAGTGCAGATGGACAACTGAAGAAGAACATAAATGAAATAAATGATTGAAAAATAGAGTTATGTTAATGTCTTTCTTTGGGTATTTAGGAGAAGCTTAGCTACAAGGAGAGGAGGATGAATGGATTCTCATCTGATTGAATTTCATAAAATAATTATTAGTTGGTGACAGCTTTCATTGTTGTAATCAAGATCGCGTGGGCGAATGTGGGCCCCCCCCCCCCTCTAAAGTGGAGAAAAGGCATTTATTTTCTTGCTATCAACGAAGCGGCATAACTTTGGTGACTTTAATGGGCTAAACGGATGGTTTAGTTAGATACCGATGTGAAAAACTGCAACCCGACCCGAATCGATGACACAACAAAATCCGAACCGAACTGCCCAAAATCGGGCGGTTCGGTCGGTTTAGTCGGTGCAGATCGTAGTTTGCTTACCACTAGTCACGTGCTTGTTGTCTCTTTCCAAATAAAAAACAATTTAAAAAAAAATAAAACGATAACCCCGCCTCTAAAAACACGCGTCTCTGAAACAATTCCACGACAAAAGCAAACTCACCTGTCCTTTTCACTCACCGCAAAGCATCAGACTCGAAAGCACCCAAAGCACAAACATAACCTTAGGTGGGACCCACTCCCTCTCCCCCTACAGGTGAACAGACGGGTGCGAATCATTTTCCGGTGCGCACAGAAAAAAACAGACGAAACACAAATTCGAACACAAATCAGATTCGTTTCCTTTTGCGATCGCTTGCTCGCTTCCCTCCATTAGGGTTTTCCTTCATCATCATCATCATCATCAGTCGAGGCTTCGAAAATCAATGGGTTGCATCCAGAGCAAGATCCACCGGCGTCACCGCCGCCGCCGCCGGCGGTGGTGCTGCGACCCCCACCCAATCTCGGAGGCCGAGCGCAGCATCGGCGACCCCGTCCCCCTCCACCACCACCTCCTCACCGGAAACGCCGCGGGATCCGCCGCCGTCCCAGCCGCCAACCTCGTCCTCAACTACTCCTCCCTCGCCCAGCGCGGCCATTACCCCGAATCCCCTGACCGCCTCAACCAAGACAGCTTCTTGATCAAAACGAACCTCCAGTCGAACCCTAACCTCCATCTGTTCGCGGTTTTCGATGGCCACGGCCAGTTTGGGACCGAATGTGCTGAGTTTGTTAAGGAAACCCTAGCTCGGATCCTGGAGAATGATCCTAATCTCGCCCAAAACCCCGCGAAATCGTTCGCCGCGGCGTTCGAGAGCACCAACGCGCTTCTTCGTGCCTCGGATATCGATGACTCCATGTCCGGAACCACCGCCATTGCTGTCCTTGTGTGTGCTGGGTCCCTCTACATCGCCAATGTCGGCGACTCCAGGGCGGTTGCGGGGATTCTGAACACGGAGCGAAACTGTGTTGTCGCTGAGAATTTGTCGTGTGATCAGACGCCCTTCCGGAAGGATGAGTACGCCAGGGTCCGGAAGTGTGGGGCCCGGGTGCTGAGCGTGGATCAGGTGGAGGGGACTAAGGATCCTGAGGTGCAGAGCTGGGGGGACGAGGAGAGCGACGATGGGGACCCCCCGAGGTTGTGGGTGCAGGACGGGATGTACCCGGGGACTGCGTTTACGAGGAGCGTTGGGGATGCAACGGCGGAGGGGATTGGGGTGATTGCGTTGCCGGAGGTTAAGGAGGTGAAGATTTCGGCGGATCATTTGTTCTTTGTGGTGGCTAGTGATGGGGTGTTCGAGTTCATGTCGAGCCAGGCCGTGGTTAATATGGTAAGAGATTGATTTTTTTCCCCCATTAATTTGCAGTTTTGGTGTTTCAGTTTTAGATTTGTTTGTGTTGGTTTGTTAATTTGGGTAATATAAGATGTTGCATAATTTTTTCTAACCAGTTTGTATGTTTTCTATATTAGAAGGATTTAGTTTCATAAAGTTTATGCAGAGTGACATTTATTAGGGATGTTACTTCATATTTTGGTAAAAGTTTTCCTTCTTTGCTGCAGCTTTCTCAAGTTGAGTCATGTTCTTTATTGTCCCTTCCTTTTATGATAGATGAAGCTTCGAATATGGTTGTGTGATGATGGGTAATGCCATATTCCCAATAAGCGAGCTAACATTTTGGGCACTTGAAGAACTAGTTTGCTTTTAGTAAATCATTTTATATTCTTTTGGAGGAGTGAGAGCTGTACTCTGGTGATTTGGCTATAAAAATAATGTTGCTTTTTTACATTTTAATTGTATAGTATAGTAGCTGTCTGGTTGTTAGTAGATGAAATAGAGGTTTAAGATGATGCATCAAGCAACAAGAAATAGTTACTTTATGCACGTTTGAGGTGGCTAGTGATGGGTTCATGGTTCCTCATAAGTCATAAATATGGTGAGAAAAGTCCGTGGTTGGTTTTGTTTTCAGAATTTGTTTTATGTCGGTTTCCTCTTTTTGGTAGATAACTGTTTTGAGCTTGTTTTACTGATCTAGAGTTTATGAATGATGTGTTGATACAATATAGCTATAACTAAAAGAACTCTTACCAGCTACCATAGAGATTATATGGCATAGTTTATGGCATATGATACTATTTTGAGAAAGTGCTGCTAGAGAAGATCTACATCTAAAGTTTTTATTAGTTTGATCTTGGTAAAATAATGACTACCATACCAAATATTTCAACATATATCTTATAGAAGTTATTAGTGTGTGTCTATAATAGCCAAAAAAAAATGAAGAATAAAATGAGCTTACCATAGAAGCAGTAGAATACCATGTGATGATTTTGTTCCGTGTTTATAAAAAATCCAATGTAATCACAAAATATATTTAGGGCATGCCAGGAGGCAAGAGGATGGATGTGAACCTATTGCAGAAAGTTGACATCCAGCTCAGTTTCACAACATGGATCTGCCACCTTATGTGAAGAGCATGCAGACAGATGTGGTTATTGTTTTAGAAGAACACAACTTTTAGAAATTAATGGGAGGATGATTTTTGGTGCAAAGGTCAGCATCCTTCGTTTCCTATGATTAAAGAAAGGAATCAATAGAATGAGTCTAGTAACTATTTCGTATAGATGTGAATTCCTCTCATTAGGTTTAGTATCTGGATTTTGGTAACTACAAATTCTATCTTTAGTTTGAATGGCTGGTATGCAAAGGTGTTTTTAGCAAATATGTTTCCTTTTGATGAATAAATATTTTGACAAAACCAACTATAGCCTTTTACTCTTTTCATATAAATGGGTGCTTATAATCCAGAATACCCTTTTCAGGTGAAATTTTTATATTGGACAATTTATATAATAGAAATCTGACAAGCTATGATTTGTATTTATGATTGTAAACACCACAAACTCAAGAAGCTGAAAGGAAGCTTATCCTGATGCATTACCTTCTATTATTATGTGTTGTTGTGTTTCCAACGAAACTTCACACGGTTTTATGAGGATACTTATAGAACTGGAACTGGAATGGAACTATAGGGTCTCTTTTACTTAAATTTCTGGCACATTTGCCTTAGGTAGCGAGGAAAACTGTTTGATGCCCGAGCCATCATCTAGTTGAAATTTATGATTAGCTATTTTCTGATATTTGTGCTAGCTAATCGATGGAACTAGCTGGTGTCAATCGTGCAATGGAGATTTCTGTTTCAATAGATCTTTTGGCACTGGTTTGTAAAAAGAAACTCGTAAAATGGACCAGAATGCAAGTTTTATCAGTTTTTACTTAGGCATGTTAACCAATTGGTTGTTAAGGGCTCATCTATAAGGACCATGAGATGTGTTTTCTTTGCTTCACAATGCAACATGAGCCATAAATGAACTTTCCCTTTTATCTTTTCTAATGCAAGTTGACAGTTTCTCACACGAGAGAGCTGCCATGGGGCTTTTCTCGTTATCTGGTATGTTGACATGGTTGGCGTTGACTGCTCCTTGTGTATAGTCTCTTCCTCCACATCAAAACTCTGGCAAGGGTTGTGGCAAGGGTTGAATGTTATAGTTTTCTACTTAACATGTTGTCACCTGCTGTTTGAGCACTTTGAATGGATTGAAACTAAAGCTATTTTACTACAACTTTTTCTTCTAAAATCCAATTTCAATACATGTGTGATAGGATTTGAACCCAATGCGCTATGATACCATATTAAAGTCTCTGTCACTACTCCAAAACTCGAAAGTTTGGTGCTTGAGGGTAATAATTTATACTCTTTAAGTCTTAACAATGTACATTTAAAAAAAATGCATACATAGATAGTTGGAGATTAGGATATATGTCCATGATAATCTGGAGAGGATATGATGGACTCTTGCCAAGGAGGTGATGTGATCGTGTTGAGTGGTGTATTGCCTGTATTGATTGTTTCACTTCGGTCCATCAGCCATTTGTAGTGATTGGATGTTCATGTGAAATGTTGCAACATCTGAGATGGTATATCAAGTCTTTTCTGATAATTAATATTAGCAAAAGCCATATTCTGTACTTTGTGGATTACATTGGGCGAGCATATAACATGGTCTTAGTTTGCAATCAGAGCAAATTCAACTATGTGCTTAAAGTTCTGAGCTAACTCGTGTATCTCTCTGCTCTGATGTGAAGTGATAAGGTCATTACCCTTGACATGTTTATATTGATTATTGAAAAGTCAAGTAACCTTTGTGGTTGACATAAAATAGTAAAGCCTGTCATGGTTCCCTTTTGTGTAGTAAGAATAATGTGTTCTTCTCTATCCAGTTCCTAATCCTTTTAACTGCATGTGACTATGCTCCTTTCTGATGAGTTACTGAGACGTGCATTTTAAAGAAATTTAATAGATGTAATTTGATTTTTCACGGCTGTTCTATTGTATGCACACCTTTTTACTGGTGCAGGTTGTCAGCTTCAAGGACCCCCGTGATGCTTGTGCAGCAATTGCTGCGGAATCATACAAGACATGGTTAGAACATGAGACGAGGACTGATGACATTACACTTATTATTGTACACATTAAAGACATGGGTAATGTATGTTCAACTTCCTTTATGCTGTCTGATTAGACTGATTTCATGATATTACTCAGTTAGCTGATTACTTGCCTTCGGTAAAAAATCGTATTAGTTGGACTCTGCGGAGGAAGTAAGTCAAATCAGCTTGAGACCTTCTCCAATGACATCTGGGGAGGGATATAGATTTCAAAGTACAGGCACAGGAACTTTTCATGCAAGGAGGGGTAGTAGCATCACTGAGCTTCAGGCTTTTTCTGACTTCACAGCAACAGAGCGGAGCCCTGCCTGTGTTGCTCCTTCACCAGAGCAGACATTATCCTTCAAAACAGTAAATATATATATATATATATATACACATACATGCTTTTGTTTTTGTTTTTGTTTTTTTGTTTTTGTTTTTTAATATCTCTTATATGCCTGTTTTTTACTAACTTTTGGTTTCATCTCTATGACTATTATCCAGTGATGAAACCAGAATGTTTGGCTCAAGTTGCTTAGTGGTTCATTCTATCTCATAAGGTATTTCTTATTCTAACAATCCCAATCTTGATTATATGGTTATTCTCTGGGTAGTTTCAATTTCATTGTGTATTCAACTGGTTTTCTCAAGCAAAATCAGTACCAGGACCTCGGTTTAATTTTCAATCCAAAACAAAGGCAATAACAATTTTTTTAGGCATAACATCTAACTGCATTGACAAGAAGCATATTAACTTTTTCACATTGTTACCATGGTTGGCAGAGTAACTGAATGCAACATGTTGACTACTGACTCCAATTCTATCTCCACATCTGCATCCAAAGCATCTGGCGTATTGGAGCTCAACTTGATCGCAATTTGGTCCCTTTTTCATTAGACGTTATTTCTCCAAGATCTGTACATAACATTTGTAAGCATTTGCTGATTTGAGATAAGGTGGCCTCTTTAAGTAGGAGGCCCATTCCACGATATGATGAACACACTGGCACGACGAGGAGTCGGCAACCCTGATTGCTTCGCGAGGTTTGGAAGCTAGCAATAAGATGAGGAACTTTGTATGAGAAGAAAAATATGGTTGTATGATTCTTTGGTGACAATGTTGGGAAAGTGAGGAGATTTTGGCTGCTGTTGTATAAACTTGAACAGCGAACCATGTATAAAAGTTTCCTGAATTTTATGGTTCTTTCTTTTGATCCGAGTTGTTCACCATAACTGTGGTTCATGATTTTATTTTGTTTTGTTTTATTATTTTGAGAAACTGATGGCTATTATTAGAAAAATATATCGTCACGATTAAAACCTGGATTTTTCCAATATTTGACGAACAACAGCATTGAGTTGTCAGTTTGTGCCCTGAAACATCTCAGGATCACGCCAATCTTGAGAATATAACTGATTACAATTAGTAACAGCGAAATTCCCAAAATAACCAAAGCATGACCATAACTATTCTATTTCGGGCTAAAACAGCAACTAATTGCTGAAAGTTGTCTTTTGCCAAGCTATCATCCTATCAAATCTAAATATTTTCTTTCTATTTTTATCCTACAAATATACTACAAAACATCCTCGAAATCTTTGCATCGATTACATCTCCCTTCGCAATTAAGACCCAACCCCTCTTCTTGTTCTTCTCTTCAAGCATGTACTCAATGTAAGTCTCTTCCTATGAATTTTTTTACTGATTACAGGTTTTATGTATAATAATACTATGATTTATATCATATAGGATGCCAAACAAAGAAGAAGAAGATTTGCTACAACTTCAGTTAGTTTCTCCCTCAATGAGCTCCTTCATGAACACAAATCTCCCAGTCACCAAATCTAAGTTCAAGGGTGTCATCCCCCAACATAACAACCGCTGGGGCCACAATTATACGTAAATCACGCCCGTATCTGGCTCGGTACATTCGACACAGAACTCCAGGCCGCCGCTTATGACAGCGCTGCGCTAAAACTCAACCCCGGTGTCAACATCCATCGAAATTTCCCGTTAACGGAAATCACCGTGCACGAGCGTACCTTTCAAAAATATGTTAGCACGGAGACCGTGCTGAAAATGATTAAGGTCGGATTATACGAGCAGAAATTTGCCGAGTTTCTCAATTTAGTGAATGTGAGAAAAATTGAGGATAGGAAGTCTGTGTTGTTGTTTGAAAAGGAGTTGACAATGAGTGATGTTGGGAGGTTGAGTAGGCTTGTGGTGCCAAAGAAATTTGCGAAGTATTTCGGAGAGTCTAAAGATTTGTTGGAGTTCAAGGATATTGGAGGTAATTTGTGGAGGTTTAAGTACAGTTATTGGCCTAGTAGTCAGAGTTTTGTGTTTACATCAGGGTGGAATTTGTTTGTGAAGGAAAAGAAGGTTAAAGCTAAGGATAGAGTTTTGTTTTATTGGTATGAAGAGGGAGATAAGAGGGGTTCATTATTGATGTGGGTGTTAATCGAGGCGGTCGAGGAGGAGGAGGAGGTGGTGGTGGAGGAATCGGCGGCTAAAAGCTGAAGTTGTTTGGTTCATGGATTGCATAGTTGCGAAGATTGCAATTTAATAAAGATATTATTTTTCAATATACAAATAGAAAACTTGCTAACATGTAGTTATGTCTATGGAATATGACATATTTGTAACTTTACATTCTTTTACTGTTTATTTATTATGATGTAGACAGTTCAAGGGTGACGATGGTGGATCATTTCTTTTTCATAAGTATGAAATCTATTAACCGATATGTAATGGCTAAAATACCAAATTGGCCTATTAAGTGACACACTTAAACCACTATGGCCTAAAAAGTAACCCGGCTGCAAATTGCTGTATAAAGTGACTCACTTAACCAATGACCTCTCTGACGAATTTTACATTTACGCTTTTAATCCTCTCCAAACTTTCTTTCCCCTCCCTCTCTCTCCTCCATCTCTCTCTCTCTCTCTCTCTCTCTCTCTCTCTTTCCCCATCTCCTCCTCCATCTCTCTTTCTCTCCTCCTCCATCTCTCTCCTCCTCCATCTCTCTCCTCCTCCATCTCTTTTCTCCATTTTCCTTCCACTCCGACCTCTTTGATTCCCATGGGGGTCTGTCTCTTGAAGGAGACAATGAGGAGGGAAGGGGGGAGGGGAGGAGAGAGTGGTTTTGTTTTGGGAAGGAGACAACCAGGGAGGGAGAGAGAGAGATGGAGAGGGAGGGGAGAGAGATGAGGAGGGATGGGAGGAGAGAGAAAGAAAGTGAGGTTTAAGGAAACAATGGAAAAGGGGGGAGAGAGAGATGGAGGGAGGAGGAGGGAGGGAGAAAGAGAGATGGAGGAGGGAGGGAGGGAGGGGGAGAGAAATAGAGGTTTAAGATGATGCATCAAGCAACAAGAAATAGTTACTTTATGCACGTTTGAGGTGGCTAGTGATGGGTTCATGGTTCCTCATAAGTCATAAATATGGTGAGAAAAGTCCGTGGTTGGTTTTGTTTTCAGAATTTGTTTTATGTCGGTTTCCTCTTTTGGTAGATAACTGTTTTGAGCTTGTTTTACTGATCTAGAGTTTATGAATGATGTGTTGATACAATATAGCTATAACTAAAAGAACTCTTACCAGCTACCATAGAGATTATATGGCATAGTTTATGGCATATGATACTATTTTGAGAAAGTGCTGCTAGAGAAGATCTACATCTAAAGTTTTTATTAGTTTGATCTTGGTAAAATAATGACTACCATACCAAATATTTCAACATATATCTTATAGAAGTTATTAGTGTGTGTCTATAATAGCCAAAAAAATGAAGAATAAAATGAGCTTACCATAGAAGCAGTAGAATACCATGTGATGATTTTGTTCCGTGTTTATAAAAATCCAATGTAATCACAAAATATATTTAGGGCATGCCAGGAGGCAAGAGGATGGATGTGAACCTATTGCAGAAAGTTGACATCCAGCTCAGTTTCACAACATGGATCTGCCACCTTATGTGAAGAGCATGCAGACAGATGTGGTTATTGTTTTAGAAGAACACAACTTTTAGAAATTAATGGGAGGATGATTTTGGTGCAAAGGTCAGCATCCTTCGTTTCCTATGATTAAAGAAAGGAATCAATAGAATGAGTCTAGTAACTATTTCAGATAGATGTGAATTCCTCTCATTAGGTTTAGTATCTGGATTTTGGTAACTACAAATTCTATCTTTAGTTTGAATGGCTGGTATGCAAAGGTGTTTTTAGCAAATATGTTTCCTTTTGATGAATAAATATTTTGACAAAACCAACTATAGCCTTTTACTCTTTTCATATAAATGGGTGCTTATAATCCAGAATACCCTTTTCAGGTGAAATTTTTTATATTGGACAATTTATATAATAGAAATCTGACAAGCTATGATTTGTATTTATGATTGTAAACACCACAAACTCAAGAAGCTGAAAGGAAGTTTATCCTGATGCATTACCTTCTATTATTATGTGTTGTTGTGTTTCCAACGAAACTTCACACGGTTTTATGAGGATACTTATAGAACTGGAACTGGAATGGAACTATAGGGTCTCTTTTACTTAAATTTCTGGCACATTTGCCTTAGGTAGCGAGGAAAACTGTTTGATGCCCGAGCCATCATCTAGTTGAAATTTATGATTAGCTATTTTCTGATATTTGTGCTAGCTAATCGATGGAACTAGCTGGTGTCAATCGTGCAATGGAGATTTCTGTTTCAATAGATCTTTTGGCACTGGTTTGTAAAAAGAAACTCGTAAAATGGACCAGAATGCAAGTTTTATCAGTTTTTACTTAGGCATGTTAACCAATTGGTTGTTAAGGGCTCATCTATAAGGACCATGAGATGTGTTTTCTTTGCTTCACAATGCAACATGAGCCATAAATGAACTTTCCCTTTTATCTTTTCTAATGCAAGTTGACAGTTTCTCACACACGAGAGAGCTGCCATGGGGCTTTTTCTCGTTATCTGGTATGTTGACATGGTTGGCGTTGACTGCTCCTTGTGTATAGTCTCTTCCTCCACATCAAAACTCTGGCAAGGGTTGTGGCAAGGGTTGAATGTTATAGTTTTCTACTTAACATGTTGTCACCTGCTGTTTGAGCACTTTGAATGGATTGAAACTAAAGCTATTTTACTACAACTTTTTCTTCTAAAATCCAATTTCAATACATGTGTGATAGGATTTGAACCCAATGCGCTATGATACCATATTAAAGTCTCTGTCACTACTCCAAAACTCGAAAGTTTGGCGCTTGAGGGTAATAATTTATACTCTTTAAGTCTTAACAATGTACATTTAAAAAAAATGCATACATAGATAGTTGGAGATTAGGATATATGTCCATGATAATCTGGAGAGGATATGATGGACTCTTGCCAAGGAGGTGATGTGATCGTGTTGAGTGGTGTATTGCCTGTATTGATTGTTTCACTTTCGGTCCATCAGCCATTTGTAGTGATTGGATGTTCATGTGAAATGTTGCAACATCTGAGATGGTATATCAAGTCTTTTCTGACAATTAATATTAGCAAAAGCCATATTCTGTACTTTGTGGATTACATTGGGCGAGCATATAACATGGTCTTAGTTTGCAATCAGAGCAAATTCAACTATGTGCTTAAAGTTCTGAGCTAACTCGTGTATCTCTCTGCTCTGATGTGAAGTGATAAGGTCATTACCCTTGACATGTTTATATTGATTATTGAAAAGTCAAGTAACCTTTGTGGTTGACATAAAATAGTAAAGCCTGTCATGGTTCCCTTTTGTGTAGTAAGAATAATGTGTTCTTCTCTATCCAGTTCCTAATCCTTTTAACTGCATGTGACTATGCTCCTTTCTGATGAGTTACTGAGACGTGCATTTTAAAGAAATTTAATAGATGTAATTTGATTTTTCACGGCTGTTCTATTGTATGCACACCTTTTTACTGGTGCAGGTTGTCAGCTTCAAGGACCCCGTGATGCTTGTGCAGCAATTGCTCGGAATCATACAAGACATGGTTAGAACATGAGGCGAGGACTGATGACATTACACTTATTATTGTACACATTAAAGACATGGGTAATGTATGTTCAACTTCCTTTATGCTGTCTGATTAGACTGATTTCATGATATTACTCAGTTAGCTGATTACTTGCCTTCGTAAAAATCGTATTAGTTGGACTCTGCGGAGGAAGTAAGTCAAATCAGCTTGAGACCTTCTCCAATGACATCTGGGGAGGGATATAGATTTCAAAGTACAGGCACAGGAACTTTTCATGCAAGGAGGGGTAGTAGCATCACTGAGCTTCAGGCTTTTTCTGACTTCACAGCAACAGAACGGAGCCCTGCCTGTGTTGCTCCTTCACCAGAGCAGACATTATCCTTCAAAACAGTAAATATATATATATATATATATACACATACATGCTTTTGTTTTTGTTTTTGTTTTTTTGTTTTTGTTTTTTAATATCTCTTATATGCCTGTTTTTTTACTAACTTTTGGTTTCATCTCTATGACTATTATCCAGTGATGAAACCAGAATGTTTGGCTCAAGTTGCTTAGTGGTTCATTCTATCTCGCAAGGTATTTCTTATTCTAACAATCCCAATCTTGATTATATGGTTATTCTCTGGGTAGTTTCAATTTCATTGTGTATTCAACTGGTTTTCTCAAGCAAAATCAGTACCAGGACCTCGGTTTAATTTTCAATCCAAAACAAAGGCAATAACAATTTTTTTAGGCATAACATCTAACTGCATTGACAAGAAGCATATTAACTTTTTCACATTGTTACCATGGTTGGCAGAGTAACTGAATGCAACATGTTGACTACTGACTCCAATTCTATCTCCACATCTGCATCCAAAGCATCTGGCGTATTGGAGCTCAACTTGATCGCATTTGGTCCCTTTTTCATTAGACGTTATTTCTCCAAGATCTGTACATAACATTTGTAAGCATTTGCTGATTTGAGATAAGGTGGCCTCTTTAAGTAGGAGGCCCATTCCACGATATGATGAACACACTGGCACGACGAGGAGTCGGCAACCCTGATTGCTTCGCGAGGTTTGGAAGCTAGCAATAAGATGAGGAACTTTGTATGAGAAGAAAAATATGGTTGTATGATTCTTTGGTGACAATGTTGGGAAAGTGAGGAGATTTTGGCTGCTGTTGTATAAACTTGAACAGCGAACCATGTATAAAAGTTTCCTGAATTTTATGGTTCTTTCTTTTGATCCGAGTTGTTCACCATAACTGTGGTTCATGATTTTATTTTGTTTTGTTTTATTATTTTGAGAAACTGATGGCTATTATTAGAAAAAATATATCGTCACGATTAAAACCTGGATTTTTCCAATATTTGACGAACAACAGCATTGAGTTGTCAGTTTGTGCCCTGAAACATCTCAGGATCACGCCAATCTTGAGAATATAACTGATTACAATTAGTAACAGCGAAATTCCCAAAATAACCAAAGCATGACCATAACTATTCTATTTCGGGCTAAAAACAGCAACTAATTGCTGAAAGTTGTCTTTTTGCCAAGCTATCATCCTATCAAATCTAAATATTTTCTTTCTATTTTTATCCTACAAATATACTACAAAAACATCCTCGGAAATCTTTGCATCGATTACATCTCCCTTCGCAATTAAGACCCAACCCCTCTTCTTGTTCTTCTCTTCAAGCATGTACTCAATGTAAGTCTCTTCCTATGAATTTTTTTACTGATTACAGGTTTTATGTATAATAATACTATGATTTATATCATATAGGATGCCAAACAAAGAAGAAGAAGATTTGCTACAACTTCAGTTAGTTTCTCCCTCAATGAGCTCCTTCATGAACACAAATCTCCCAGTCACCAAATCTAAGTTCAAGGGTGTCATCCCCAACATAACAACCGCTGGGGCGCACAATTATACGTAAATCACGCCCGTATCTGGCTCGGTACATTCGACACAGAACTCCAGGCGCCGCCGCTATGACAGCGCTGCGCTAAAACTCAACCCGGTGTCAACATCCATCGAAATTTCCCGTTAACGGAAATCACCGTGCACGAGCGTACCTTTCAAAAATATGTTAGCACGGAGACCGTGCTGAAAATGATTAAGGTCGGATTATACGAGCAGAAATTTGCCGAGTTTCTCAATTTAGTGAATGTGAGAAAAATTGAGGATAGGAAGTCTGTGTTGTTGTTTGAAAAGGAGTTGACAATGAGTGATGTTGGGAGGTTGAGTAGGCTTGTGGTGCCAAAGAAATTTGCGAAGTATTTCGGAGAGTCTAAAGATTTGTTGGAGTTCAAGGATATTGGAGGTAATTTGTGGAGGTTTAAGTACAGTTATTGGCCTAGTAGTCAGAGTTTTGTGTTTACATCAGGGTGGAATTTGTTTGTGAAGGAAAAGAAGGTTAAAGCTAAGGATAGAGTTTTGTTTTATTGGTATGAAGAGGGAGATAAGAGGGGGTTCATTATTGATGTGGGTGTTAATCGAGAGGCGGTTGAGGAGGAGGAGGAGGTGGTGGTGGAGGAATCGGCGGCTAAAAAGCTGAAGTTGTTTGGTTCATGGATTGCATAGTTGCCAAGATTGTACAATTTAATAAAGATATTATTTTTCAATATACAAATAGAAAACTTGCTAACATGTAGTTATGTCTATGGAATATGACATATTTGTAACTTTACATTCTTTTACTGTTTATTTATTATGATGTAGACAGTTCAAGGGTGACGATGGTGGATCATTTTTTTTCAGATAAGTATGAAATCTATTAACCGATATGTAATGGCTAAAATAATTAATTATCGTGACGGTCTAATGATCTCTGAGATTTCGACGGATCCATCGGATCTGCCTGATGATTGATTCTCATCTCCATCTCGACCAACTCCTCTTTTTCATCTCCATCCTTTCTCCTTTTTCCACATTTTTCCTCCATTCCTTCCAATTCTTCCTTCCATCTCTTTCTCTCCTCCCTCCTCCATCTCTTTCTCTCCCCATCCATCTTCCATCTCTCCTCCTCTCCTCCATCTCCTCCTCCTCCATCTCTCTTTTCTCCCCATTGTCTCCATTCCTCCTCAAAACAATGGGGAGGGAGGGAGAGAGATGGAGAGGGAGGGGAGAGATGGAGGAGGGATGGAGGAGAGAGAAAGAAAGTGTGTTTGGAAGGAAACAATGGAAAAGGGGAGAGAGAGATGGAGGGAGGAGGAGGGAGGGGAGAGAAAGAGAGATGGAGGAGGGAGGAGGGAGGGGAGAGAAAGAGAGATGGAGGAGGGAGGGGAGAGAAAGAAAGGAAGACGGAATGGAATGAAGATGGAAGGATGGAATGAAGGGAATAATGGACAGTCATTCATATATATGCACCCTAAGAATCCTTTTTAGTTACATTGTATGACATTATATTGCATGAAAATATCAACAAGAAATAAGAATTCAAACAACCAATTACTTAATACTCTTACACCACACAACTCAATCTATTTGCTGCAATGAAAGTACACCACAATCATATTCAACAGCAGCACTTATCTTAGGATAGAAAAACCTATAGAAAACATAATCCCTGAAAACCCTAACAGCCCGAGACCAAATCCCCGACCCACCTTGTTGTACCCAACCCGCTAAGGACGAGCCCATAACAAGACCCGAAACCCGCCATCTCCTCTCCTTAACATACTTCTCCATTCCCTCAACTTTCTTCAAGACTCTCCCTTGATCTTATTACATGTCCGATGTTTCTTGCAAGCAGGACTGCGTCCTCGAGCGCGGAGCAGCCACCCTGACCGAGGTCAGGAGTCATTGGATGCATTGCATCCCCTGCCACCGTGACTGTTCCTCTGAGGTTGGTCCCGGTGAGCACGTCCCATGGAGCCCGGAGCATGAGGGGGGCCCATGTCACTGATGAGAGGTCTGAGTGTTGGACGACATCGAGGTATGTATGAGGAAATTCCTTGGCTAGGTTGTTTATGACTTCTCTTACGATGAGGGAAGGGTCCCTTATGAATTCATCTGCCATGTCCCTTTCTGCAGAAATTAGGAATATTTAGACAAAACCAACTATAGCCTTTTACTCTTTTCATATAAATGGGTGCTTATAATCCAGAATACCCTTTTCAGGTGAAATTTTTATATTGGACAATTTATATAATAGAAATCTGACAAGCTATGATTTGTATTTATGATTGTAAACACCACAAACTCAAGAAGCTGAAAGGAAGTTTATCCTGATGCATTACCTTCTATTATTATGTGTTGTTGTGTTTCCAACGAAACTTCACACGGTTTTATGAGGATACTTATAGAACTGGAACTGGAATGGAACTATAGGGTCTCTTTTACTTAAATTTCTGGCACATTTGCCTTAGGTAGCGAGGAAAACTGTTTGATGCCCGAGCCATCATCTAGTTGAAATTTATGATTAGCTATTTTCTGATATTTGTGCTAGCTAATCGATGGAACTAGCTGGTGTCAATCGTGCAATGGAGATTTCTGTTTCAATAGATCTTTTGGCACTGGTTTGTAAAAAGAAACTCGTAAAATGGACCAGAATGCAAGTTTTATCAGTTTTTACTTAGGCATGTTAACCAATTGGTTGTTAAGGGCTCATCTATAAGGACCATGAGATGTGTTTTCTTTGCTTCACAATGCAACATGAGCCATAAATGAACTTTCCCTTTTATCTTTTCTAATGCAAGTTGACAGTTTCTCACACACGAGAGAGCTGCCATGGGGCTTTTTCTCGTTATCTGGTATGTTGACATGGTTGGCGTTGACTGCTCCTTGTGTATAGTCTCTTCCTCCACATCAAAACTCTGGCAAGGGTTGTGGCAAGGGTTGAATGTTATAGTTTTCTACTTAACATGTTGTCACCTGCTGTTTGAGCACTTTGAATGGATTGAAACTAAAGCTATTTTACTACAACTTTTTCTTCTAAAATCCAATTTCAATACATGTGTGATAGGATTTGAACCCAATGCGCTATGATACCATATTAAAGTCTCTGTCACTACTCCAAAACTCCGAAAGTTTGGTGCGCTTGAGGGTAATAATTTATACTCTTTAAGTCTTAACAATGTACATTTAAAAAAAATGCATACATAGATAGTTGGAGATTAGGATATATGTCCATGATAATCTGGAGAGGATATGATGGACTCTTGCCAAGGAGGTGATGTGATCGTGTTGAGTGGTGTATTGCCTGTATTGATTGTTTCACTTTCGGTCCATCAGCCATTTGTAGTGATTGGATGTTCATGTGAAATGTTGCAACATCTGAGATGGTATATCAAGTCTTTTCTGACAATTAATATTAGCAAAAGCCATATTCTGTACTTTGTGGATTACATTGTGCAGCATATAACATGGTCTTAGTTTGCAATCAGAGCAAATTCAACTATGTGCTTAAAGTTCTGAGCTAACTCGTATCTCTGCTCTGATGTGAAGTGATAAGGTCATTACCCTTGACATGTTTATATTGATTATTGAAAAGTCAAGTAACCTTTGTGGTTGACATAAAATAGTAAAGCCTGTCATGGTTCCCTTTTGTGTAGTAAGAATAATGTGTTCTTCTCTATCCAGTTCCTAATCCTTTTAACTGCATGTGACTATGCTCCTTTCTGATGAGTTACTGAGACGTGCATTTTAAAGAAATTTAATAGATGTAATTTGATTTTTCACGGCTGTTCTATTGTATGCACACCTTTTACTGGTGCAGGTTGTCAGCTTCAAGGACCCCGTGATGCTTGTGCAGCAATTGCTGCGAATCATACAAGACATGGTTAGAACATGAGGCGAGGACTGATGACATTACACTTATTATTGTACACATTAAAGACATGGGTAATGTATGTTCAACTTCCTTTATGCTGTCTGATTAGACTGATTTCATGATATTACTCAGTTAGCTGATTACTTGCCTTCGGTAAAAAATCGTATTAGTTGGACTCTGCGGAGGAAGTAAGTCAAATCAGCTTGAGACCTTCTCCAATGACATCTGGGGAGGGATATAGATTTCAAAGTACAGGCACAGGAACTTTTCATGCAAGGAGGGGTAGTAGCATCACTGAGCTTCAGGCTTTTTCTGACTTCACAGCAACAGAACGGAGCCCTGCCTGTGTTGCTCCTTCACCAGAGCAGACATTATCCTTCAAAACAGTAAATATATATATATATATATATACACATACATGCTTTTGTTTTTGTTTTTGTTTTTTTGTTTTTGTTTTTAATATCTCTTATATGCCTGTTTTTTACTAACTTTTGGTTTCATCTCTATGACTATTATCCAGTGATGAAACCAGAATGTTTGGCTCAAGTTGCTTAGTGGTTCATTCTATCTCTAAGGTATTTCTTATTCTAACAATCCCAATCTTGATTATATGGTTATTCTCTGGGTAGTTTCAATTTCATTGTGTATTCAACTGGTTTTCTCAAGCAAAATCAGTACCAGGACCTCGGTTTAATTTTCAATCCAAAACAAAGGCAATAACAATTTTTTTAGGCATAACATCTAACTGCATTGACAAGAAGCATATTAACTTTTTCACATTGTTACCATGGTTGGCAGAGTAACTGAATGCAACATGTTGACTACTGACTCCAATTCTATCTCCACATCTGCATCCAAAGCATCTGGCGTATTGGAGCTCAACTTGATCGCATTTGGTCCCTTTTTCATTAGACGTTATTTCTCCAAGATCTGTACATAACATTTGTAAGCATTTGCTGATTTGAGATAAGGTGGCCTCTTTAAGTAGGAGGCCCATTCCACGATATGATGAACACACTGGCACGACGAGGAGTCGGCAACCCTGATTGCTTCGCGAGGTTTGGAAGCTAGCAATAAGATGAGGAACTTTGTATGAGAAGAAAAATATGGTTGTATGATTCTTTGGTGACAATGTTGGGAAAGTGAGGAGATTTTGGCTGCTGTTGTATAAACTTGAACAGCGAACCATGTATAAAAGTTTCCTGAATTTTATGGTTCTTTCTTTTGATCCGAGTTGTTCACCATAACTGTGGTTCATGATTTTATTTTGTTTTGTTTTATTATTTTGAGAAACTGATGGCTATTATTAGAAAAAATATATCGTCACGATTAAAAACCTGGATTTTTCCAATATTTGACGAACAACAGCATTGAGTTGTCAGTTTGTGCCCTGAAACATCTCAGGATCACGCCAATCTTGAGAATATAACTGATTACAATTAGTAACAGCGAAATTCCCAAAATAACCAAAGCATGACCATAACTATTCTATTTCGGGCTAAAAACAGCAACTAATTGCTGAAAGTTGTCTTTTTGCCAAGCTATCATCCTATCAAATCTAAATATTTTCTTTCTATTTTTATCCTACAAATATACTACAAAAACATCCTCGGAAATCTTTGCATCGATTACATCTCCCTTCGCAATTAAGACCCAACCCCTCTTCTTGTTCTTCTCTTCAAGCATGTACTCAATGTAAGTCTCTTCCTATGAATTTTTTTACTGATTACAGGTTTTATGTATAATAATACTATGATTTATATCATATAGGATGCCAAACAAAGAAGAAGAAGATTTGCTACAACTTCAGTTAGTTTCTCCCTCAATGAGCTCCTTCATGAACACAAATCTCCCAGTCACCAAATCTAAGTTCAAGGGTGTCATCCCCCAACATAACAACCGCTGGGGCGCACAATTATACGTAAATCACGCCCGTATCTGGCTCGGTACATTCGACACAGAACTCCAGGCCGCCGCCGCCTATGACAGCGCTGCGCTAAAACTCAACCCCGGTGTCAACATCCATCGAAATTTCCCGTTAACGGAAATCACCGTGCACGAGCGTACCTTTCAAAAATATGTTAGCACGGAGACCGTGCTGAAAATGATTAAGGTCGGATTATACGAGCAGAAATTTGCCGAGTTTCTCAATTTAGTGAATGTGAGAAAAATTGAGGATAGGAAGTCTGTGTTGTTGTTTGAAAAGGAGTTGACAATGAGTGATGTTGGGAGGTTGAGTAGGCTTGTGGTGCCAAAGAAATTTGCGAAGTATTTCGGAGAGTCTAAAGATTTGTTGGAGTTCAAGGATATTGGAGGTAATTTGTGGAGGTTTAAGTACAGTTATTGGCCTAGTAGTCAGAGTTTTGTGTTTACATCAGGGTGGAATTTGTTTGTGAAGGAAAAGAAGGTTAAAGCTAAGGATAGAGTTTTGTTTTATTGGTATGAAGAGGGAGATAAGAGGGGGTTCATTATTGATGTGGGTGTTAATCGAGAGGCGGTTGAGGAGGAGGAGGAGGTGGTGGTGGAGGAATCGGCGGCTAAAAAGCTGAAGTTGTTTGGTTCATGGATTGCATAGTTGCCGAAGATTGTACGAATTTAATAAAGATATTATTTTTTCAATATACAAATAGAAAACTTGCTAACATGTAGTTATGTCTATGGAATATGACATATTTGTAACTTTACATTCTTTTACTGTTTATTTATTATGATGTAGACAGTTCGAAGGGTGACGCATGGTGGATCATTTCTTTTTTCGTATAAGTATGAAATCTATTAACTGATATGTAATGGCTAAAATACCAAATTGGCCTATTAAGTGACACACTTAAACCACTATGGCCTAAAAAGTAACTCCGGCGACAATTTGGCCTATAAAGTGACTCACTTAACCAACGAGACCTGCTCCGACGACCGGAATATTTCACATTTACGTTTTAATCCTCTAAAATTTAAAACTTCTTTCTCTTTCCCCCCTCCCTCTCTCCTCCATCTCCTCCTCCATCTCTCTCCTCCTCCATCTCTCTCTCTCTCTTTCCCCATCTCCTCCTCCTCCATCTCTCTCTCTCTCTTTCCCCATCTCTCCTCCTCCATCTCTCTTTTCTCCTCTATCTCCCCTCTCTCCCTCCATCTCCTCCTCCAAAACAATGGGGAGGGAGGGGGAAAGAGAGGGAGGGAGAGAAAGAGAGATAGAGGAGAGGATTTGAGGATGTCTCTTGGAAGGAGACAATGAGGGGAGGGGAAGGGGAGGGGAGAGAGTGTGGTTTTGTTTTGGGAAGGAGACAACCAGGAGGAGAGAGAGAGATGGAGAGGGAGGGAGAGAGAGATGGAGGAGGGATGGAGGAGAGAGAAAGAAAGTGTGTTTGGAAGGAAACAATGGAAAAGGGGAGAGAGAGATGGAGGGAGGAGGAGGGAGGGAGAAAGAGAGATGGAGGAGGGAGGAGGAGGGAGGGAGAGAAAGAGAGAAAGGAGGAAGAGAAGAAGCAAATTTTAAGACTAAAACGAATGAAAATATTTCATCGGATAGGTCAAATTGTCACGAGTTACTTTTAGGCCATAGTGGTTTAAGTGTGTCACTTAATAGGCCAATTTGATATTTTAGCCGATATGTAATATTTCATCATCATCACTATTATTTCGTGTGCTAATAATCATTCATATCATATGTGCACCCTAAGAATCCTTTTTAGTTACATTGTATGACATTATATTGCATGAAAATATCAACAAGAAATAAGAATTCAAACAACCAATTACTTAATACTCTTACACCACACAACTCAATCTATTTGCTGCAATGAAAGTACACCACAATCATATTCAACAGCAGCACTTATCTTAGGATAGAAAACCTATAGAAAACATAATCCCTGAAAACCCTAACAGCCCGAGACCAAATCCCCGACCCACCTTGTTGTACCCAACCCGCTAAGGACGAGCCCATAACAAGACCCGAAACCCGCCATCTCCTCTCCTTAACATACTTCTCCATTCCCTCAACTTTCTTCAAGACTCTCCCTTGATCTTATTACATGTCCGATGTTTCTTGCAAGCAGGACTGCGCCCTCGAAGGAGCAGCCACCCTGACCGAGGTCAGGAGTCATTGGATGCATTGCATCCCCTGCCACCGTGACTGTTCCTCTGAGGTTGGTCCGGTGAGCACGTCCCATGGAGCCCGGAGCATGAGGGGGCCCATGTCACTGATGAGAGGTCTGAGTGTTGGACGACATCGAGGTATGTATGAGGAAATTCCTTGGCTAGGTTGTTTATGACTTCTCTTACGATGAGGGAAGGGTCCCTTATGAATTCATCTGCCATGTCCCTTTCTGCAGAAATTAGGAATATTTAGAAGGTGATTAGGCCCTCTATATAAAATCATACAAAGACAGAGAACGTGACACCTGTCCCAACAACTTGCAATTTAAAATTGGTGTCTGAGCTTATTAGAATATAAAACTATAAACCTCAATGTTTATCACAATTTTGGCAGTTTGATGTAGGGGAAGGGACTTTGAGATGATATCATAGCAACCCAGGTTTAAGTGCTACTGACTACAATTTAAAAGCAGATTTATAAAAAATGACATAGCTATGGTGAATCTAGGTTTTGGCTCTGAGTTACTGGTGCAGTGGAAGCGACTTTTAAGAGCACTGATAGATTATTTTGCTGCTTCTCTTCTTTTTCTTCTTCTTCTTCTTCTTCTTCTTCTCCTTTTCTTTTTCTTTTTTTTTTTGTGTTGGTTGATAACCCAACCCGGAATCGAACCTAAGACCGTGGGAGCCGTATTGGAACCTCCCAACCGTCCGGATCACCGGCGGTGTGTACATTATTTTGCTTTTGCTGATATTTAATTAGTTGCCCTAATGTATACTGATAACATTAATTTAAAATTGGAAGTGTATGCGTCATGTCTTTTACCTCTCGGTAAAGCATAATGTTCTCTAATGATCAAGGCCTAATAAGGCTGGTAGTGACCTTGGAATTTAAAGGTTGTTTGATACACGGACATTTTGAAACAAATACTGCAAGTGTAATTTGTAAAACAAGTTGTACTTGCAGCTTTGTTTCACTATGACTTTAATCCTTTGCAAGTACAGTTACAGAAAAGTATCTCGATTTTGGGAAGGGACAACAGGAGGGAGAGAGAGATGGAGGAGGGAGGAGAGAGAGATGGAGGAGGGATGGAGGAGAGAGAAAGAGTGTGTTTGGAAGGAAACAATGGAAAAGGGGAGAGAGAGATGGAGGAGGGAGGGAGAAAGAGAGATGGAGGAGGGAGGGAGAAAGAGAGATGGAGGAGGAGGAGGGGAAAGAGAAAGAAGTTTAAATGAAGACTAAAACGTAAATGTGAAATATTTCAGTCGCCGGATAGGTCAAATTGTCGCCGGAGTTACTTTTTAGGCCATAGTGGTTTAAGTGTGTCACTTAATAGGCCAATTTGGTATTTTAGCCGATATGTAATATTTCATCATCATCACTATTATTTCGTGTGCTAATAATCATTCATATCATATGTGCACCCTAAGAATCCTTTTTAGTTACATTGTATGACATTATATTGCATGAAAATATCAACAAGAAATAAGAATTCAAACAACCAATTACTTAATACTCTTACACCACACAACTCAATCTATTTGCTGCAATGAAAGTACACCACAATCATATTCAACAGCAGCACTTATCTTAGGATAGAAAAACCTATAGAAAACATAATCCCTGAAAACCCTAACAGCCCGAGACCAAATCCCCGACCCACCTTGTTGTACCCAACCCGCTAAGGACGAGCCCATAACAAGACCCGAAACCCGCCATCTCCTCTCCTTAACATACTTCTCCATTCCCTCAACTTTCTTCAAGACTCTCCCTTGATCTTATTACATGTCCGATGTTTCTTGCAAGCAGGACTGCGTCCTCGAGCGCGGAGCAGCCACCCTGACCGAGGTCAGGAGTCATTGGATGCATTGCATCCCCTGCCACCGTGACTGTTCCTCTGAGGTTGGTCCCGGTGAGCACGTCCCATGGAGCCCGGAGCATGAGGGGGGCCCATGTCACTGATGAGAGGTCTGAGTGTTGGACGACATCGAGGTATGTATGAGGAAATTCCTTGGCTAGGTTGTTTATGACTTCTCTTACGATGAGGGAAGGGTCCCTTATGAATTCATCTGCCATGTCCCTTTCTGCAGAAATTAGGAATATTTAGAAGGTGATTAGGCCCTCTATATAAAATCATACAAAGACAGAGAACGTGACACCTGTCCCAACAACTTGCAATTTAAAATTGGTGCCTGAGCTTATTAGAATATAAAACTATAAACCTCAATGTTTATCACAATTTTGGCAGTTTGATGTAGGGGAAGGGACTTTGAGATGATATCATAGCAACCCAGGTTTAAGTGCTACTGACTACAATTTAAAAGCAGATTTATAAAAAATGACATAGCTATGGTGAATCTAGGTTTTGGCTCTGAGTTACTGGTGCAGTGGAAGCGACTTTTAAGAGCACTGATAGATTATTTTGCTGCTTCTCTTCTTTTTCTTCTTCTTCTTCTTCTTCTTCTTCTCCTTTTCTTTTTTTTTTTTTTTTTTTTTGTGTTGGTTGATAACCCAACCCGGAATCGAACCTAAGACCGTGGGAGCCGTATTGGAACCTCCCAACCGTCCGGATCACCGGCGGTGTGTACATTATTTTGCTTTTGCTGATATTTAATTAGTTGCCCTAATGTATACTGATAACATTAATTTAAAATTGGAAGTGTATGCGTCATGTCTTTTACCTCTCGGTAAAGCATAATGTTCTCTAATGATCAAGGCCTAATAAGGCTGGTAGTGACCTTGGAATTTAAAGGTTGTTTGATACACGGACATTTTGAAACAAATACTGCAAGTGTAATTTGTAAAACAAGTTGTACTTGCAGCTTTGTTTCACTATGACTTTAATCCTTTGCAAGTACAGTTACAGAAAAGTATCTCGATTTTGCAAAAATAATTTGCAATCAAATCCACCCCAAAAAAATTTCGCAAAACGCACCTCATTTTGAAACAAATACTGTAATTGTAATTTGTAAAACAAGTCGTACTTGCAGCTTTATTTCACTATGACTTTTGTCCTTTGCAAGTACAGTTACAAAAAAGTATCTCGTTTTGTAAAAATAATTTGCAATCAAATCCACCACAAAAATTTTCGCAAAAAGCACCTCATTTTCATAATCGTGTTATAAAAGAATAAAAGATATACTTGCAGCAAAGTGAACAGTTGCAACTCTAATGACCTTGGCAAATTGTAACTTCAGTTGCAGTTGCAATTTTCTGCAAACCGGACATCCCCTTAATCACTCATTACCTGTATTCTGACATATGATAATACCAATTTCGGATTATATTCATATATTGTGAAAATTTCGCGACTAATGTGTGATTATATGCAAGGAAAATAATGAGAAAGGAACCAATTAAAGTTTCTCGTTTGAATGAAAGAACTTTACCTCTTTCTTGTAGTAGGATTGGTGATAAACCAATAGATCTCTTTATCATTGAGAGGAATCATACCAGCCCTTTTACCATAAGAAATAAATTGGTTGGCATCATTACTCAACCCATGGCCTTCATCATAAATTGACAATCCACGAACAGCTGATCGGCCAGAATTAATAGGAGTCGTGAGCCCCAACCATTGTGCCACCACAGAATGCACTCCATCACACCCAATCAATACCTAACAATCGCCAATAAATTATGTGGGTAATCAGGATTATAGAAAAAACAATCAACTCATTAGAACTACAAAGATAAATTGAGATATCCATATAGTTTGTTCGTGTTTGATAGCATACGAAATTAGGGATTTACAACGTAAACATCTACTTTATGTAATTGTATGGAACTCTTACATATCATGATAATCATTTACTGTAATTTTTTATTAATGGATCCAACTCAATCAAGAATGCTCATGATTTCGACCAAGTATGTGAATAATAATAACAACTAGGGTTGCTTTGTAAAAGGTTAGCATTAGAGGATGACAAAGCGAAGCAAAGAGAACAGTGAAATGTGCATGATAATGCGCCTATCTATACTACTATATAAAAACTGTGTAGGAAATTTTGAATGAAAGGAGGAAAGTGTCCTTTATTCCACAAAAGACAAGAGGAAATTTTGTCATTCTACGTGAATATTAAATGTTGCATACTTCCTATGCACTATCTCTCTCATACACAATTAATTAAAAACACTTGTAGCACATTCCCTTTCTAACAAACACAATTAAAACTTTACAAGTAAAAGTTTTTGAAAGCAAATCAAGTCCACAGAGTTTTATTTCAAATATAAATTAAAAATAAAATAAAATAATGCAATTATAATTATTAAAGCAAGAATCTCAAATTTTCAAGGGAAATTTTTGTATATCAAATTCAATCTTAAGATTTTTCCTAATCAATGTATACCTTTCACGATGAAATACAATGACAGACAAGAACTATTAGAAGTATTTCTTCAATTACAACATAAACATTTGAAAATTAAAAATTTTTAAAAACAGAAAATTATGGACTCAAAGTATAATCAAATACTGTAATATTAACATTTATAATTATAACTTAAAAACCCTATAACTTAGTTTAAATTAAATATATACCTTATGACTATCTATTTTTCTTTTTAATATAATATTTACAAAAATAAGTTCAAATATTTGGCATGTGCATTTGCGTGCCAAACTGCTAGTTTCTTTTAAGACATAAAATGGCCAAAAAAAACTCAATTATGTCTCCAGGATGAGATTAGCTCATGCAAGGTTTTCACTACTATGTTGAAACCACTATTGTCTTGAAAACCGCTATTGTGAAAATAAAAATTGCAATAGTGGAAATCCTACATTTCCTAGTCTTCGCTTTAAATTGGAATGGACAGCGAGGAATGGGGAAATTGAACCCTCTCCAATTACCACGAAATTGGAGAGCATATGAATCCCATGTTCAAATACAGACTACTCAACTTAAATTTTCATGAAATGCAATTCAATTCTGTATGCATCACATACAGCCTACAGGAGGAGTTAACTAATCTCTATGATCAACTCAGAACCATAAAGTTTCTTAGATGTTGTTTGGATGATAAAATCAATTTATGTAAGCCTGAAAAAATCAGCTTTCTATAAAATCCCAAACTTATATGAACTATTTGTCTTTTATTTGGTTGGACAGAAGGTTTGATGGAAAGTTGAATGTGATTCACTTTCTTCTGGTGTGGCAGCAACTCCTAACGAACTTAATTCAAGATACTACAAAAAAAAAAGGACAAAGGATTTTGTATAGGGTTAAATGCAGATAGACCCCCTATACTATCGCCAAATTGAACTTCTTACCTGTAGTTCTATTGTTACAGATAGAACCGAAAAAAAATTAAGCCTTTTTCGGGTGTCTATTTGCAACAACAGAACTCTTTTAGGGGTTCTATCTGCAACAATAAAACTACAACCTGCAGGGATAGTAAGTTCAATTTGGTGATAGTACATAGGATCTATCCAATTAACCCTTTGAAGATGACAAAATCCTTAGTGTACGATCCACGTTTACCATGTAATTTTGAGAATCCAATGAAAACAAAAGCCCTTAGCAGGAAACAATCAAATCTAAAACCAATTTCATAGTAATAAAGGGGCATTTTACCATTGTTACTTGCTAGGTTCTTAAAAGATGATCAAAAACATAATCTTCTTTTCAGCTACCTTTGTTCTGATGCTTGTTCCATCTTCTAGATGCAGAATGACAATGGTTGATGAATCGTTTAAAACTTCAGTTTTGATTGATGCTAGTTTGGAAGAAAAGCGAATGGTATCCAGTTTCAACTCCTCAGCCAATGCTTCTAACAATGCCTTCCTGTGCACTATCCGTAGTCCCATCCAGCTCCTTGTTCCTCTCCTTATTATTGAAAAATATGGGGAATCAAGAACCTTGTTATTGTTTAAGCATAAATTGCACATAACCCCTCAACTCATATAATTTATTTACGCCTTCTTCAATTTATGAATAAAAGGATGTTCCTTGCAATTTATCTTTGTCAAAAGGCAACTAATAAATGAGTTGAGGGGCATTCAATGCAACTGGAGATATGGATGAGGGGGGATTATGTGCAATTTACCCTTTTATGGTAATTCAAAAAATGTATGTCTTAGAAGAGAAAACATAACTACATAGTTTGAGGTTTGAGATTTTAAAATGTGATCTGTCCTGATGTTAATTAAGGGCGTGTTTGACAACTTCACAAAACTTGTTTAGATGGTACAACATTGGTCCAATATCTTGTTTTTCGTGTGGCAAAAGTTGGCTCCAAATTGAACTAGTTTTTACTTATTCAAAATCTAGCCTCTAAAGTAGTTCTTTTGTGAACTAACGCTTATATTCTTTTGAAACCAACCCTTATATGGTTCAACTTTGGCCTAGTTAACATAAAACTAGTCTAGCCCAATTCTATTTTAAAGTTGTCAAACACACAGATTTCTTCATAAAACTTGAAGCCTATGATTAAGAATGATACTAATGTACATCACTTCAGATAATATCCAAAAATCAGCTAAACAGACTCGATGCTTTTGGTTATAACTATAAACTCAGTAAATTAACGTTTGTATTCTGAGAGAGGAATAAAGTCTCTCTGAATTGTCCTGATTCTACAAATGCATTAAGAAAATTTTTCCAATCTTTTGCATTACAAGCAATGTATTTATTTTTATGCTTTTATCAGATTAATGCCATATGGAATTTTCACATTCTAAGTTTGTCTATTTTCTTTCATTGGCAGTACGAAATTTTAAGTTTAGGGCAAATTGTCTACATTATTACATAAATTGAAGGACTAAGCAATTACAAAGATTTGATGAACTAATATCAAAATAAAAATAATTTAAGGAACTAATATCATAAAACACCCAAAATCCTAAAATAAACTTTTTATCAAGCAACACAAACAAATCAGGTACCTGTTCTGGACAAAATTCAACAGAATCTTCTTCCGGTATCAAGATTTGTGACACTGCCCTATTAACAACACAACCCAACACAGGAAACATTAACAAATGGAAACCTAAACCAATTTCCTATATTCGTTGATTATAAAGAGACAAATAAATTACCTTTCCATCAGTGGGTAGGTCGAGGTGAGCTTCTGAGCGACTCCAACAGCATCAAGCGCACGCCAAGCATTAGGATACAAGATGAGGGCTGAGCCGGTGGTTCTGAGCTCATCTGATCTCTCAAGCACAAGGCTTTGAACACCCAGTCTCTGGAGCATGGCGCCGCTTAGCCCGCAATCCCTCCTACAATCACCACCTCTTGCTCTTCCGCCATTGGCTTGATTGTTTTGCTCTCAGATCTCTCTTTCTTGAGATTATGATTCAATGATTATGATTCAATGAGTTTGTCCACATGGCAGTGTGATTAACAGAGAAGTTTAAGACTTTAAAGGGGATTATGAAAGGTTTAACAACACATGGTTATTGTAGTATAGTAAGGACAAATTTAGTTGGCAACTTGGCGGAGAATCCATAGCAGCTGGATTATATTATTGGAGAGAAAAATAAGAGTTCACTCTCCAAGTCATCAATTAGCTGATTTATTCTAGAGGGTTTTGATATTGGTTCCATGATTCTTCTCATCTTAAAATACATCTTGAAAAGACTTAAAGTACAGAGTAATTCCCAAACTCCTCATGTCATCCAGCACTTGATCATAGAAATTCCTACTTTCCAACCAAGTAAAACCATCAGATTATCCAGTAGCATACATTGTGGTATCAACCAGAATATACAGATAGAGCACAAAAGGATAGCCCTAATTGGACAATACATGAGCCTAAAATTGTGTGATATCATTTAGGTAAGTGATCGGTTGATTTGATGTCCTAATTGACATTTTGTAGAGCAACTTGCAAACAGCATGCAGCACGAAGAAGGAATTTCATTTAATTTCTTTTCTCATGGAAATTCTCTGTGAAAGAAAACTTCAAAAGAAAGTTACAATCTAGGGCTGCCTAGGACCCCACAAGTGCTTCTTCAACATAGTTTGATCAGTTGAAATCATAATGCTTCTATTTTCTCAAAATTTATAAGACGATAAGTATCCACTATTGTAGTAGAACCATTATGCATTTCCTATAGATGCTTGCTATGATCTACAAATAAACATATCACTATATATATATATATATATATATATATATATATATATATATATATATATATATATATATATATATATATATATATATATATATATATATATATATATATGCAATTTGAGCATGCCTCAAATTGTTGACAAATAATGAGACTCGTGAATGAACAAACTATCCAGTATTTAGGGACACAAGCTTCCTTTTGATCGACCCTGCTTGAGGTCAGAGAAATGAAGGGAACAAGCTATCCAAACAAAAAGTGTCCATGCTTATCACCAGTCCATCTCACGAAAAGAGTACTACTACATGAGATATAATTCCCAAGGCTAACCAGAATAATCAAAACAGAAACAAGTATCCACAATGAACATATAAATAATCAGAACAGGATCTTGACCAGGAAACAAGAATGATCTGCGCTTCACGAGCACGCTCACGCCAAACAAAAGAAGCATAATGATAACTGATAAGCTTGCTACCTACGGTAGGCATCTAAAAGTGCAAGTCAGAAGACAGCAAAACTAAACTCGGTCATTTGGTTTTGATTGAGCTCCAAAACGCTTGATAAAACATGGAACAAAAATTCAACAGAGGGAGCACCGAAGGAGGTATATCATGAACACAGGCATGTTTACTTTTGAATAGCAATCCTCTAAGTGCACAAAATTAAAAACATGGTCACGATTGAAATAATAGTGGTATGCAAAAGTTCCTTCCTACATCTCAGAACAATAATGATAACAAAACACAAGGGTAAAGTACCCTACTTCAAAAAGCATAAAACATAGAAGAATTGAAGAACCAATAAGAACCATAAGACCCTGAACTTGAAAAGCTTGTACTACGAGAATGATAGCGACAATAAGAATGGAAAGCCACAAATCTGTAATTTAAAGTGTATTACTAGAGTATAACCAGGTCATGAACAGGATTCAGGATTCAGCTTCCACAGTCAAAATCTCCTAAGGATTCAGCCAAGGCACTCTGATGCCATTTGACATGGAAAAGCGTATTCAACAAATACCTACAGTGAGAACTGCACAAATGGAGTTCACATATCCTCATCCTCACTGTCCTCATCATACTCGGTACTCCTCATCTTCAGATTCATCTTCTGCCCTAGGTTCTAGCAATGTCTTCATGTCAAATGATGGTTCTGCTTCCATTTCCTCAATCCCTATCGAATCATAGCTCATTCGTTCTTCAAACTTTCCATCCGTGCAATTGAGTAGCCATCCCAGGGAGCACTTCAAGCCCTTCTTGGCTATCATCTGATGCCTAGGCTTTATCGTAGATTCAAGACTATAAGTAAAGTAAGCAGGAAATTCCACCAAATCTTCTAAATCCCTGTCCATCTCCATCTGAAAATACTCGAAGCTCATGCTCATAATATCGACATTCAAAGCAAGTATTTGGGGGCATCCAACCACCATCTTGCTGACTTGCTTCAACGAAAAGCCACACTTTTTCAGGAAGTCAACATGCTTCAATACAGTCGCACGACCAAGACTAACAGTCTGAGGCATTTTCTCAATCATTTTCCCTAATTCATCACGACCCGCCAACATATTGGATTCGAACAAACTTAGCTGAGAAACAAGCTTAGTATTCAACTCAATCCCCATAATCTCAGGATACTGTGCTATAACTGAATCCAATGACTCTCTCCTAACACCAAACTCCACAAGAGCCTCGACATTAGGCTTCACTTTATCCTCCAACCCGAATCCAAGAATATGGGGGCTCTTCTCTATCAATCTCGCAACAGCCAGCCTAGGTAACCCTAAGGTCTCAAGATACTTTCGGCGAGGCTTGATCATTCGCAACCCGCATACCTAATATCTCGGATACGGTAAGAACTCTCCCAACTTCTCTTCTTGCAACTCCAATCCCCACCAAATAAGCTACCGAAGTGCTCATCGTCCCCTCTAGTTTGAACCCTAGAACCTCCGGGTACCTCTCCAAAACCCTAGGAACGTCAACAGGCCTAATATCCAACCCCTGCAAGTACTTAACCACTGGCTTAAGATCAACCACCACGCTCGAATGCAGAACCTGAGGGTACCTTCTCAAGAATTCAGTAATCCCCGACTTCCTAACCCCTAAAGTACCAAGATAATCGAGCACGGAATCATGTTCTTCTTCACACTACACCCTACAGGAGGAGTTAACTAATCTCTATGATCAACTCAGAACCATAAAGTTTCTTAGATGTTGTTTGGATGATAAAATCAATTTATGTAAGCCTGAAAAATCAGCTTTCTATAAAATCCCAAACTTATATGAACTATTTGTCTTTTATTTGGTTGGACAGAAGGTTTGATGGAAAGTTGAATGTGATTCACTTTCTTCTGGTGTGGCAGCAACTCCTAACGAACTTAATTCAAGATACTACAAAAAAAAAAGGACAAAGGATTTTGTATAGGGTTAAATGCAGATAGACCCCCTATACTATCGCCAAATTGAACTTCTTACCCCTGTAGTTCTATTGTTACAGATAGAACCCGAAAAAAAAATTCGCCTTTTTCCGGGTGTCTATTTGCAACAACAGAACTCTTTTAGGGGGTTCTATCTGCAACAATAAAACTACAACCTGCAGGGATAGTAAGTTCAATTTGGTGATAGTACATAGGATCTATCCGCAATTAACCCTTTTGAAGATGACAAAATCCTTAGTGTACGATCCACGTTTACCATGTAATTTTGAGAATCCAATGAAAACAAAAGCCCTTAGCAGGAAACAATCAAATCTAAAACCAATTTCATAGTAATAAGGGGCATTTTACCATTGTTACTTGCTAGGTTCTTAAAAGATGATCAAAAACATAATCTTCTTTTCAGCTACCTTTGTTCTGATGCTTGTTCCATCTTCTAGATGCAGAATGACAATGGTTGATGAATCGTTTAAAACTTCAGTTTTGATTGATGCTAGTTTGGAAGAAAAGCGAATGGTATCCAGTTTCAACTCCTCAGCCAATGCTTCTAACAATGCCTTCCTGTGCACTATCCGTAGTCCCATCCAGCTCCTTGTTCCTCTCCTTATTATTGAAAAATATGGGGAATCAAGAACCTTGTTATTGTTTAAGCATAAATTGCACATAACCCCTCAACTCATATAATAGCTTTAAACTTCTTCAATTTATGAATAAAAGGGATGTTCCTTGCAATTTATCTTTGTCAAAAGGCAACTAATAAATGAGTTGAGGGGCATTCAATGCAACTGGAGATATGGATGAGGGGGATTATGTGCAATTTACCCTTTATGGTAATTCAAAAATGTATGTCTTAGAAGAGAAAACATAACTACATAGTTTGAGGATTGAGATTTTAAAATGTGATCTGTCCTGATGTTAATTAAGGGTGTTTGACAACTTCACAAAACTTGTTTAGATGGTACAACATTGGTCCAATATCTTGTTTTTCGTGGTGGCAAAAGTTGGCTCCAAATTGAACTAGTTTTTACTTATTCAAAATCTAGCCTCTAAAGTAGTTCTTTTGTGAACTAACGCTTATATTCTTTTGAAACCAACCCTTATATGGTTCAACTTTGGCCTAGTTAACATAAAACTAGTCTAGCCCAATTCTATTTTAAAGTTGTCAAACACACAGATTTCTTCATAAAACTTGAAGCCTATGATTAAGAATGATACTAATGTACATCACTTCAGATAATATCCAAAAATCAGCTAAACAGACTCGATGCTTTTGGTTATAACTATAAACTCAGTAAATTAACGTTTGTATTCTGAGAGAGGAATAAAGTCTCTGAATTCGTCCTGATTCTACAAATGCATTAAGAAAATTTTTCCAATCTTTTGCATTACAAGCAATGTATTTATTTTTATGCTTTTATCAGATTAATGCCATATGGAATTTTCACATTCTAAGTTTGTCTATTTTCTTTCATTGGCAGTACGAAATTTTAAGTTTAGGGCAAATTGTCTACATTATTACATAAATTGAAGGACTAAGCAATTACAAAGATTTGATGAACTAATATCAAAATAAAAATAATTTAAGGAACTAATATCATAAAACACCCAAAATCCCTGAAAACCCTAACAGCCCGAGACCAAATCCCCGACCCACCTTGTTGTACCCAACCCGCTAAGGACGAGCCCATAACAAGACCCGAAACCCGCCATCTCCTCTCCTTAACATACTTCTCCATTCCCTCAACTTTCTTCAAGACTCTCCCTTGATCTTATTACATGTCCGATGTTTCTTGCAAGCAGGACTGGCCCTCGAGGCGGAGCCACCCTGACCGAGGTCAGGAGTCATTGGATGCATTGCATCCCCTGCCACCGTGACTGTTCCTCTGAGGTTGGTCCCGGTGAGCACGTCCCATGGAGCCCGGAGCATGAGGGGGGCCCATGTCACTGATGAGAGGTCTGAGTGTTGGACGACATCGAGGTATGTATGAGGAAATTCCTTGGCTAGGTTGTTTATGACTTCTCTTACGATGAGGGAAGGGTCCCTATGAATTCATCTGCCATGTCCCTTTCTGCAGAAATTAGGAATATTTAGAAGGTGATTAGGCCCTCTATATAAAATCATACAAAGACAGAGAACGTGACACCTGTCCCAACAACTTGCAATTTAAAATTGGTGTCTGAGCTTATTAGAATATAAAACTATAAACCTCAATGTTTATCACAATTTTGGCAGTTTGATGTAGGGGAAGGGACTTTGAGATGATATCATAGAACCCGGGTTTAAGTGCTACCGACTACAATTTAAAAGCGATTTATAAAAATGACATAGCTATGGTGAATCTAGGTTTTGGCTCGAGTTATCAAAGGGAAGCGACTTTAAGAGACCGATAGATTATTTTGTCTCTTTTTTTCTTCTTCTTCTTCTTCTTCTTCTCCTTTTTCTTTTTTTTTTTTTGTGTTGGTTGATAACCCAACCCGGATCGAACCTAAGACCGTGGGAGCCGTATTGGAACCTCCCAACCGTCCGGATCACCGGCGGTGTGTACATTATTTTGCTTTTGCTGATATTTAATTAGTTGCCCTAATGTATACTGATAACATTAATTTAAAATTGGAAGTGTATGCGTCATGTCTTTTACCTCTCGGTAAAGCATAATGTTCTCTAATGATCAAGGCCTAATAAGGCTGGTAGTGACCTTGGAATTTAAAGGTTGTTTGATACACGGACATTTTGAAACAAATACTGCAAGTGTAATTTGTAAAACAAGTTGTACTTGCAGCTTTGTTTCACTATGACTTTAATCCTTTGCAAGTACAGTTACAGAAAAGTATCTCGATTTTGCAAAAATAATTTGCAATCAAATCCACCCAAAAAATTTCAAAACGCACCTCATTTTGAAACAAATACTGTAATTGTAATTTGTAAAACAAGTCGTACTTGCAGCTTTATTTCACTATGACTTTTGTCCTTTGCAAGTACAGTTACAAAAAGTATCTCGTTTTGTAAAAATAATTTGCAATCAAATCCACCACAAAAATTTTCGCAAAAGCACCTCATTTTCATAATCGTGTTATAAAAGAATAAAAGATATACTTGCAGCAAAGTGAACAGTTGCAACTCTAATGACCTTGGCAAATTGTAACTTCAGTTGCAGTTGCAATTTTCTGCAAACCGGACATCCCTTAATCACTCATTACCTGTATTCTGACATATGATAATACCAATTTCGGATTATATTCATATATTGTGAAAATTTCACACTAATGTGTGATTATATGCAAGGAAAATAATGAGAAAGGAACCAATTAAAGTTTCTCGTTTGAATGAAAGAACTTTACCTCTTCTTGTAGTAGGATTGGTGATAAACCAATAGATCTCTTTATCATTGAGAGGAATCATACCACTTTACCATAAGAAATAAATTGGTTGGCATCATTACTCAACCCATGACCTTCATGATAAATTGACAATCCACCGAACAGCATCGCCGAATTAATAGGAGTCGCGAGCCCCAACCATTGTGCCACCACAGAATGCACTCCATCACACCCAATCAATACCTAACAATCACCAATAAATTATTGGATAGTCAGGATTATAGAAAAACAATCAACTCATTAGAACTACAAAGATAAATTGAGATATCCATATAGTTTGTTCGTGTTTGATAGCATACGAAATTAGGGATTTACAACGTAAACATCTACTTTATGTAATTGTATGGAACTCTTACATATCATGATAATCATTTACTGTAATTTTTATTAATGGATCCAACTCAATCAAGAATGCTCATGATTTCGACCAAGTATGTGAATAATAATAACAACTAGGGTTGCTTTGTAAAAGGTTAGCATTAGAGGATGACAAAGCGAAGCAAAGAGAACAGTGAAATGTGCATGATAATGCGCCTATCTATACTACTATATAAAAACTGTGTAGGAAATTTTGAATGAAAGGAGGAAAGTGTCCTTTATTCCACAAAAGACAAGAGGGAAATTTTGTCATTCTACGTGAATATTAAATGTTGCATACTTCCTATGCACTATCTCTCTCATACACAATTAATTAAAAACACTTGTAGCATATTCCCTTTCTAACAAACACAATTAAAACTTTACAAGTAAAAGTTTTTGAAAGCAAATCAAGTCCACAGAGTTTTATTTCAAATATAAATTAAAAATAAAATAAAATAATGCAATTATAATTATTAAAGCAAGAATCTCAAATTTTCAAGGGAAATTTTTGTATATCAAATTCAATCTTAAGATTTTTCCTAATCAATGTATACCTTTCACGATGAAATACAATGACAGACAAGAACTATTAGAAGTATTTCTTCAATTACAACATAAACATTTGAAAATTAAAAATTTTTAAAAACAGAAAATTATGGACTCAAAGTATAATCAAATACTGTAATATTAACATTTATAATTATAACTTAAAAACCCTATAACTTAGTTTAAATTAAATATATACCTTATGACTATCTATTTTTCTTTTTAATATAATATTTACAAAAATAAGTTCAAATATTTGGCATGTGCATTTGCACGCCAAACTGCTAGTTTCTTTTAAGACATAAAATGGCCAAAAACTCAATTATGTCTCCGGATGAGATTAGCTCATGCAAGGTTTTCACTACTATGTTGAAACCACTATTGTCTTGAAACCCTATTGTGAAAATAAAATTGCAATGGTGGAAATCCTACATTTCTTAGTCTTCGCTTTAAATTGAATGGACAGCGAGGAATGGGGAATTGAACCCTCTCCAATTACCAAATTGAGAGCATGAACAGTAAATAGCGGTAAATAGCCCCTAGCTAATAGCGTTAGTCCCTTGCTATTATCGGTGACATTGATATGAGAAGCGCCAATAGCCCATAGCATTGAATAGGGCGATTGCGAAAAGCTTGACTATGGTTTGAGGTTTATTTTTAAAATTAAACTCAACTACATCCCATCATCGCGATTTCACCGCTATTTAAAAGCAATTTGAGGTTTATTTTTAAATTAAACCCGATCTAACCATTGATCCCACCTGCGATTTCCGAGATCCGCCACCTCCATAGCCTCCGACACTCTCCTCAACATCACTCTTGCTATGAGCTCCTTCAGAAGTCCTCTCATCACTCATCTTCAAGATGATGACTTTGGCTCCTCCTCCATGGATATGTGACGGTTACATATCTATTTCATATTTAGAATCTCTTTAAATCATCAAATATGCACTTTAGATTTTCAGATTTTCTTTAATTTTCTTTCTTTAATATTTATACATATCTAAATTAGACCGCTATTTGACTTTGCTTTTAGCTATTTTGTAATAGCCCAAATAGCAGCGATGCTCATCTGACGCTATCCGCTATCGATAACCTTGCATATGAATCCCATGTTCAAATACAGACTACTCAACTTAAATTTTCATGAAATGCATTCAATTCTGTATGCATCACACAGCCTACAGGAGGAGTTAACTAATCTCTATGATCAACTCAGAACCATAAAGTTTCTTAGATGTTGTTTGGATGATAAAATCAATTTATGTAAGCCTGAAAAATCAGCTTTCTATAAAATCCCAAACTTATATGAACTATTTGTCTTTTATTTGGTTGGACAGAAGGTTTGATGGAAAGTTGAATGTGATTCACTTTCTTCTGGTGTGGCAGCAACTCCTAACGAACTTAATTCAAGATACTAAAAAAAAAGGACAAAGGAGTATAGGGTTAAATGCAGATAGACTATACTATCGCCAAATTGAACTTCTTCCCTGTAGTTCTATTGTTACAGATAGAACCCAAAAAAATTCGCTTTTTTCCGGTGTCTGTTTGCAACAACAGAACTCTTTTAGGGGTTCTATCTGCAACAATAAAACTACAACCTGCAGGGATAGTAAGTTCAATTTGGTGATAGTACATAGGATCTATCCGCAATTAACCCTTTGAAGATGACAAAATCCTTAGTGTACGATCCACGTTTACCATGTAATTTTGAGAATCCAATGAAAGCAAAAGCCCTTAGCAGGAAACAATCAAATCTAAAAACCAATTTCATAGTAATAAAGGGGCATTTTTACCATTGTTACTTGCTAGGTTCTTAAAAGATGATCAAAAACATAATCTTCTTTTCAGCTACCTTTGTTCTGATGCTTGTTCCATCTTCTAGATGCAGAATGACAATGGTTGATGAATCGTTTAAAACTTCAGTTTTGATTGATGCTAGTTTGGAAGAAAAGCGAATGGTATCCAGTTTCAACTCCTCAGCCAATGCTTCTAACAATGCCTTCCTGTGCACTATCCGTAGTCCCATCCAGCTCCTTGTTCCTCTCCTTATTATTGAAAAATATGGGGAATCAAGAACCTTGTTATTGTTTAAGCATAAATTGCACATAACCCCTCAACTCATATAATAGCTTTAACTTCTTCAATTTATGAATAAAAGGGATGTTCCTTGCAATTTATCTTTGTCAAAAGGCAACTAATAAATGAGTTGAGGGGCATTCAATGCAACTGGAGATATGGATGAGGGGGATTATGTGCAATTTACCCTTTATGGTAATTCAAAAATGTATGTCTTAGAAGAGAAAACATAACTACATAGTTTGAGGATTGAGATTTTAAAATGTGATCTGTCCTGATGTTAATTAAGGGCGTGTTTGACAACTTCACAAAACTTGTTTAGATGGTACAACATTGGTCCAATATCTTGTTTTTCGTGTGGCAAAAGTTGGCTCCAAATTGAACTAGTTTTTACTTATTCAAAATCTAGCCTCTAAAGTAGTTCTTTTGTGAACTAACGCTTATATTCTTTTGAAACCAACCCTTATATGGTTCAACTTTGGCCTAGTTAACATAAAACTAGTCTAGCCCAATTCTATTTTAAAGTTGTCAAACACACAGATTTCTTCATAAAACTTGAAGCCTATGATTAAGAATGATACTAATGTACATCACTTCAGATAATATCCAAAAATCAGCTAAACAGACTCGATGCTTTGGGTTATAACTATAAACTCAGTAAATTAACGTTTGTATTCTGAGAGAGGAATAAAGTCTCTCTGAATTCGTCCTGATTCTACAAATGCATTAAGAAAATTTTTCCAATCTTTTGCATTACAAGCAATGTATTTATTTTTATGCTTTTATCAGATTAATGCCATATGGAATTTTCACATTCTAAGTTTGTCTATTTTCTTTCATTGGCAGTACGAAATTTTAAGTTTAGGGCAAATTGTCTACATTATTACATAAATTGAAGGACTAAGCAATTACAAAGATTTGATGAACTAATATCAAAATAAAAATAATTTAAGGAACTAATATCATAAAACACCCAAAATCCTTAAATAAACTTTTTATCAAGCAACACAAACAAATCAGGTACCTGTTCTGGACAAAATTCAACAGAATCTTCTTCCCGGTATCAAGATTTGTGACACTGCCCCTATTAACAACACAACCCAACACAGGAAACATTAACAAATGGAAACCTAAACCAATTTCCTATATTCGTTGATTATAAAAGAGACAAATAAATTACCTTTCCATCAGTGGGTAGGTCGAGGTGAGCTTCTGAGCGACTCCAACAGCATCAAGCGCACGCCAAGCATTAGGATACAAGATGAGGGCTGAGCCGGTGGTTCTGAGCTCATCTGATCTCTCAAGCACAAGGCTTTGAACACCCAGTCTCTGGAACGCCAGCGCCGTTGCTAGCCCCGCAATCCCTCCGCCTACAATCACCACCTCTTGCTCTTCCGCCATTGGCTTGATTGTTTTGCTCTCAGATCTCTCTTTCTTGAGATTATGATTCAATGAGTTTGTCCACATGGCAGTGTGATTAACAGAGAAGTTTAAGACTTTAAAGGGGGATTATGAAAGGTTTAACAACACATGGTTATTGTAGTATAGTAAGGACAAATTTAGTTGGCAACTTGGCGGAGAATCCATAGCAGCTGGATTATATTATTGGAGAGAAAAAATAAGAGTTCACTCTCCAAGTCATCAATTAGCTGATTTATTCTAGAGGGTTTTTGATATTGGTTCCATGATTCTTCTCATCTTAAAATAGATCTTGAAAAGACTTAAAGTACAGAGTAATTCCCAAACTCCTCATGTCATCCAGCACTTGATCATAGAAATTCCTACTTTCCAACCAAGTAAAACCATCAGATTATCCAGTAGCATACATTGTGGTATCAAAGAATAAAAGATATACTTGCAGCAAAGTGAACAGTTGCAACTCTAATGACCTTGGCAAATTGTAACTTCAGTTGCAGTTGCAATTTTCTGCAAACCGGACATCCCTTAATCACTCATTACCTGTATTCTGACATATGATAATACCAATTTCGGATTATATTCATATATTGTGAAAATTTCACACTAATGTGTGATTATATGCAAGGAAAATAATGAGAAAGGAACCAATTAAAGTTTCTCGTTTGAATGAAAGAACTTTACCTCTTCTTGTAGTAGGATTGGTGATAAACCAATAGATCTCTTTATCATTGAGAGGAATCATACCACTTTACCATAAGAAATAAATTGGTTGGCATCATTACTCAACCCATGACCTTCATGATAAATTGACAATCCACCGAACAGCATCGCCGAATTAATAGGAGTCGCGAGCCCCAACCATTGTGCCACCACAGAATGCACTCCATCACACCCAATCAATACCTAACAATCACCAATAAATTATTGGATAGTCAGGATTATAGAAAAACAATCAACTCATTAGAACTACAAAGATAAATTGAGATATCCATATAGTTTGTTCGTGTTTGATAGCATACGAAATTAGGGATTTACAACGTAAACATCTACTTTATGTAATTGTATGGAACTCTTACATATCATGATAATCATTTACTGTAATTTTTATTAATGGATCCAACTCAATCAAGAATGCTCATGATTTCGACCAAGTATGTGAATAATAATAACAACTAGGGTTGCTTTGTAAAAGGTTAGCATTAGAGGATGACAAAGCGAAGCAAAGAGAACAGTGAAATGTGCATGATAATGCGCCTATCTATACTACTATATAAAAACTGTGTAGGAAATTTTGAATGAAAGGAGGAAAGTGTCCTTTATTCCACAAAAGACAAGAGGGAAATTTTGTCATTCTACGTGAATATTAAATGTTGCATACTTCCTATGCACTATCTCTCTCATACACAATTAATTAAAAACACTTGTAGCATATTCCCTTTCTAACAAACACAATTAAAACTTTACAAGTAAAAGTTTTTGAAAGCAAATCAAGTCCACAGAGTTTTATTTCAAATATAAATTAAAAATAAAATAAAATAATGCAATTATAATTATTAAAGCAAGAATCTCAAATTTTCAAGGGAAATTTTTGTATATCAAATTCAATCTTAAGATTTTTCCTAATCAATGTATACCTTTCACGATGAAATACAATGACAGACAAGAACTATTAGAAGTATTTCTTCAATTACAACATAAACATTTGAAAATTAAAAATTTTTAAAAACAGAAAATTATGGACTCAAAGTATAATCAAATACTGTAATATTAACATTTATAATTATAACTTAAAAACCCTATAACTTAGTTTAAATTAAATATATACCTTATGACTATCTATTTTTCTTTTTAATATAATATTTACAAAAATAAGTTCAAATATTTGGCATGTGCATTTGCACGCCAAACTGCTAGTTTCTTTTAAGACATAAAATGGCCAAAAACTCAATTATGTCTCCGGATGAGATTAGCTCATGCAAGGTTTTCACTACTATGTTGAAACCACTATTGTCTTGAAACCCTATTGTGAAAATAAAATTGCAATGGTGGAAATCCTACATTTCTTAGTCTTCGCTTTAAATTGAATGGACAGCGAGGAATGGGGAATTGAACCCTCTCCAATTACCAAATTGAGAGCATGAACAGTAAATAGCGGTAAATAGCCCCTAGCTAATAGCGTTAGTCCCTTGCTATTATCGGTGACATTGATATGAGAAGCGCCAATAGCCCATAGCATTGAATAGGGCGATTGCGAAAAGCTTGACTATGGTTTGAGGTTTATTTTTAAAATTAAACTCAACTACATCCCATCATCGCGATTTCACCGCTATTTAAAAGCAATTTGAGGTTTATTTTTAAATTAAACCCGATCTAACCATTGATCCCACCTGCGATTTCCGAGATCCGCCACCTCCATAGCCTCCGACACTCTCCTCAACATCACTCTTGCTATGAGCTCCTTCAGAAGTCCTCTCATCACTCATCTTCAAGATGATGACTTTGGCTCCTCCTCCATGGATATGTGACGGTTACATATCTATTTCATATTTAGAATCTCTTTAAATCATCAAATATGCACTTTAGATTTTCAGATTTTCTTTAATTTTCTTTCTTTAATATTTATACATATCTAAATTAGACCGCTATTTGACTTTGCTTTTAGCTATTTTGTAATAGCCCAAATAGCAGCGATGCTCATCTGACGCTATCCGCTATCGATAACCTTGCATATGAATCCCATGTTCAAATACAGACTACTCAACTTAAATTTTCATGAAATGCATTCAATTCTGTATGCATCACACAGCCTACAGGAGGAGTTAACTAATCTCTATGATCAACTCAGAACCATAAAGTTTCTTAGATGTTGTTTGGATGATAAAATCAATTTATGTAAGCCTGAAAAATCAGCTTTCTATAAAATCCCAAACTTATATGAACTATTTGTCTTTTATTTGGTTGGACAGAAGGTTTGATGGAAAGTTGAATGTGATTCACTTTCTTCTGGTGTGGCAGCAACTCCTAACGAACTTAATTCAAGATACTAAAAAAAAAGGACAAAGGAGTATAGGGTTAAATGCAGATAGACTATACTATCGCCAAATTGAACTTCTTCCCTGTAGTTCTATTGTTACAGATAGAACCCAAAAAAATTCGCTTTTTTCCGGTGTCTGTTTGCAACAACAGAACTCTTTTAGGGTTCTATCTGCAACAATAAAACTACAACCTGCAGGGATAGTAAGTTCAATTTGGTGATAGTACATAGGATCTATCCGCAATTAACCCTTTGAAGATGACAAAATCCTTAGTGTACGATCCACGTTTACCATGTAATTTTGAGAATCCAATGAAAGCAAAAGCCCTTAGCAGGAAACAATCAAATCTAAAACCAATTTCATATAGTAATAAAGGGCATTTTACCATTGTTACTTGCTAGGTTCTTAAAAGATGATCAAAAACATAATCTTCTTTTCAGCTACCTTTGTTCTGATGCTTGTTCCATCTTCTAGATGCAGAATGACAATGGTTGATGAATCGTTTAAAACTTCAGTTTTGATTGATGCTAGTTTGGAAGAAAAGCGAATGGTATCCAGTTTCAACTCCTCAGCCAATGCTTCTAACAATGCCTTCCTGTGCACTATCCGTAGTCCCATCCAGCTCCTTGTTCCTCTCCTTATTATTGAAAATATGGGGAATCAAGAACCTTGTTATTGTTTAAGCATAAATTGCACATAACCCCTCAACTCATATAATAGCTTTATCTTCAATTTATGAATAAAAGGGATGTTCCTTGCAATTTATCTTTGTCAAAAGGCAACTAATAAATGAGTTGAGGGGCATTCAATGCAACTGGAGATATGGATGAGGGGGATTATGTGCAATTTACCCTTTATGGTAATTCAAAAATGTATGTCTTAGAAGAGAAACATAACTACATAGTTTGAGGATTGAGATTTTAAAATGTGATCTGTCCTGATGTTAATTAGGCTGTTTGACAACTTCACAAAACTTGTTTAGATGGTACAACATTGGTCCAATATCTTGTTTTTCGTGTGGCAAAAGTTGGCTCCAAATTGAACTAGTTTTTACTTATTCAAAATCTAGCCTCTAAAGTAGTTCTTTTGTGAACTAACGCTTATATTCTTTTGAAACCAACCCTTATATGGTTCAACTTTGGCCTAGTTAACATAAAACTAGTCTAGCCCAATTCTATTTTAAAGTTGTCAAACACACAGATTTCTTCATAAAACTTGAAGCCTATGATTAAGAATGATACTAATGTACATCACTTCAGATAATATCCAAAAATCAGCTAAACAGACTCGATGCTTTGGGTTATAACTATAAACTCAGTAAATTAACGTTTGTATTCTGAGAGAGGAATAAAGTCTCTCTGAATTCGTCCTGATTCTACAAATGCATTAAGAAAATTTTTCCAATCTTTTGCATTACAAGCAATGTATTTATTTTTATGCTTTTATCAGATTAATGCCATATGGAATTTTCACATTCTAAGTTTGTCTATTTTCTTTCATTGGCAGTACGAAATTTTAAGTTTAGGGCAAATTGTCTACATTATTACATAAATTGAAGGACTAAGCAATTACAAAGATTTGATGAACTAATATCAAAATAAAAATAATTTAAGGAACTAATATCATAAAACACCCAAAATCCTTAAATAAACTTTTTATCAAGCAACACAAACAAATCAGGTACCTGTTCTGGACAAAATTCAACAGAATCTTCTTCCCGGTATCAAGATTTGTGACACTGCCCCTATTAACAACACAACCCAACACAGGAAACATTAACAAATGGAAACCTAAACCAATTTCCTATATTCGTTGATTATAAAAGAGACAAATAAATTACCTTTCCATCAGTGGGTAGGTCGAGGTGAGCTTCTGAGCGACTCCAACAGCATCAAGCGCACGCCAAGCATTAGGATACAAGATGAGGGCTGAGCCGGTGGTTCTGAGCTCATCTGATCTCTCAAGCACAAGGCTTTGAACACCCAGTCTCTGGAACGCCAGCGCCGTTGCTAGCCCCGCAATCCCTCCGCCTACAATCACCACCTCTTGCTCTTCCGCCATTGGCTTGATTGTTTTGCTCTCAGATCTCTCTTTCTTGAGATTATGATTCAATGATTATGATTCAATGAGTTTGTCCACATGGCAGTGTGATTAACAGAGAAGTTTAAGACTTTAAAGGGGGATTATGAAAGGTTTAACAACACATGGTTATTGTAGTATAGTAAGGACAAATTTAGTTGGCAACTTGACGGAGAATCCATAGCAGCTGGATTATATTATTGGAGAGAAAAAATAAGAGTTCACTCTCCAAGTCATCAATTAGCTGATTTATTCTAGAGGGTTTTTGATATTGGTTCCATGATTCTTCTCATCTTAAAATAGATCTTGAAAAGACTTAAAGTACAGAGTAATTCCCAAACTCCTCATGTCATCCAGCACTTGATCATAGAAATTCCTACTTTCCAACCAAGTAAAACCATCAGATTATCCAGTAGCATACATTGTGGTATCAACCAGAATATACAGATAGAGCACAAAAAGGATAGCCCTAATTGGACAATACATGAGCCTAAAAATTGTGATATCATTTAGGTAAGTGATCGGTTGATTTGATGTCCTAATTCGACATTTTGTAGAGCAACTTGCAAACAGCATGCAGCACGAAGAAGGAATTTCATTTAATTTCTTTTCTCATGGAAATTCTCTGTGAAAGAAAACTTCAAAAGAAAGTTACAATCTAGGGCTGCCTAGGACCCCACAAGTGCTTCTTCAACATAGTTTGATCAGTTGAAATCATAATGCTTCTATTTTCTCAAAATTTATAAGACGATAAGTATCCACTATTGTAGTAGAACCATTATGCATTTCCTATAGATGCTTGCTATGATCTACAAATAAACATATCATATATATATATATATATATATATATATATATATATATATATATGCAATTTGAGCATGCCTCAAATTGTTGACAGAGTAATGAGACTCGTGAATGAACAAACTATCCAGTATTTAGGGACACAAGCTTCCTTTTTGATCGACCCCCTGCTTGAGGTCAGAGAAATGAAGGGAACAAGCTATCCAAACAAAAAGTGTCCATGCTTATCACCAGTCCATCTCACGAAAAGAGTACTACTACATGAGATATAATTCCCAAGGCTAACCAGAATAATCAAAACAGAAACAAGTATCCACAATGAACATATAAATAATCAGAACAGGATCTTGACCAGGAAACAAGAATGATCTGCTTCTGAGCACGCTACGCCAAACAAAAAGAAGCATAATGATAACTGATAAGCTTGCTACCGCACGGTAGGCATCTAAAAGTGCAAGTCAGAAGACAGCAAAACTAAACTCGGTCATTTGGTTTTTGATTGAGCTCCAAAACGCTTGATAAAACATGGAACAAAAATTCAACAGAGGGAGCACCGAAGGAGGTATATCATGAACACAGGCATGTTTACTTTTGAATAGCAATCCTCTAAGTGCACAAAATTAAAAACATGGTCACGATTGAAATAATAGTGGTATGCAAAAAGTTCCTTCCTACATCTCAGAACAATAATGATAACAAAAACACAAGGGTAAAGTACCCTACTTCAAAAAGCATAAAACATAGAAGAATTGAAGAACCAATAAGAACCATAAGACCCTGAACTTGAAAAGCTTGTATACTTACGAGAATGATAGCGACAATAAGAATGGAAAGCCACAAATCTGTAATTTAAAGTGTATTACTAGAGTATAACCAGGTCATGAACAGGATTCAGGATTCAGCTTCCACAGTCAAAATCTCCTAAGGATTCAGCCAAGGCACTCTGATGCCATTTGACATGGAAAAGCGTATTCAACAAATACCTACAGTGAGAACTGCACAAATGGAGTTCACATATCCTCATCCTCACTGTCCTCATCATACTCGGAGTACTCCTCATCTTCAGATTCATCTTCTGCCCTAGGTTCTAGCAATGTCTTCATGTCAAATGATGGTTCTGCTTCCATTTCCTCAATCCCTATCGAATCATAGCTCATTCGTTCTTCAAACTTTCCATCCGTGCAATTGAGTAGCCATCCCAGGGAGCACTTCAAGCCCTTCTTGGCTATCATCTGATGCCTAGGCTTTATCGTAGATTCAAGACTATAAGTAAAGTAAGCAGGAAATTCCACCAAATCTTCTAAATCCCTGTCCATCTCCATCTGAAAATACTCGAAGCTCATGCTCATAATATCGACATTCAAAGCAAGTATTTGGGGCATCCAACCACCATCTTGCTGACTTGCTTCAACGAAAAGCCACACTTTTTCAGGAAGTCAACATGCTTCAATACAGTCGCATCGACCAAGACTAACAGTCTGAGGCATTTTCTCAATCATTTTCCTAATTCATCACGACCGCCAACATATTGGATTCGAACAAACTTAGCTGAGAAACAAGCTTAGTATTCAACTCAATCCCCATAATCTCAGGATACTGTGCTATAACTGAATCCAATGACTCTCCTAACACCAAACTCCACAAGAGCCTCGACATTAGGCTTCACTTTATCCTCCAACCCGAATCCAAGAATATGGGGCTCTTCTCTATCAATCTGCAACAGCCAGCCTAGGTAACCCTAAGGTCTCAAGATACTCGACGAAGGCTTGATCATTCTAGCAACCCGCATACCTAATATCTCCGGATACCGAGTAAGAACTCTCCCAACTTCTCTTCTTGCAACTCCAATCCCCACCAAATAAGCTACCAAGTGCTCATCGCCCCTCTAGTTTGAACCCTAGAACCTCCGGGTACCTCTCCAAAACCCTAGGAACGTCAACAGGCCTAATATCCAACCCCTGCAAGTACTTAACCACTGGCTTAAGATCAACCACCACGCCAATGCAGAACCTGAGGGTACCTTCTCAAGAATTCAGTAATCCCCGACTTCCTAACCCCTAAAGTACCAAGATAATCGAGCACGGAATCATGTTCTTCTTCACACTACACCCTAAAGCCAATGGGTAATTATTGATATCGTCTATAGTAAGCCCCAACGAATGCAAAAATCTATTCTTTCCCTCATCACATCAACAGTAACAGGCAATTCAAGCCCATCCAATTCATCGGGCACTATTCCGAGTCCGCGAAGGAACTCATAAACCCTAACCCGGTTCGCGGCCTTGTCGTTCTTCATCTGGAGCAAGCTGGGTCTTGAGTAAAGGGAAGGAGGGAGTTGGGGTTCTGGGTTCTGCGGCCGTGGATAGGGAAGATGCTCTTTGGAACAGAAGTAGAATAAGTAGCATAAGCTCTTGTTGGTAGCTTGAATTCGCTGTGATTGCGGGTGAAAGTTAAGATTTTGGCAAATGGGTTTTGATGAGTGAGGCACCCAGAGGATAGGACTGAGGTTTTGGGCATGATTGGGTTTGTGATGAGTTTCATGGTTTTGGGTTTAGGGTTTAGTAAAATGAAGCGGGGTGCATTGGGTAATTGATGGGATTTAGAAAATTGAATTCTGTATGCATCACACAGCCTACAGGAGGAGTTAACTAATCTCTATGATCAACTCAGAACCATAAAGTTTCTTAGATGTTGTTTGGATGATAAAATCAATTTATGTAAGCCTGAAAAATCAGCTTTCTATAAAATCCCAAACTTATATGAACTATTTGTCTTTTATTTGGTTGGACAGAAGGTTTGATGGAAAGTTGAATGTGATTCACTTTCTTCTGGTGTGGCAGCAACTCCTAACGAACTTAATTCAAGATACTAAAAAAAAAGGACAAAGGAGTATAGGGTTAAATGCAGATAGACTATACTATCGCCAAATTGAACTTCTTCCCTGTAGTTCTATTGTTACAGATAGAACCCAAAAAAATTCGCTTTTTTCCGGTGTCTGTTTGCAACAACAGAACTCTTTTAGGGTTCTATCTGCAACAATAAAACTACAACCTGCAGGGATAGTAAGTTCAATTTGGTGATAGTACATAGGATCTATCCGCAATTAACCCTTTGAAGATGACAAAATCCTTAGTGTACGATCCACGTTTACCATGTAATTTTGAGAATCCAATGAAAGCAAAAGCCCTTAGCAGGAAACAATCAAATCTAAAACCAATTTCATATAGTAATAAAGGGCATTTTACCATTGTTACTTGCTAGGTTCTTAAAAGATGATCAAAAACATAATCTTCTTTTCAGCTACCTTTGTTCTGATGCTTGTTCCATCTTCTAGATGCAGAATGACAATGGTTGATGAATCGTTTAAAACTTCAGTTTTGATTGATGCTAGTTTGGAAGAAAAGCGAATGGTATCCAGTTTCAACTCCTCAGCCAATGCTTCTAACAATGCCTTCCTGTGCACTATCCGTAGTCCCATCCAGCTCCTTGTTCCTCTCCTTATTATTGAAAATATGGGGAATCAAGAACCTTGTTATTGTTTAAGCATAAATTGCACATAACCCCTCAACTCATATAATAGCTTTATCTTCAATTTATGAATAAAAGGGATGTTCCTTGCAATTTATCTTTGTCAAAAGGCAACTAATAAATGAGTTGAGGGGCATTCAATGCAACTGGAGATATGGATGAGGGGGATTATGTGCAATTTACCCTTTATGGTAATTCAAAAATGTATGTCTTAGAAGAGAAACATAACTACATAGTTTGAGGATTGAGATTTTAAAATGTGATCTGTCCTGATGTTAATTAGGCTGTTTGACAACTTCACAAAACTTGTTTAGATGGTACAACATTGGTCCAATATCTTGTTTTTCGTGTGGCAAAAGTTGGCTCCAAATTGAACTAGTTTTTACTTATTCAAAATCTAGCCTCTAAAGTAGTTCTTTTGTGAACTAACGCTTATATTCTTTTGAAACCAACCCTTATATGGTTCAACTTTGGCCTAGTTAACATAAAACTAGTCTAGCCCAATTCTATTTTAAAGTTGTCAAACACACAGATTTCTTCATAAAACTTGAAGCCTATGATTAAGAATGATACTAATGTACATCACTTCAGATAATATCCAAAAATCAGCTAAACAGACTCGATGCTTTGGGTTATAACTATAAACTCAGTAAATTAACGTTTGTATTCTGAGAGAGGAATAAAGTCTCTCTGAATTCGTCCTGATTCTACAAATGCATTAAGAAAATTTTTCCAATCTTTTGCATTACAAGCAATGTATTTATTTTTATGCTTTTATCAGATTAATGCCATATGGAATTTTCACATTCTAAGTTTGTCTATTTTCTTTCATTGGCAGTACGAAATTTTAAGTTTAGGGCAAATTGTCTACATTATTACATAAATTGAAGGACTAAGCAATTACAAAGATTTGATGAACTAATATCAAAATAAAAATAATTTAAGGAACTAATATCATAAAACACCCAAAATCCTTAAATAAACTTTTTATCAAGCAACACAAACAAATCAGGTACCTGTTCTGGACAAAATTCAACAGAATCTTCTTCCCGGTATCAAGATTTGTGACACTGCCCCTATTAACAACACAACCCAACACAGGAAACATTAACAAATGGAAACCTAAACCAATTTCCTATATTCGTTGATTATAAAGAGACAAATAAATTACCTTTCCATCAGTGGGTAGGTCGAGGTGAGCTTCTGAGCGACTCCAACAGCATCAAGCGCACGCCAAGCATTAGGATACAAGATGAGGGCTGAGCCGGTGGTTCTGAGCTCATCTGATCTCTCAAGCACAAGGCTTTGAACACCCAGTCTCTGGAACGCCAGCCGTTGCTAGCCCGCAATCCCTCCGCCTACAATCACCACCTCTTGCTCTTCCGCCATTGGCTTGATTGTTTTGCTCTCAGATCTCTTTCTTGAGATTATGATTCAATGATTATGATTCAATGAGTTTGTCCACATGGCAGTGTGATTAACAGAGAAGTTTAAGACTTTAAAGGGGATTATGAAAGGTTTAACAACACATGGTTATTGTAGTATAGTAAGGACAAATTTAGTTGGCAACTTGGCGGAGAATCCATAGCAGCTGGATTATATTATTGAGAGAAAAATAAGAGTTCACTCTCCAAGTCATCAATTAGCTGATTTATTCTAGAGGGTTTTGATATTGGTTCCATGATTCTTCTCATCTTAAAATAGATCTTGAAAAGACTTAAAGTACAGAGTAATTCCCAAACTCCTCATGTCATCCAGCACTTGATCATAGAAATTCCTACTTTCCAACCAAGTAAAACCATCAGATTATCCAGTAGCATACATTGTGGTATCAACCAGAATATACAGATAGAGCACAAAAGGATAGCCCTAATTGGACAATACATGAGCCTAAAATTGTGATATCATTTAGGTAAGTGATCGGTTGATTTGATGTCCTAATTCGACATTTTGTAGAGCAACTTGCAAACAGCATGCAGCACGAAGAAGGAATTTCATTTAATTTTTTTCTCATGGAAATTCTCTGTGAAAGAAAACTTCAAAAGAAAGTTACAATCTAGGGCTGCCTAGGACCCCACAAGTGCTTCTTCAACATAGTTTGATCAGTTGAAATCATAATGCTTCTATTTTCTCAAAATTTATAAGACGATAAGTATCCACTATTGTAGTAGAACCATTATGCATTTCCTATAGATGCTTGCTATGATCTACAAATAAACATATATATATATATATATATATATATATATATATATATATATATATATGCAATTTGAGCATGCCTCAAATTGTTGACAGAGTAATGAGACTCGTGAATGAACAAACTATCCAGTATTTAGGGACACAAGCTTCCTTTTGATCGACCCCTGCTTGAGGTCAGAGAAATGAAGGGAACAAGCTATCCAAACAAAAAGTGTCCATGCTTATCACCAGTCCATCTCACGAAAAGAGTACTACTACATGAGATATAATTCCCAAGGCTAACCAGAATAATCAAAACAGAAACAAGTATCCACAATGAACATATAAATAATCAGAACAGGATCTTGACCAGGAAACAAGAATGATCTGCGCCACGAGCACGCTTACGCCAAACAATAAGAAGCATAATGATAACTGATAAGCTTGCTACGCCACGTAGGCATCTAAAAGTGCAAGTCAGAAGACAGCAAAACTAAACTCGGTCATTTGGTTTTGATTGAGCTCCAAAACGCTTGATAAAACATGGAACAAAAATTCAACAGAGGGAGCACCGAAGGAGGTATATCATGAACACAGGCATGTTTACTTTTGAATAGCAATCCTCTAAGTGCACAAAATTAAAAACATGGTCACGATTGAAATAATAGTGGTATACAAAAAGTTCCTTCCTACGTCTCAGAACAATAATGATAACAAAACACAAGGGTAAAGTACCCTACTTCAAAAAGCATAAAACATAGAAGAATTGAAGAACCAATAAGAACCATAAGACCCTGAACTTGAAAAGCTTGTAAACTTACGAATGATAGCGACAATAAGAATGGAAAGCCACAAATCTGTAATTTAAAGTGTATTACTAGAGTATAACCAGGTCATGAACAGGATTCAGGATTCAGCTTCCACAGTCAAAATTTCCTAAGGATTCAGCTAAGGCACTCTGATGCCATTTGACATGGAAAAGCGATTCAACAAATACCTACAGTGAGAACTGCACAAATGGAGTTCACATATCCTCATCCTCACTGTCCTCATCATACTCGGAGTACTCCTCATCTTCAGATTCATCTTCTGCCCTAGGTTCTAGCAATGTCTTCATGTCAAATAATGGTTCTGCTTCCATTTCCTCAATCCCTATCGAATCATAGCTCATTCGTTCTTCAAACTTTCCATCCGTGCAATTGAGTAGCCATCCCAGGGAGCACTTCAAGCCCTTCTTGGCTATCATCTGATGCCTAGGCTTTATCGTAGATTCAAGACTATAAGTAAAGTAAGCAGGAAATTCCACCAAATCTTCTAAATCCCTGTCCATCTCCATCTGAAAATACTCGAAGCTCATGCTCATAATATCGACATTCAAAGCAAGTATTTGGGGGCATCCAACCACCATCTTGCTGACTTGCTTCAACGAAAAGCCACACTTTTTCAGGAAGTCAACATGCTTCAATACAGTCGCATCGACCAAGACTAACAGTCTGAGGCATTTTCTCAATCATTTTCCCTAATTCATCACGACCCGCCAACATATTGGATTCGAACAAACTTAGCTGAGAAACAAGCTTAGTATTCAACTCAATCCCCATAATCTCAGGATACTGTGCTATAACTGAATCCAATGACTCTCTCCTAACACCAAACTCCACAAGAGCCTCGACATTAGGCTTCACTTTATCCTCCAACCCGAATCCAAGAATATGGGGCTCTTCTCTATCAATCTCGCAACAGCCAGCCTAGGTAACCCTAAGGTCTCAAGATACTCGACGAAGGCTTGATCATTCTAGCAACCCGCATACCTAATATCTCCGATACCGAGTAAGAACTCTCCCAACTTCTCTTCTTGCAACTCCAATCCCCACCAAATAAGCTACCAAGTGCTCATCGCCCCTCTAGTTTGAACCCTAGAACCTCCGGTACCTCTCCAAAACCCTAGGAACGTCAACAGGCCTAATATCCAACCCCTGCAAGTACTTAACCACTGGCTTAAGATCAACCACCACGCCAATGCAGAACCTGAGGGTACCTTCTCAAGAATTCAGTAATCCCGACTTCCTAACCCCTAAAGTACCAAGATAATCGAGCACCGAATCATGTTCTTCTTCACACTACACCCTAAAGCCAATGGGTAATTATTGATATCGTCTATAGTAAGCCCCAACGAATGCAAAAATCTGTTCTTTCCCTCATCACATCAACAGTAACAGGCAATTCAAGCCCATCCAATTCATCGGCACTATTCCGAGTCCTGAAGGAACTCATAAACCCTAACCCGGTTCGCGGCCTTGTCGTTCTTCATCTGGAGCAAGCTGGGTCTTGAGTAAAGGGAAGGAGGGGAGTTGGGGTTCTGGGTTCTGCGGCCGTGGATAGGGGAAGATGCTCTCTTTGGAACAGAAGTAGAATAAGTAGCATAAGCTCTTGTTGGTAGCTTGAATTCGCTGTGATTGCGGGTGAAAGTTAAGATTTTGGCAAATGGGTTTTGATGAGTGAGGCACCCAGAGGATAGGACTGAGGTTTTGGGCATGATTGGGTTTGTGATGAGTTTCATGGTTTTTTGGGTTTAGGGTTTAGTAAAATGAAGCGGGGTGCATTGGGTAATTGATGGGATTTAGAAAATTGACGTGGGATTTGTTTAGGTTTTGTGCGCAGAGAATAGAGAAAGAGAGAAGATTGATAGAGCAAGAAGTACCTTTGGATTAGGATTCACTGAGGAGTGCAATGGAGGAGACGACGTTCAGAGGAGCAAGATATTTGAGAGAGAAATCAAAAAGAGCGAAATTATCCACTTTTTTCTTAATATGATATGATGTGATTTTTCTCATAAAATTATCCTTCAAAGCAGGTTATTGTAAAATTATTCTTCAGATCGTTGTAATGACTCTTTTATACTTCAACCCTTAATCATTTCTCAATTTTATCCCTCACTCAACTTCAGCATCAAAAGAATAAAACTGAAAATTTTATTCAAATGACTGTTTTTCAGAAATAACTAAAGGATTTTGTATAGGGTTAAATGCAGATAGACCCCTATACTATCGCCAAATTGAACTTCTTACCTGTAGTTCTATTGTTACAGATAGAACCGAAAAAATTCGCCTTTTTCGGGTGTCTGTTTGCAACAACAGAACTCTTTTAGGGGTTCTATCTGCAACAATAAAACTACAACCTGCAGGGATAGTAAGTTCAATTTGGTGATAGTACATAGGATCTATCCGCAATTAACCCTTTGAAGATGACAAAATCCTTAGTGTACGATCCACGTTTACCATGTAATTTTGAGAATCCAATGAAAACAAAGCCCTTAGCAGGAAACAATCAAATCTAAAACCAATTTCATAGTAATAAAGGGGCATTTTACCATTGTTACTTGCTAGGTTCTTAAAAGATGATCAAAAACATAATCTTCTTTTCAGCTACCTTTGTTCTGATGCTTGTTCCATCTTCTAGATGCAGAATGACAATGGTTGATGAATCGTTTAAAACTTCAGTTTTGATTGATGCTAGTTTGGAAGAAAAGCGAATGGTATCCAGTTTCAACTCCTCAGCCAATGCTTCTAACAATGCCTTCCTGTGCACTATCCGTAGTCCCATCCAGCTCCTTGTTCCTCTCCTTATTATTGAAAATATGGGGAATCAAGAACCTTGTTATTGTTTAAGCATAAATTGCACATAACCCCCTCAACTCATATAATAGCTTTAGCCTTCTTCAATTTATGAATAAAAGGGATGTTCCTTGCAATTTATCTTTGTCAAAAGGCAACTAATAAATGAGTTGAGGGCATTCAATGCAACTGGAGATATGGATGAGGGGGATTATGTGCAATTTACCCTTTTATGGTAATTCAAAAAATGTATGTCTTAGAAGAGAAAACATAACTACATAGTTTGAGGTTTGAGATTTTAAAATGTGATCTGTCCTGATGTTAATTAAGGGCGTGTTTGACAACTTCACAAAACTTGTTTAGATGGTACAACATTGGTCCAATATCTTGTTTTTCGTGTGGCAAAAGTTGGCTCCAAATTGAACTAGTTTTTACTTATTCAAAATCTAGCCTCTAAAGTAGTTCTTTTGTGAACGAACGCTTATATTCTTTTGGAAACCAACCCTTATATGGTTCAACTTTGGCCTAGTTAACATAAAACTAGTCTAGCCCAATTCTATTTTAAAGTTGTCAAACACACAGATTTCTTCATAAAACTTGAAGCCTATGATTAAGAATGATACTAATGTACATCACTTCAGATAATATCCAAAAATCAGCTAAACAGACTCGATGCTTTTGGTTATAACTATAAACTCAGTAAATTAACGTTTGTATTCTGAGAGAGGAATAAAGTCTCTCTGAATTCGTCCTGATTCTACAAATGCATTAAGAAAATTTTTCCAATCTTTTGCATTACAAGCAATGTATTTATTTTTATGCTTTTATCAGATTAATGCCATATGGAATTTTCACATTCTAAGTTTGTCTATTTTCTTTCATTGGCAGTACGAAATTTTAAGTTTAGGGCAAATTGTCTACATTATTACATAAATTGAAGGACTAAGCAATTACAAAGATTTGATGAACTAATATCAAAATAAAAATAATTTAAGGAACTAATATCATAAAACACCCAAAATCCTTAAATAAACTTTTTATCAAGCAACACAAACAAATCAGGTACCTGTTCTGGACAAAATTCAACAGAATCTTCTTCCCGGTATCAAGATTTGTGACACTGCCCTATTAACAACACAACCCAACACAGGAAACATTAACAAATGGAAACCTAAACCAATTTCCTATATTCGTTGATTATAAAGAGACAAATAAATTACCTTTCCATCAGTGGGTAGGTCGAGGTGAGCTTCTGAGCGACTCCAACAGCATCAAGCGCACGCCAAGCATTAGGATACAAGATGAGGGCTGAGCCGGTGGTTCTGAGCTCATCTGATCTCTCAAGCACAAGGCTTTGAACACCCAGTCTCTGGGCATGGCGCCGTTGCTAGCCCGCAATCCCTCCGCCTACAATCACCACCTCTTGCTCTTCCGCCATTGGCTTGATTGTTTTGCTCTCAGATCTCTCTTTCTTGAGATTATGATTCAATGATTATGATTCAATGAGTTTGTCCACATGGCAGTGTGATTAACAGAGAAGTTTAAGACTTTAAAGGGGATTATGAAAGGTTTAACAACACATGGTTATTGTAGTATAGTAAGGACAAATTTAGTTGGCAACTTGGCGGAGAATCCATAGCAGCTGGATTATATTATTGGAGAGAAAAATAAGAGTTCACTCTCCAAGTCATCAATTAGCTGATTTATTCTAGAGGGTTTTGATATTGGTTCCATGATTCTTCTCATCTTAAAATAGATCTTGAAAAGACTTAAAGTACAGAGTAATTCCCAAACTCCTCATGTCATCCAGCACTTGATCATAGAAATTCCTACTTTCCAACCAAGTAAAACCATCAGATTATCCAGTAGCATACATTGTGGTATCAACCAGAATATACAGATAGAGCACAAAAGGATAGCCCTAATTGGACAATACATGAGCCTAAAATTGTGATATCATTTAGGTAAGTGATCGGTTGATTTGATGTCCTAATTGACATTTTGTAGAGCAACTTGCAAACAGCATGCAGCACGAAGAAGGAATTTCATTTAATTTCTTTTCTCATGGAAATTCTCTGTGAAAGAAAACTTCAAAAGAAAGTTACAATCTAGGGCTGCCTAGGACCCCACAAGTGCTTCTTCAACATAGTTTGATCAGTTGAAATCATAATGCTTCTATTTTCTCAAAATTTATAAGACGATAAGTATCCACTATTGTAGTAGAACCATTATGCATTTCCTATAGATGCTTGCTATGATCTACAAATAAACATATCACTATATATATATATATATATATATATATATATATATATATATATATATATATATATATATATATATATATATATATATATATATATATATATATATATATATGCAATTTGAGCATGCCTCAAATTGTTGACAGAGTAATGAGACTCGTGAATGAACAAACTATCCAGTATTTAGGGACACAAGCTTCCTTTTTGATCGACCCCCTGCTTGAGGTCAGAGAAATGAAGGGAACAAGCTATCCAAACAAAAAGTGTCCATGCTTATCACCAGTCCATCTCACGAAAAGAGTACTACTACATGAGATATAATTCCCAAGGCTAACCAGAATAATCAAAACAGAAACAAGTATCCACAATGAACATATAAATAATCAGAACAGGATCTTGACCAGGAAACAAGAATGATCTGCGCTACGAGCACGCTACGCCAAACAATAAGAAGCATAATGATAACTGATAAGCTTGCTACCGCACGGTAGGCATCTAAAAGTGCAAGTCAGAAGACAGCAAAACTAAACTCGGTCATTTGGTTTTTGATTGAGCTCCAAAACGCTTGATAAAACATGGAACAAAAATTCAACAGAGGGAGCACCGAAGGAGGTATATCATGAACACAGGCATGTTTACTTTTTGAATAGCAATCCTCTAAGTGCACAAAATTAAAAAACATGGTCACGATTGAAATAATAGTGGTATACAAAAAGTTCCTTCCTACGTCTCAGAACAATAATGATAACAAAAACACAAGGGTAAAGTACCCTACTTCAAAAAGCATAAAACATAGAAGAATTGAAGAACCAATAAGAACCATAAGACCCTGAACTTGAAAAGCTTGTAAACTTACGAGAATGATAGCGACAATAAGAATGGAAAGCCACAAATCTGTAATTTAAAGTGTATTACTAGAGTATAACCAGGTCATGAACAGGATTCAGGATTCAGCTTCCACAGTCAAAATTTCCTAAGGATTCAGCTAAGGCACTCTGATGCCATTTGACATGGAAAAGCGTATTCAACAAATACCTACAGTGAGAACTGCACAAATGGAGTTCACATATCCTCATCCTCACTGTCCTCATCATACTCGGAGTACTCCTCATCTTCAGATTCATCTTCTGCCCTAGGTTCTAGCAATGTCTTCATGTCAAATAATGGTTCTGCTTCCATTTCCTCAATCCCTATCGAATCATAGCTCATTCGTTCTTCAAACTTTCCATCCGTGCAATTGAGTAGCCATCCCAGGGAGCACTTCAAGCCCTTCTTGGCTATCATCTGATGCCTAGGCTTTATCGTAGATTCAAGACTATAAGTAAAGTAAGCAGGAAATTCCACCAAATCTTCTAAATCCCTGTCCATCTCCATCTGAAAATACTGAAGCTCATGCTCATAATATCGACATTCAAAGCAAGTATTTGGGGCATCCAACCACCATCTTGCTGACTTGCTTCAACGAAAAGCCACACTTTTTCAGGAAGTCAACATGCTTCAATACAGTCGCACGACCAAGACTAACAGTCTGAGGCATTTTCTCAATCATTTTCCCTAATTCATCACGACCCGCCAACATATTGGATTCGAACAAACTTAGCTGAGAAACAAGCTTAGTATTCAACTCAATCCCCATAATCTCAGGATACTGTGCTATAACTGAATCCAATGACTCTCTCCTAACACCAAACTCCACAAGAGCCTCGACATTAGGCTTCACTTTATCCTCCAACCCGAATCCAAGAATATGGGGGCTCTTCTCTATCAATCTCGCAACAGCCAGCCTAGGTAACCCTAAGGTCTCAAGATACTCGACGAAAGGCTTGATCATTCTAGCAACCCGCATACCTAATATCTCCGGATACCGAGTAAGAACTCTCCCAACTTCTCTTCTTGCAACTCCAATCCCCACCAAATAAGCTACCGAAGTGCTCATCGTCCCCTCTAGTTTGAACCCTAGAACCTCCGGGTACCTCTCCAAAACCCTAGGAACGTCAACAGGCCTAATATCCAACCCCTGCAAGTACTTAACCACTGGCTTAAGATCAACCACCACGCTCGAATGCAGAACCTGAGGGTACCTTCTCAAGAATTCAGTAATCCCCGACTTCCTAACCCCTAAAGTACCAAGATAATCGAGCACCGGAATCATGTTCTTCTTCACACTACACCCTAAAGCCAATGGGTAATTATTGATATCGTCTATAGTAAGCCCCAACGAATGCAAAAAATCTGTTCTTTCCCTCATCACATCAACAGTAACAGGCAATTCAAGCCCATCCAATTCATCGGGCACTATTCCGAGCCCGCGAAGGAACTCATAAACCCTAACCCGGTTCGCGGCCTTGTCGTTCTTCATCTGGAGCAAGCTGGGTCTTGAGTAAAGGGAAGGAGGGGAGTTGGGGTTCTGGGTTCTGCGGCCGTGGATAGGGGAAGATGCTCTCTTTGGAACAGAAGTAGAATAAGTAGCATAAGCTCTTGTTGGTAGCTTGAATTCGCTGTGATTGCGGGTGAAAGTTAAGATTTTGGCAAATGGGTTTTGATGAGTGAGGCACCCAGAGGATAGGACTGAGGTTTTGGGCATGATTGGGTTTGTGATGAGTTTCATGGTTTTTTGGGTTTTAGGGTTTAGTAAAATGAAGCGGGGTGCATTGGGTAATTGATGGGATTTAGAAAATTGACGTGGGATTTGTTTAGGGTTTTGTGCGCAGAGAATAGAGAAAGAGAGAAGATTGATAGAGCAAGAAGTACCTTTGGATTAGGATTCACTGAGGAGTGCAATGGAGGAGACGACGTTCAGAGGAGCAAGATATTTGAGAGAGAAATCAAAAAAGAGCGAAATTATCCACTCTTTTTTCTTAATATGATATGATGTGATTTTTCTCATAAAATTATCCTTCAAAGCAGGTTATTGTAAAAATTATTCTTCAGATCGTTGTAATGACTCTTTTATACTTCAACCCTTAATCATTTCTCAATTTTATCCCTCACTCAACTTCAGCATCAAAAGAATAAAACTGAAAATTTTATTCAAATGACTGTTTTTCAGAAATAACTAAAGGATTTTTTGTTAAAACAGCCCACTTTTGCTAAATAATTAGCAAAACCGACCGTTTTGCTAATTATTCAGAAAACCGACTTTTTTACCGGTTCGCTTAAAAACAGATTTTAAAACATACGGACTACTAGTCCCAGATGTTTAGTGGCCACTAATTGCCCTTCTTCTTCTTCTTTCCTTCAAAACAGGTTTAGAAAACTCACGGGACTACTAGTCCCGGGTTTTAGCTAATTATCGGCCACTAATCATACGGGACTAATAGTCGGTATGCTTCAAAAGCTCTATCTTGCAAAACCCACGTTGGCCAAAAGAGGTCGATTTTGCTAAATAATTAGCAAAACCGACCGTTTGCTAATTATTTAGCAAAAATGGGCTGTTTAACAAAACTCCATAACTAAATTGTTTATTAAGTTAACTACAGTTAAAAAATAAATTAATATGATTAGTATACTTTTAATATATTAAATATGGAAAGAGAGAAAGAGGAATTAATATTTCTAACGATATTAAGATTAATTAATTTTAAATTTAATTAGCTTAACTAAGAATGGCTTAATTTTTTCCATGTAATTTATTCTTTAGGGATTATTCATTGGTATAATTTCGAGATAATGAAGATAATTTTTAGACATTTTTAGAGTTTTGGACACGTGATAAAATTGATGGATGACTATACTACGGGGTAAATTTGTCATTATGATGGTTTAAGGCCTAAAATTAAAAGTACCAATAGTTATGATGGCCTATATGGAAAAGAAGAAAAAAAAAGCCTCTTTCTTATTGTATTAATAATTTGTGTGGCATATGGTCAAATGAAAGCTAAAATATGTAGGTTTTTCTTAAATTTACTTTTTCTATCCATCTTCTTTTTATGAAAGTTTTTCTGTCCATCTTGTCACTTGTATTTTACTTTTATCACCACTCTATAAATTTCAGATAGTCAATAATGTCTTACAAATTTGAACACCAAAGAATGCATATTCAGAGATTTTGTTGTTGTTGTTGTTGTTGTTTGGCGAGGGAACTCCGCCATGGTCCTTTGGACCATGGTTATCGAACCCCCGGGCATGGCTAAGGATACTCTCTAACACACGGCCTCTAGTATTCTAGGAAATTAAATTTCTGTGGATACTTCACAAAGCTATTTTCGACATCATCCCTTCACATGCTTAAGTTAGTATCTTTATGAAGAAGAATAATTAGAGAATTGTGCTATTTTGGTTTGTGTATAGTTCCACTGATTTAGGAGGGTTCTATACGTTTATGGTAGTTATTATGCCAATACCAATAGTTCCGTGCTAAATTATATCAAAAGTGCCAATACCAATAGTTCCGTGCTAAATTATATCAAAAGCTAGTTATACTGCTAAACAACCCCTTATTCCTTTTCATCATTATTTGTCACTTATTTATAAAACTCAAGTATTAGACTGGTCATCATTTTGTCCAAATACTCCAACTAATTATAGATCACCAATATCTCTTTGACAGGCATTAACATACATATTTAATCGTAGATAAATCCTATGATCTATATGGGGACCAGTATCATGTCGTTCTTGCATAAGATTGATAGACAAAAGCAAAGGCTGCATCTTCCTTGAAAAAGGGGAAAAACAACAAAAAGTAAATATCACTTCATTAGAAACAGTTAATTCAATATAGAAAACCATAACCTGCTATTTTACATCATGTAAGATTTTGCTTAGTTATTTTTCAATAAATAGTATACTTGCATTGAAAATATATTTTTCGCAGTGAAATTGCAAATATCCATCTAATGGATTTGAAGTTGATTACATGCAGTGCTTGTTGCTGCAACATTAGCTACACTTTATTTTTGCAGCAAATTAAACAGCCCACAAGTTCAGAAAACTTCTACATCAAAGATTTTGGGTCACTCAACAAGAAATTTAGAAGGAATTCGTTGAATGTAACAGGATCCTCAGTGTTTGGCGAATGGCCAGTGTTCTTCACAATTTCTAGTCTAGATTTCTCTCCAAGTTTCCTGTGATAATGAAGAATCAGAAACATTAACTCAATGTAAAGCATATAAAAGTTCTTCGTTAACCATATAAAAGTAATTTGGATATATAATTTATATGTTGACAAGGGACTGTCATGAAAAATTCAAAATCATATGGTAAGAATGTGAGATCAGTGTTGAAAGAAGTAGGCAGAAACATACTCTTTGACCTTAACTGCTCTATCCAATGGAAAAATACGATCACGATCTCCCCATATGATCAAAACATCCTAAAAAAGATAATCAACAAACAAACTCAGACTCATCAAGAGATTAATTATCTTATACTAATTACTAATTAAAGTCCTGATAACAATATAAATAATGAATATCACGATATAAGTAATATTTAATACCTGAGTGAGCTGAGTAAGTTGAAACTCATTCTTGTTGCCGAGAGAGATTCCATTTATGAGTTCCACTTTCTCCTTCCGGTTTATGCCGTATAGATTCTGCATTAATGCAGTTTTTCACCATCAACTTAACCAAACTATTCCGACTTCTTTATAAACTAATTAATTTATTCAGAGAGCTTACAAAAGGTTAATATTGGGAAAAATACATATATATTGGTGTAATCGGAAAAAGTATGTTAGACATTATTTATTTTTATTTATTTTAAAAGTTACTATCAAGAATGATAAATAAGTTAAACTACTTTCTGTCATAGAATTTGCATTTGGCAAGAGACAGAATATAATTATTGTGCTTATTCTCCAATTAATCTTTTCTCCTATATGCACATTTAAAGGATCTCTTTGCAAATTACTCAAAAGATCCTTCCAATACACCAATCCAGAATTATGATGATGGTTGAGGGATATGATTTGGGTTTTCATATTTATACACCATAAATCATGTGTTTTTGCACAATCTGTCCTAAATTTTAGTATTCACAAAAATATCCTCCAGTTGTCAACTTTAAAAAATTATTAACATTTTAGCAAATCATCAACTATGATAGACTAGTTCGTAACTACAATGTAAAAGTATCAACCAAAAAAAGGAAAAAAAAGAAACTTCTACTCATAGTGTCCAAAGTGTCCAACAAAGTCGGTGTTTTGTTTAATTGAGGGATACTTTTTATTCGCAGTGTCCAATCATCTGTTTGAAAAATCAACGACAATGATAAAAATAGTGATCAACTTCGAGTAGTGAAAAGGATCTGAATCCATTTTTTTCCTAAAAATATTGATGAATTGATGGTTAGTTTTGTAAATATTGAGATTTGGGGTAGTTTTGAAAATATCCATGATTTAAGGGGTATATGTACAAAAACTATATAAGTTTATATTCTATCCCACAAGTTGAGCACTATATTTCATAGCTAGATTCATGTAGCAATATTTTTACTTTAAATTTATGACCTGTAAACTTTGGATATCATGTAAAATTAAGTTTCCTTCCGCTACATTAAAACTCTGGCAGTTATGATGAGTGTATTTAGGCTTATAATTTTATACTCTTGACATAAAGAATCAAACATCATCACAAAACTAACTGTTTCATTTATAATGATAGACAAGCACATTTTGAAACTTATTTGTTATTTATTCTAAGAAAAAATGGTACTGGTCTTGAATTTTGAAACTAACTGTTTCATTTATAGTGTTTCTTGGAATTTATCCAAGGGTTTCTTTCCTCCTAGAAACCACCTTTAAAATATGATTGTTATGTAGAAACCACCTTTAATTATCAATTTATATAGAAACCATCTTTAAAGTGTTTTTATTACAGTCAACCACCTAGATCCACATTTCAGTTAAGTTTTTCAGTAACTGACCTCAACCAACCTCAATTAAGAACAATCTCTCTAATATGCATGTTTGCTAGCTATTTAACAACTAATTTCACAGCAAAATCAGAAGAAAAAAAAGTAACTTAAAAGTGAGTCCTAGTGGCTCATTACAACAACAAAAAATTGTTTAAATATGATTTACGTATAAATTGACAATCAAACGATGATTTCCATAAAATAATCCAATTTTAAATGTGGTTTATAGGGAAAAGGGGTAAAAAAAACCTTTATTATCCAAATTCAAAAATACCAACCAACCAACCGTACGTACCTGTAGAGCATCCCTTAGAACAAACTCCGGCATGAACCTTGGCGGTTTGTGCACCGCGAACTCAATCAGCTTCCTCACCGTTCCGGTGCTCCGCGGTGCCATCAACTCCACAGCACTCTCCACCCCGGCCCTCTCGCTCAGCATCCTATCGTCCTCCTCCCCTTTCAACAAATCCGAGCTGGCAATCACGACGCGGAGCACCCGATCCCCGCACATCCTAGCCACGTGGTACGCCACGAAACCCCGTAACTGGACCCCACCACATAGAACTCCTCAATCCCCACCCGGTCCACCAACCGGACTATGGACTCGGCCTGGAATAGTTCTGACCGACGGTCGGATTCCGTTGTGGACCCACCGAAGAATAGGAGGTCGGGGACCACGAGAGGGAAGTGGCGGGAGAGGGGGCGCACCTGGTTGGCCCAATGACACGTGGAGATGGTCCCCAGGCCGTGGACCAGGACCACGGGCGGATGCGGGCCGGTGAGGGGCTCGGAGGCCCAGTAGCTGATGGTGGTCTCGGAGTCCACGGCTATGGATTGATGTCGGAGCCCGGCGGAGGCGAAGGCCCGGCGGTTGATGGCATTGATGAAGGAGACGATGCTGAAGCTCACCATTGGAATGAATTTAGAATTAATCCCCAGCCGGCTCGATCTATTGGGTTTTTCTTTTAACTTCCTTTGACTATGATATATATATATATATATATATATATATATATATATATATATATATATATATATATATATATATATATATATATATATATATATATATATATATATATATATATATATATATATATATATATATATATATATATATATATATATATATATATATATATATATATATATATATATATATATATATATATATATATATATATATATATATATATATATATATATATATATATATATATATATATATATATATATATATATATATATATATATATATATATATATATATATATATATATATATATATATATATGGGTTAAATGGTTCTAAGGTGGCTCATTAGGGAGTCCCTAGGATGCCAATCCCATAGTTAGTTTCTGGCTTCGAACAATCGGCGTTCATTCAAAATCATATACCCCTAAAATATCCCATCCATTTTCCCCCTTTTCATTACATCGCTTAAAATTTCAAAATTTAACCCATATATATATATATATATATATATATATATATATATATATATATATATATATATATATATATATATATATATATATATATATATATATATATATATATATATATATATATATATATATATATATATATATATATATATATATATATATATATATATATATATATATATATATATGGGTTAAATGGTTCTAAGGTGGCTCATTAGGGAGTCCCTAAGGATGCACAATCCCATCCGTTTTTCACAAAGCTTCGAGAACAATGAGCGTTCATTCAAAATCATATACCCCTAAAATATCCCATCCATTTTCCCCCTTTTCATTACATCGCTTAAAATTTCAAAATTTAACCCATATATATATATATATATATATATATATATATATATATATATATATATATATATATATATATATATATATATATATATATATATATATATATATATATATATATATATATATATATATATATATATATATATATATATATATATATATATATATATATATATATATATATATATATATATATATATATATATATATATATATATATATATATATATATATATATATATATATATATATATATATATATATATATATATATATATATATATATATATATATATATATATATATATATATATATATATATATATATATATATATATATATATATATATATATATATATATATATATATATATATATATATATATATATATATATATATATATATATATATATATATATATATATATATATATATATATATATATATATATATATATATATATATATATATATATATATATATATATATATATATATATATATATATATATATATATATATATATATATATATATATATATATATATATATATATATATATATATATATATATATATATATATATATATATATATATATATATATATATATATATATATATATATATATATATATATATATATATATATATATATATATATATATATATATATATATATATATATATATATATATATATATATATATATATATATATATATATATATATATATATATATATATATATATATATATATATATATATATATATATATATATATATATATCCTAGGATGCCAATCCCATAGTTAGTTTCTGGCTTCGAACAATCGGCGTTCATTCAAAATCATATACCCCTAAAATATCCCATCCATTTTCCCCCTTTTCATTACATCGCTTAAAATTTCAAAATTTAACCCATATGATCCCCATTGCCCCGACTCAATACCCTCTCTCACACGCATCTCCATGGCTCCTCACTGACAACCTTAATTTTGATCGACTTTGTCTCTCTTTGCATTTTATGAAAGATGATTTTTTGTTCATGACATTTTGTTGGTTTCATCAGCTTAGAAATTGCTGGCTGGCTTTGAGCTCCTCGACGCCACACTTCAAAGTTTCGAGCCTGACTGTCCGACATTCCCTCGAGCTCTAGTAGTTAAATAGGAATTTTTTCTTGTAATTCTTGTTTATATTGGGATATGAATTATGAAAATGTCTTTTGAAGAAATGTATAATAGTGGGAATTATATTTCAGTTTAGATTTTGGCATGAATTTATTGTTAAATTGGATATGAATGTTAAATTTGGTTTGAACTATTGTAAATTTATTTCAATTGAGAGTCGAACTTATATCTTGAATTTGGTACAATATGAGCCATTATTCATTACTCACTAGAACCCTGGCCCGTCAGGCATTCCCTCGAGCTCTGTAGTAAGTTCGGATGGGAATTTTTTTCTTATAATTCTTGTTGATATTTGGATATGAATTATGAAAATGTCTTTTGAAGAAATGTATAATAGTGGGAATTATATTTCAGTTTAGATTTTGGCATGAATTTATTGTTAAATTGGATATGAATGTTAAATTTGGTTTGAACTATTGTAAATTTATTTCAATTGAGAGTCGAACTTATATCTTGAATTTGGTACAATATGAGCCATTATTCATTACTCACGAGCCCTCATGCCGTAGTCCAGACATTCCCTCGAGCTCATAACAAGTTAAATAGGAATTTTTTCTTGTAATTCTTGTTTATATTGGGATATGAATTATTAATATGACCTTTTGAAGAAATGTATAATAGTGGGAATTATATTTCAGTTTAGGTTTTGGCATGAATTTATTGTTAAATTAGATATGAACTTTAAATTTGGTTTGAACGATTATAATTTTATTTCATTTGAGAGTCGAACTTATATCTTGAATTTGGTACAATATGGGCTATTATTCATTGGGATTGATTTTAGTTTTGAGATTGGATAATGAAATTGTTTAGTCAAATTGAAGGATCAACTTGATGACGATTTTGATTTTAAACTTCTTATATGTTGTAATTTGATAGCTTGTATGGACACTCCAACAATTCTTTCACGTGATACAACAATGGATGGAGATGAAAACAAACTTATTGACCTTGAAGGCGAGGACCGTGATCTATTATCTACGACAAGTTTTTTTTCTCAGGTGATAATATCTCATTGATTATAGTGTACTACTAACTAATGACATATACCAAATTAGTTGTCTTTAAGCATGAATTGAGTCTTTTTTTATTAGTTTTGTTTCTCTATTTTTATAGGCATCCGAGCATGAGGAAAATGTTGATGAGCCTATTGGTGTTGAAAATGTTGAAGGTAATCCTGTTGTTGATCCATGTATCGGAATGGAGTTCTCTACTCATGAGGAAGGTTATAATTTCTACAATGCATATGCCAGACTTAAGGGATTTGGTATTCGCAAGGGTCATACATCTTGGTCGAGAACGAAAGATGCAATCATATCTAGAACATTTGTATGTGACAAAGAAGGCTTTAAATTTTTAAAAGATAAAAGAGAAGATGGTAAGAACGTAATTCGAAAGTTCGATACAAGATGTGGATGCAAAGCAAAGATGGTTATTGGACTTGTTAGAAGCACCGAAAAATGGGTGGTCCGAAATTTTATCATTAATCATAATGGTCATCTATTAACCACCCCAAATCGGGTAAAGAAGCACTACTCACATCGGACGCTTCATCGATCTCAATCGACAAAAAGATTGATAGATACTCTTGACGACCAAGGTTTACGGTCTTCGACTATTTGTAAGGTTGTAGACGTTGCTCATGGAAGTGAACAAGGCTCTCTCACTCGACAAGAATGCCAAGATCATCTTAGAATTAAACGAAGAAACAATGTCGGTGGTGAGTGCGTGAACATAGTTCGCCAATTTCAAGAGAAAAAGATATCTGATCCACAATTTTACTTTGCACTAGATTTAGAAAATGATGGGACGATGAGAAGTGTTTTTTGGATGGATGGTAGGGCGAGGACTTCTTACTTGCAATTTGGAGATGTTGTTTGTTTTGATGTTACATATAGAACAAATAATTTAAAATTGCCGTTTGCACCATTTACGGGTGTTAATCATCATCGACCAATCTACTCTATTTGGGTGTGCACTATTGGCCTATTTAAACGGAGGAGACCTTTATATGGTTATTTAGCCAATGGCTAAAATGTATGTCGGTATAGCACCATTAACAATCATCACTGATCAAGATAAAGCTATGTGTGGTGCAATTCACAAAGTTTTTCCTCAAACTCGCCACCGCTTTTGTTCTTGGCACCTTCATAGGAATGCCTTACAAAATCTTCAATCAATGCATAGTGATTATGGTGAGGAAGTTTCTATGAAGTATAACAAATGGTATTGGAGTAAAACGAAGAAAAATTTGAAAAGCGTTGGGAAGAAATGAAGGACAAATATGGTGTAGACAAAAGGAGTTGGTTAGTAAATCTATACAATCATCGAGATCATTGGGCTCCTGTGTATCTTAAAGATACTTTTACTGCAGGTATGACATCTACTCAGCGGAGTGAGGGAATTAATGCTTTTTGATCGCTTTGTGAATGCCAATACCGAAGTTACATGAATTTGTTAAGCAATATGATAATGCTATCGGATCTCGACGAGCCGCTAACTTGAGCAAGATTTTAAGTCCACAAACTCAACTCCTACATTGATAATTGAACATCCAATTGAAAAATAAGCTCGGGATAATTATACAAAGAATATATTTACTATCTTTCAGAAAGAATTCAAGGATAGTTACTCCATGCTTCATGAAAAGTTGTCGAAGGATGGCGCAAGTGCTACCTATGCCGTTTGGAATATAGATAGGGAGGCTGAAAGCAGGAAGATAGTAAAGCATCATGTTGTCTTCGATGCATCCAAAGAAAAAAGAATTAATTGCTCCTGTGCGAGATTTGAAATGGAAGGTATATTATGCAAACACAGCTTGCATATTTTAGTAAAAAAACAAGTATTAGCGATTCCATCAAGATATATTATGCACCGATGGACAATTAATGCAAGACATGTTGGTTGCGGAGTTGTTAGAAATTGCATTACAAATAGTGAAGACCAACTTTCTATCATTAAACATTGGGCCCTTAGGAGTAGATGTAACAAGGCACTAGAAGATACATTGATTTCAAGTACACTGCATGATAAGTTTAGTGGTCTTTTAGACTTATTTTGTGAAGAAGTTGAGAATTACAAGAAAGAGAAGGAACTTAACGATAATGGAAATGAGAGCAATGCCAGCAATAAGATGCCTACTTCATCCATACCAATCTCTATAGAGGAAGCGACTCAAATCACTATTCGTGATCCAGATAAACTCATTGCCACAAAGGGACGACCAACACAGGCTAGTAGAATTAAGTCCGGAATGGAGATAGCACAAGAAAAGAGTATAAAAAAACAAAGATTTTGTGGATTTTGTAAGGGAAAAGGACATTATATAACGAGTTGTCCTTTAGCTAAGGTATTATCTTTAATCATAATTTTATGATTTTTTCATATTGATGCATTTGTCATGATAAAGCTGTAATTTTTTTTGTAGATGAAAAATGTTACAGGTGGAGCTCGAGAAAGTTAATGGAGGGCCGAAACAAAGCTATATGGAAGCCCTTTTTCATTGAGTGCCAAAATTAATCATGTGTCTTGGTATAATGTGATAATGGTAAGTAAAGTTATGTATGGATGCAAGTATGTGTTATTTGAGCCGTGTGGTTATATGTACCTTAACTTTGCGATAAAGCTATATGTTGTTGTATGGATTAATCATGTGTGAATGTGATAATTTGAATTGAAGTCATATATGTATGGACGCAAGTATGTGTTCTTTGAGCCGTATGGTTATATGTACCTTAACTTTGCAATTTGATGATGTGGTTGTATGGAGTAAGCATGTGTGCTGGTAAAATTTTATAACTACTTACTAATATTTTGTAACTACTTATCCCAGTTTTGTACCCAGTTAGTGGAGTTTTGTAGCTCAAAGTCCTGGAAAATTCTTGGTTAAAAATATTGTAACTACTTACTAATGTTTTGTAACTACTTATCCAGTTTGTACCCAGTTAGTGGAGTTTTGTAGCTCAAAGTTCGAAAAATATTGTTTCAAAAATTTTGTAAGTAGTTACAAAACAAAATAGGAGTAAGTAGTTATATAATATGAGTAAGTAGTTACAAAATTTTGAGTAAGTAGTTACATAATATGAGTAAGTAGTCACAAAATATTATAAGTAGTTACAAAATATGAGTAACTAGTTACAAAACATGAGTAAGTAGTTACAAAAACTTTGAGCTACAAAACTCCACTAACTGGTTACAAAACTAATCTAAGTAGTTACAAAACATGAGTAACTAGTTACAAAATATTTGAGCCAAACATTTTCCAGAACTTTGAGCTACAAAACTCCACTAACTGGGTACAAAACTAGGCTAAGTAGTTACAAAACATTAGTAAGTAGTTACAAAATGTATGAACCAAAATTTTTTCCAGAACTTTGAGCTACAAAACTCCACTAAATGGTTACAAAACTGGACTAAGTAGTTACAAAACATTAGTAAGTAGTTACAAAATGTATGAACCAAAATTTTTTCCAGAACTTTGAGCTACAAAACTCCACTAACTGGTTACAAAACTGGGCTAAGTAGTTACAAAACATTAGTAAGTAGTTACAAAATGTATGAACCAAAATTTTTTCCAGAACTTTAAGCTACAAAACTCCACTAACTGGTTACAAAACTGGGCTAAGTAGTTACAAAACATTAGTAAGTAGTTACAAAATGTTTCAACCAAAATTTTTCCAGAATTTTGAGCTACAAAATACCACTAACTGGATACAAAACGGGGCTAAGTAGTTACAAAACATTAGTAAGTAGTTACAAAATTTTTTAACCAAAATTTTTCCAGACCTTTGAGCTACAAAAGTCCACTAACTGGTTACAAAACTAATCTAAGTAGTTACAAAATATTAGTAAGTAGTTACAAAATGTATGAACCAAAATTTTTCCAGATCTTTGAGCTACAAAACTCCACTAACTGGGTACAAAACTGGGCTAAGTAGTTACAAAATGTTTCAACCAAAATTTTTCCAGAATTTTGAGCTACAAAATACCACTAACTGGATACAAAACGGGGCTAAGTAGTTACAAAAGTGGATACAAAATATTTTTTAAAGAACTGTCAAACTCCAATAACTGGGTACAAATTTCATCACACTCATCATTGAACTCCACAATTTTGTTCTGCAAGTTTCATCACAATCATCATTGCACCATCAATATCAAAATCACCACAATTGAATAAGGAATTACAAAACCAGGAAAGAAATGCTATCGAGCTACAAATCAAGTGATTTCGAATCAAGCTACAAGTCAATCAGATCTTCGTACATACACAAAAAGAGATATAACATCTGAATGAATGTAGTTACAAAAAGAGATATGACTTCAAAAAATAGGTGAATTACATAGTCTGAACTTCGTGTTTACAATCGTCACAAATATGGTGAATCGCATGCATACAAGAGAGTCGCACAAAACTTTGCTCGTACTTTGGACAATCGGCTTGTGTGATTGTTATCGATCTCTTTTCAACAATGCTTCTAATGAATTCAATCATAAAAATCCCACAGTCCAAGGTTCTGCATATAGGAAAAAAATAATTATGATATGGAAAATCATGTAGTTAAAAAATGAGAATTAGGAAAGAAATGCACGAATGACATACGATCCTTGTTGAGGAGCTGAACGGCACAATTTCATGGTGCTCTAATTTCCCAATGTCCAATTACTCTCTATGAAACTCATAAAGTTATTTCTCAATTTTGCAAAGATCGGTATAAATGGGAGATTTGATTGAGGAGTAGTGATAGAGTTTTTCTCCTCTCTCACTAACTCTACCATGTGCCAATGTCCGAGCTAACAATTGGGATCAAAATTCTTTCACACTCTAAGAACTTCGCCGTAAACATTTTCCTTCATTTGTTTTGCCATCAATTCAAGATTTCCTTCAAGAAATGCTTGCTGAAAAGATGCATCAATGTGATTAATGTAGGGTAAACCTAAAATAAGTACAACCAACCAATAAAAACATGTATTTACTTATCGCAGCCGTGGTCTCGTAACATGTATACTTCGATCATAACTATTAGTTGTCTTAATCTTATAACAAAGTCGAATAACAAATGCATCAACCACCTACAAAAATATTCCATGAATGAATAGTATATTTAATATAAGCTAAATATATAAAACATCAACCAAACCATAAAACAATGTAGCACCTACATCACACCGAAGTTCACCTCCGCTAAAAGTTTATAAGCATCTAAGCGAGACACACTTGCTTCTGCACACTTCCAAATGAATGTATCACTATGTGAAAGCACGGTGAGAAAAATGAGGCTAAAATTAAGAAAATTTTATCATTTAGTATTAGAATAAGTCATTAAGAATTACCGGTCATTTTAATTGTAGAAAGTTGTCTATTAATTTGTCCTCATAATCATCGACCAATGTCTTTTCTCGGATAGTTCTGAGATTTAGGTATGAAGCCTTCTTCACTTATGCAATTCTTTTAGGTTTCCCTCGGGACTATCCAAGATTTGGACGACGTTTCTTCTTTGGCCCTTCGTTGGGTTGATCTAGACGCAAATAAGGTGACGTAATAGAGGGCCCATCCTTCCTCTTCATCTTCCCGATGTACCGCTTGATGGATGGGGTTTGTAGGCATCAAAATTGTCAAGAACCTCAAATATGACTAAATCATGAGAAGATCGAAGGACAACGTCGTCGAAATCTCAAGAAGCCCAACAGGGAAGATTGTGTCTCGCCACGAAGCGAGACACTTTGTGTGCCTCGCCACTAGCGAGACACTTTGATGTGTCTCGCTATAGCGAGACACTTTGATGTGTCTCGCTATAGCGAGACACTTTGATGTGTCTCGCTATAGCGAGACACTTTGATGTGTCTCGCTATAGCGAGACACTTTGATGTGTCTCGCTATAGCGAGACACTTACTTGTGCCTCGCCAAATGCGAGACACCCGTAATACTTAAAACGAGCTCTTGAAGGGTCTAAATCAATGCTAGTGGGGCCCACTTGACTTTATCACCACGCAGAGACGCTCGACACTTTAATGTGCGGTTACCGCGAAGATACCACTAGGCGTGATTCTAGGCATTTAATCGTGCCTAAAAGCGGAAAACCGCTACAACAAATGGTGGCGACAATCGCCGGCCGGCCAGGCAGCTTATATACCGCCGCCACCGTAATTTACACGCCGCCAGCAGCGAGAAGCTTTACGAGGTACCGGAGCCGCTAACCCAAATTCTCGCACTTATGACACTTGTGTTTCAAGAGGGCACGCTTCCCAAAGACTATAAATACCCTCCTACGCCCACTGCAAGTGGGTCGGCTATCGAAAGGGGCAATCGAGATCCAAGCTTCGGAGTTCAAGAACACGATCCACACGGAGATTCCTCGAGTTTAAGCTTTGACTTATTCTTGAGAAGAGTAGATATCTTACCTTGCTAAGATATTTGCTGAAGTTCTTGTTTCCTTTGCGAAGCATCAACTAAACCCCGTCGATTCGACGATCGCTGCTCGGTGGTCAACGGATTACGCGTCCCCGGCACAGGCAAAGTCCCACAAAAACAGGAGATCTACACTTGTAGCGTCTTTTGTTCGAGTTTGTGAGAGAGTTATTTAATTTCTTTGTAACTGAGAACCAAAAGTGTAATTTTCTCTAGTTTTACAAATGGAACCAACTTTCGACCCAAACAGGGTTTCCCTCTTATTATCATTTCCACCTTCCTCTTTTGCCGAAACATCTCTATACAGTTGAAATGCATTTAATTAACTAAGATATACTCAAGTATTATATGAAAAGGAAAAAAAAACAATATCTAAAGAGAATAGAAAAATACAAACTCACCGAGCATCCGAGCTCATCAAAAAATCATCATCAATACCGGCCTCCTCAATTTCTTCTCTAATATTTTCCTCAAACCATACTTCATTATCATCCACCTCTTTCTCTTCCACATTTTCATGATCATCAACTTCTTTATCCTCTTTGCCTGTATTCTCTTCATTTTTATTTCCCTCCTCATCCTCATTTTTATTTCCCACCTCATCCAAAATTTTATTTCCCTCATCCTCATTTTTATTTCCCTTCTCATCCTCATTTTTATTTCCCTCATCCTCATTTTTATTTCCCTCATCCTCTTTCTCCTTGTTTTTATTTATGCCTCTAGCATCACGCTCAAGCTCTTCTAATTCTCGCAATTCGGTAGTGAGCTCATTCAACTCGTATGTCTTCTTTGCAATTACTGCAATCAACTCAGCTTTCCTTGATTCCTATAACACAAAAAAATATACAAGTATTAGTACTCATTATATAGTGGCAAATAAAGATACTAAAAAAAGAAAGGGACATAAAAATAATGAACTATTAGAGCAAAGATATATACATATACTTCTGGTGATGCCATATGAATAGGAGGATTATTCTCGTGGCCAATATCCGTAAGAAACTTCGGATCTCTATGTAATTTCTTCATGGTAGTCCTCCTCCACTTTCCTTATTCTTAACACAAAAGAGCGGTGGTAGCCGCTCAATATCGATGTATACTCTAATTCCCCACTAATTCATAAAACCAAACCTACAAAGAAAACTATACATTAATATGTGCATAAAATTAATCATTGTCAAAAGAAAAATTATACAAAGTAATTCTTATGTAACTCACCAAGATACGGAGGAAAAACCACCCATGTAACCGGCACGCTCACGATCCCCTAATCCCCTCATACTAATGGACTTCTTTGCCTTACTCATCTCTTTGCAAAGAAGAGTATACACCGCGCGACACCAATTGAAATTCTTCAGAGTGGATAATCGCTCAGATATCTAAATGCCCACAAGGGCACGCCCTACATGTCCGGGCATAATATAAAGCCAATAATGAAAGCCACAATAAGTTTTACACAGGTTATAGGGTCTTTATCACCATATCTACAATCAAATCACCATCCTATCACGCTTCCCCAAATCACCACCTTCTTTTCCTCAACGACTTTCTTCTTGCCTTTACCCTACTACCCTTCTTCTCATTGGATGTCTTATAATTCTGTACAATTTGGGTGTAGATTGTATTAGGCGCCGCTCCACTCATTTTGATTGGAATACCCTCCTTTGGCAAACCAGTAATGCGATAAACATCATCTATACCAAACACACAATCTTTATTACCAATCGTAAATGAGCATTTACCGGCATTAAAATTTTGAATCAAGCAATCAAGTGCTATCTCACGATTGCTCAAGGATGTGGGTATCCTGAGGAAGTTGTGGAAAGGTGTATTCTCGAAGTTCTTTCATATGCCTTTCATCCAATACTATACTTATCAATTAAATCTCAAAATAACAAAGATTGGATGGAATTCTTAAATGTGTTATCATAGCCCTACAAGAGAATTAAAGTGTAGAAGGTTAAAAGTAAACATTATTGGGCAAATTAAGAAAAGCTAAGGAT